>VZRF01006373.1:0-82976 GCA_013396875.1 Vireo altiloquus
TCTAAAACTACAAGTACACTCTCCGTGATACACTAAATAACTATCTCTTCATTTCTTTGGTGCTCTCAGTTCACCCAGAAGTGGGGGCAGATGCTCCCACAGACTTAGTTCAAAGGCTAAGCCATTTTGGGGGGCTCTAGGGATAAAATGAGTCCCCAGAGGAGCAGGACAGGTTCTCCAGTCTTCCTGGACTCCAACAGTAAAATTGCCCTGCTTTTCCCTTAGATGCTTAGTACCTCTGAACATTGAGACAGTCAGCTCAGACAAACAGGCTTCAATTACTAGCTGTGCTGTACATACATATATATGTACCTAGCTGAACAAGGAGTGAGAAACATTACCAACTGCCCGGTCTTATTATCCTGGTTCCTTGTACTGTCTTTCAGTAACTGGATCATCTTCTTCCAGAGTTGATGAAGCTCTGCCTTTTCTGCACCTTCCTCCTGTTTCATCCGTATTAATTTCTGCCAAGTTTCAGCCACCTAACAACAGGAACAAAGAGCTGAAGATCTGATATAAGTACAGTCAACTTGTCACCAAAATTCAGCATAAACTGGGTAAATAAAACTCCTTAACATCAATGTAGAATTAAGAATTCGGCATTATTTACTGGGTAAGGGAGGCAAGATGGCGTGCATTCTGATCCTCTGCAAGTGCTTTGCTTATATACAGTCACCGCATACATATTATAACTGCTTATTACCATAAAACCCTCCCCTGGTTCAGACTTTTTATACTCTTGTTAGGCTGTGGCTACATTCCTAAGCAGATGTCCTCCCGTTATCTTTCTTCTGTCCTTGCTCAGAAAGCTGATCCTGCATACCCTGCTTCTTTGCCAAAAGTGTAGAGACACAGTAGAACTCCTTATTCTTAGTGTAACCCTTTGGTATGAAACTATCACATTAGGGTAGACAACGAGTAACATTTAATGTAATCCAGATTTATCTGCTTTCTGAGTAAATAAACAGAAAGTCTCAAAGCATTGTGCGGGACCTCTCCACCTTCCAAGGTACAGTACGCAAGGCAGAGAACATCAAGAGTATATGAATTTTGACTCTGGTTCCTGAAGGAAATCAACAGTAAAAGTAGACCTAAAGATCTATAGCACTACAAACAGAAAGAGAACAAAAGCAGCAGTCCATGCTGAAATTCCAGTGTGGAAAAGTCAACAGAACTGAAAACAAAAAATAAGACCCTGGAGTCTTACTTCAGTTTCTTGTTCCATGTAGAGTAAGTCTGCCTTCATATGCTGAATTATTAGCATTAAATTTAGTTCAAGCAACTGGTATACAAAGAGGCTTTGGAGCTAATTAATAGTCTTCAGCCCCATGCTCTGTGCTATGTAGAATTTTTCACTTTCCATTGCTGGAGGAAACCTGGGAAGATGAAATGGAGTATGACCCTGCACTATCCTATAAACAAACAGCTTTTTCAAAGAGCAAAGGAAAGGTGAACAGCATACCTCCAAAATATGCATTCTGTAACATTATGACAGAGATTGCAGGAAACATTACCGTAGAACCACACAGGCATTTAACAACTCCACCTGGTGGTATTAACCAGAATCATGATGATTTCTGCAAAGCCTGTGATGCTCTGAAGAGGCTTTTTGTGTCCTTATCATTGTGGTGGGAATGCAGTACATAAGACACAGGCAATCGAGTCCAGGTTGTGTACGTATCCCACCTTACCCTCTAGAAGGAAGCATCAGGATCAGTCTAGGAAGGGATTATCCACCAGTGAAGGGCTCATCAGACACCTAGTACTGGCCAAACCAGGGAAAGGACACCTGACTCACACATGCTGTGCGTAAATGTGCATTTGGGACCGTTTTTGACTTCTAGAAATACAACAGAAAAATTATATTCTGCCCTTTCAGCCTCAATACTAATAGTCTTTGCCAGTTCTGTCAGTTTAATGGATTGCATCGAAGTCTTTACCCGGTGGAAAAGAAAAAAATACAGTTAAAATCAATTCTTCCTCGATGTGGTCCACAAGATCTTAAGTACGCTGTAGCACATGAAAGTGGGGATTCCTTGATGAAAAGTAGTAAGATCAAATGGAAAATTATTGTTAGAAGAAAGAAAGTGCTTGACTCACCTCTAAGTATTTCTTTTCTTGATGATATAGTTCCACAAGCTTGTTACATACATCACACCATTTCTGCTTGTCACCACTAGAAAGGAGAAAGAAAATCCCCTCAAAACAAGGTAAGTTTTTCATATAAGAGTTATTCATAGTCATATTCATATTCAATAGTTATAAATGTTATTCAAATTCTGAGAAATAATTTTCAGTAGGTTCAGTTGTCAAACTAATATTCAGAATAAATACTACAAATCGCCCTAGAAGTTCTACTCATTGCAACTCTGAATTTAAAAAAAATTATTTTTAGGAACTTTTTAGATCAATTTTCAACATAAGGGAACAACCAAACACTCTAGTCAGCTACAGTGACAGGTGAGTTAGATTTGTTTAGAACTGTGCCTCTATGAATTGCATGACACATATTCTGTGATCTTAAAGCAGTGAGAAGTAAACCACCTTATTAAGGCAGGCAATGAACTATCAGAGATAAATGCTTCAAGGTAGTGAGTTTCGACAGGAATAGGATAACATGGAATTCCCTAAACTACTAGCCTCAAGTACAATTAAACTAAGAGAATTTTTGCTCTACCAAAAGGGACAGGAAAAAGAAACCTTACCAAGCCAGAGAAAACCTCAGTAAAAAAGGCTGAACCATTGATGCGAGAAGGTTTTAAAAAACCCAAAGTCTATACTGTACATCACCAATGGCATTCACTGAACTAGAAATCTTAAGACTGAATTTATGGCATTTGATACCCTTTACCTTTCATAGAGTTCCAAGAGTTTTTGGTAAACATCTGCTAAGTCTCCTTTGACATCTATTTGACTGGGCTTCTCATACAAATTTGCTAATCCCTTAACAAAAAACAAAAAAAAAGTAGAGGAAGTAAGATTTTATGACAATAGTTATGTTTTATGAGAACACTACTTGTTCTGCTCACAAAAATTATTCCACTGCCTTCAACAGGGTCAAGAGTTAATGTAGTAATCACTGCAGAATTCTGCACAGCCCACTCAATCTACCTATGTTAAGTGAAAAGCTTTCCTCTCTTTCTTAGCTAATACCAACAGTCTTCTGAAACATGTATATATTACATGAGCTTGTCTGAACAGAAGACAATATAAAAGTCCACTAGGCCATATTATAAAATACATATATAATATGCAAAATATATAGTAATATATATGTACACACCTAAGTACTGTATCAAGAAAGCCAGAATCTGATTACAAAAGTTAGGAAATTTCAACATATACTGAATTCAGGCCCCAACAGTCATACTTTAAAACAGCATTTATGCTTAGAACCTTATTACCTTAGAAAAACATTGATATCAGCAACAGACTTGCTATGCAACCTTATGCTTCAAAAATCAATAAATAATGCAGTTCTATGTTGTAAATTTATATTACAAAAGGCTGTAATGCACACAGGACACAGCTACTTTAAATGTATACGTTTGCTTTCAAGTAACAACAAAATTCACGAACAATCCACTTGATGCTGAAAGCTGGAAGAATACATTACTAGATAAAACATTTTCTCTCTGTAAGAGAAGAACTATCAAGTGTTTCTTGAGCTACAAGCACAGAAATTTTTACATGGGCAAATTTACTGTACTTGATTTCATGTTCTCCCTTGCAGGTCTCACAGCTATGTAAAAATACAAACACAAAAAATACAAACTCAAATATACTGAAAATAAAGTTCACCATTTTACATCGGACACACAACTAATATGAACCTCAGCTACTCCAAAGTTTCTGTGGAACTTAAGGGCCTCAAGAAAACAAGACACAACTCTTAACTCTGCTTTGTTCCTGTATTTAACTCCATAGCGATACCTTTACGGGAAACAAAAAGTGGACATCCACATACCTGCCATGCCAGTAACTGGTTTGGTTCAAGTTCAATAGCCTTCTTATATGCTCCTTTAGCCTGATCAGGCTGCTCTAACTCAGCAGCTGCCAGGCCAATGAATACCCATGCATTGTAGTTATTTTTTTCTTGCTTCAAGACTGCCTGAAAACACACAATCTTAAGTAAAACTGATGAAAGAAATTTAACTTATAGATTCATGTACTGAGTTTTATCACGACAGTTTAGTGGATTACTTTATATGGCAATATTATTAGTTAAGTAATTTTTAGGAAGACACTGAGATTAGTAAATTCAGCTCCTTAGGCCAGAGGATGCTTCCTGTATCTGTAGCTCAGCAATTAAAGCACTCCTATGAGGCTTGGATTAGAAACGGATTTTTATCTCTATCATTCTAGACTTAATACTCTTATTGCCACATGTAAGCAAATTCAAAAGGAAGAGGAATGAAAGTTTATATGTGGGAAACTAACGCAAATAATCAACTAAGTTCAATCTGAAAATCCATCTAAACTATCACATCAATAAGGTACTCTACACTCTGCATTATCATACAGCTGTAGGGGTATGGGAATGAGAGCAAAATGTACAAAAAGCCCCAAACTTACCTTCCAAGCATAAAATTAATTACCTTGCAATGTTTTAATGCCTCCTTATACTCTTTATTTCTTATGGCATCTCTAGCACTCTTTAATGCTGCCTTCACCTCCTTATTTGACATTGTGGCTGCTAAATACAAAGGATGTATCATCAATATATTCTGACACATACAAAATGTTTATATCTTTATTGCACAGGTTATTTTAAACAAAAATATAGTGCAATATGCCAAAATGCATACAGCACTAGAAACTGATGAAAAAAATTGCATGGTTAAAATTACTCACATTTAGCTCCAATGCAGGATTCAGTCATTACTCCAAACAGTTAAGTGATACAAAGGAGTTTCTTACAGGGTAAGATCAATTTAAATAGGAGGAGAGGTGTTTTAAGAGCCTGTAGTTAGACTTATGAGAAAACACCTTAAACGTAGTAGCTCCTCTTTAAAAATAAACTAAGTAGTGAATTGTGTTTAAGAATCCTATTGCCCGAGACGTGTTCCAGTGGCTGCTAAGAATCAGGGTTTTTCTTGTGTGCTTTCTAGAGCAGCACCACGGCCATCTGTCATCTGTACTCTGGCGTGGCCCACCCTGCTCCTCTCCCTTCACACACACTTACGGTAGACGCTGCTTCTGACTACAGCCATGAATCAAAAAAGAAAAAGCATTTAAGGACACATCAATGAGGCATTCACGCTTTTGAACATAAACATGCACAGTTTTGGTGTATGTGGTACACCAAAATGAACTTTAGAAACACCATAGTCAAAGCAGCCGAGACCGGATGAGGCTGAGAAACACCAGTACTGGTGCAGCACCCAAAAAGATGAAAAAAGCAAACCGCTGAAGGATAAAAAAACTTTTTAGGGGCTTAAAAGCAAAAATAAAGGAACGGTTGAAGAGCCCAGTGCTAATTTAGCAATGAAAAGATACAGGATGAGACCGAATTTCAAAGACTCCCTCACAACCTATAAGGAAATCTGTCGGACTTGAGCAGCTCCTGGAGATAAATTTGCTTCCTACGAGGGAACAGACGCCTGGGCCATCACAAACGCACGCCACCGCGGGCACCGTCCAGCATGAGCTCCGCTGTCACCTACAGAGACCAAAAAATACCACTTCGGCGCAAACCCGGGCACCGGGGAGGCGGCCGGCCCCCGGAGCGAGGCCATCCAGCCCGGCCTGCGGGTAGGGTCCAGGGCCCGCGGATGGGGTCCAGGGCAGCGGACCGCCTGGGGAGGCAATCCACGCTCGCAGCCCCCCAGGAAAAGCCGCGGAGGACCGAGCCAGGCCACCACGGCGCGCCGCCACCCGCCACCCGCTGCTGCCGCACCTTCAGCCGCCGCCGCCACCTCAGACGCCGCCCGCGCACATGCGCACTCTGACGGGGGAGCAGTGACGTGACAGGCGTGCCGTCATGTTTTCATGGGGCACTGCGGGAGATGTAGTTCCCGTCTCCCGGGGCACGCTGGGAACTGCAGGCCGCCGCCTGGGGCCCTGTTGTAGGCCGCGATGAGCGGGTAGCCTGCGGAGGGTTAAGTCCTACGCTGTGGACAGAGCTCCGGAATCTGCTTCCGAAGCCGCTGCTCTTCTTGGTTCGGGAGCTGGGGGTTACGGTGGCGGGGCGATGCGAGGCAGCGGCCCGCTGGGGCGAGCCGGGCTGGCGCTGCTCCTCATGGCCGCCGGGGCGGGAGCAAAGCCGCGGCCCGCCGCCACCGGGGACCAGCCCCGGTCTAATGTGGTGCTGGTGGCCTGCGATTCCTTGGTAAGTGACCGGGCGTAGAAGGGCGCCCTGACAGGCGAGAGAGGGCGGGAAAACCCTATGCGGTGGCCTGGACGGAACCACGGAGCATGAGAGACCCTCCCATATGGATGCTTCCCTCCTGCGGGCCGGAGCCGCAGGCATGCGCACGCCAGGCCGGTGTGCACCGCGGGGCGGAGGGCCTGCCGTGTGGGGAGACACCGGCAGCCTGGGTGTTGCAAACCAAACGCGGCCTGCTTCCCAGCCGGGTGCGCCACGCTCGCATCAGAGGCATTACAGCAGTCGAAAGCCTCTGCGCAGGTGGCTCCCGCGGTCTGGTGTGATGCAGCAAAGTAGGAGCGGGGCGTGCCAGCACGACTGCGTGGCAGGGCAGCCGTCCCTGGAACACAGCTGGTGTGTAAGCTGAATGCTCTGCTGTTGACTTGAAAAGCCAAATGGCAAGCAAGGTCACTAAACTCTGTTATCCTTGCCATTGTAAATCCTAAAAATATTACGTCTCCACAACAAATGGGATGGAGATTTTCTGTAATCACAGATGAAATTACTGACTTACTGGGCATCAAATACTGGTTTACTCAGGCTGTTATAAGGTGTAACAACACAATGAATTTGTCAGATGTGTTTAGCCGTAGGTAACTAGCGACTTCATCACAGTGATTTATTAATATATTTGGTTTAACCCGGAGACACATAGAAATTTTTCCACTCACATATACTAATCCTTGTGCATATCTTCACAGTTTTCTCACTGTGCCCAGCCAGCCTACTGGAAACCCTTTGATGTAGGAGCCTTGGTTTCTCTAACTCATCTAAATGTTCCTTGATGTGAAATCAAACATAAGCTTCGTGGTGTTAAGCTCCAGGCGCTTTCACGTTTCATCACTTCTCATTCACTGTTGAGAAATTTTGATTCCTAGCCTTCTTGGGATTCCATCCTTGACTGGACAGAAAAGAGCAGTTGACTTCTTGAGTGCTGCCTGTCCTTCTTAGGATGAATTTTTCCTAAATATTTTCCTAAATATTTCCTAAATAAACATATATTGTCTTTTTTCAGACCCTATCTTTAGACACATTTGTTGTGATTTCAAATATAAAGAAATAGCTCCTTCTTTATTAATGTAATAGCTCCTCATTGACTCTCCTTCCTTTGACTCTATTATCTGTTAATTTTATTTTGAGTGAATAATCTCTCTTAATATTCCAAAAGAATGCATGTTTTTTTCTCCTAATTTTCAGCTTTTACTAAACATCTTACTTACCAATAGTTAAAATTACAGCATTTACTGTCTGGAGAGTTAGTCAATGTCCATTTCATCTTCAGATGCTAGCAGAGGCTGCAGACAAACCTTGGATGAGCTTTTGAATGTCCCCTTTAAGCAGGACGATTCTCATAACGATATTACAGGGATTAATGAGAAAACCCTTACAAAAAAGAATAAAACCCACAATGTTTATGGTATTCTTACATAAACAATTAAGAATAAGCTGCTGTATTTGCAAAGTATAATATTTGCACAGCACATACAAGGAAGAATGTGGTAAAAGAAATGTGTTGTGCAAGCTTTTTTTCTGAGATGGATTTGAAGGTAGGAATAGATGAACCATTTTGATTACATCCCTAGTAGAGAATAGGAAGGATTGCATATGGTTGAAACAAACAGGTTTTCTGGGAAAAAAAAAGTTGAGTCCTGCAGGCTGTTAAAAGGTCTGGACTTTTATTAGACAGTGTGCCTGTCTTTGTTGTGGGTCACATTGCCTGTTGGAGTCCAGGAAAGCTGGAAAACTTTTCCTGTGGGTCTCAGGGGTCATCTAACCCCCAGAGCTGCCTAGGGGAAGACAACTTTTGATTTGAGCCTTTGGAAAAGGCTCTTGGCACTTTTGGATGAATTGAAAGCACCAAGAATGTGATATGGATTTTAGTTTACCACAGGGTGAAGATTTGTAGTTTTAGGTTTTGCTATATACAGTATATAGAGACCAAATATGGAGAATTCAGCGCGTTGGCTCTGGGTTCTTCTTCCTTTTTCTGCTTTGTCTCCATTTCCTGAAGTCAGGTGAACACGGGGTGATTGGTGGAGGAAATTTGATGTAGAATACACGTGCTAACAAGAATTAATAGTTATTGGTACAAAGGACAAAATAGAATGTGTAGCAAATGATTATTGGGTGGTAAAGTTTTAAAACCTGTCTGCCCCTGAAGGCAGCAGCCATTGTACGCCTGAAAACAGCAGTGACAGCCATGCTAAGGCTATCCTTCAGGAAACTGAATAAGAAATAATAAACAACCCAAGAAAACTGCAACAGAAGTTTTGTCTCCTTCATTCCTGATATGGGACACTGAAAGAAGAAAAATTAGCCGGGCCAAAGGCCCAGGGCTCTGTCTATTGCCTGTGAAGGAATCACACCTATTTTACCAAGAGGGACGAAAATTTTCTTCTCAGTGATGCCAGATGGTGTTCAGCCTGCAAAACATTGACCTTGCTTGAACAGCTGGCTTTCTGCTGCTGTGTCACATCAGGCATTGTGCTGTTGCAAGGATTTCCTGGTGAAATGTGCTAGTAGGCAATTCAGCTTCTGAATTGCCACTTGAAATTCACTGTGTGATGGATGGCAGACTTTGCTTGCAGTGCAGCTGAAGTTCCTGGATGAAAGGTGCTTGTTTGTGTTAAAGTAATTTTATTTCCTTGGGTATTTCCAAACCTGGAAGTCCTACACAGTTCTTAGAGGATGGATTTCCAGAAATAGCTGTTGAGCTTTCACCTTCTCAGCCAATTTAAGATGCTTACTACTTTCACTGAATACTTTGTCATCTGTAGAAACAATAATCATGTCACCATGCATACTGTGACACAAAGTATATGGAGTTCTTTTGCTACTGTGTTATTGAATAGCATATCACAGGATCTCTTGAGTTAAGAGACACAGGAATTAAGGAACTCATGTCTCCAGCTGTTCAAACAAGACTTTGTTGGACAAACTTAAGAATGTGTTGTTGACAGGACTGCACAGCAGTTGTGTACTTTTGCCATGGTTTAGGAATGGTATTCTCTGATTTAGTGTTCCCACTGAAATCACGCCAAATCATGTGCCACTTGCTCGCTCCTCTATCCCTCTCCCATTCCTCTGCAGCAGGCTGGAACAGAAAATTGGAGGCACAAAAGATGAGGGTCGTGGGTTGGGGTAAGAACAATTTACTAGAAACAGCAATGAGATAAGGAAAGAACAGTAACAGCAACAACATTAATAACAAAAATGTACAAGAGAGGTGAGCAATTCACATAATTCACTACACCATGCAGAGCCCAGCAGTACCTGATGGCCACCACACTCCCCTGACCTGGAAGGGACCCCTTCCCCTGTTCCTGGAAAATGACGTGAGGTACACAATAACCTCCATGTGGTAAGTGTGTCCTGGCTACTGCAAAAAAGAACTCTATCCTGGCTGGAACCAGAATGACTTTCCAATGAGCTCTTTCAGCCCAAAGTTTCATTCAAGTTCCTGTTGCATATTAAAGCTTTATTTCCGATTTGTCCTACTGAGTGCTTGTTCAAGTTGCCGTTTGTAGTAGTATACAAAATTAGGTGATTGCTCATTTAGCATGTTCTGATATGAGCTGCTTTCAGAGTGGGTTAGCTCTACTGGTGCCAAATGAAGTGACTCTCTACAATGCTGTGTTATCCAAGAATATTTCTGCCAGAAACCAAATGGCAAGAATTGCTTTTTTCTGTAGTTAAAACTGCAGATGCACTGCCACTTCTCTGTTTGTCTAAACAAATAGCTGAAAATTAAATTAGCATTATGAAAATATCAAAAGGGAATCATTTTGGGTGACATTTCAGTGGAAGAATAGCCTTCTTTTAGCTTTCTGATTACTTTTCCAGTCCATAGTTTCAAAGATGTTCACAGGGAAGTGGTGTGGATAAACCTTTAAAAAGGATAAGGGATCAGTTGTGGTTTCACAAAAATGTAGTGTTAGTGCACACATCTACATTGGGATTCAGTCTTACTCCTTGTTACCTTTTACCATACCTATTCCCATTGAATGTGTCATGGTAGGACCCCACCCCTGAAGAACTGGAGCTTGGAATATGTATAGCAATACAAGGCAACTAATTTAACTATAAAGAAGCTCGATTATCTTTTCCATTGCCCTTTTCCAAGAGTGATCCATTTTATATTGATCTACTTAGAGCTTCTCAACACTGTTTTCCATATCTATGTAGAATTGGCAGCATTTGAGCAACACAAGTCCAAGATAACAAATACATGAATTAATACAGCCAATAGTTCGTATTAATGCTGTTTATGTGTTGCTTTTGTCTGTTTGATTACAGGATGGACGCTTGACATTTTTTCCAGGAAATCAGACTGTGGATTTACCTTCCATAAGTTTTATGAAAAGACACGGCACTGTCTTTCTCAATGCCTATACCAATTCTCCAATATGTTGTCCTTCCCGTGCAGGTAGAACCAAGCAAAACATCAGATAAATGCTTGCACATGTTAATTGAAATATATGGTAATGATGGGAAATTTAAAATTATTTAATTGGGAGGGATTTGTTTTGGATTTCAATAAGATGCTTTTTTTTTTTTTTTTGTGCCTGAATTTTTATGGTGTTTTTCTCTTTCATTTGTTTATCTCTTCTGTTTCTTGTGTTTCCTCCTTTCTTTTTATTTTTTTTTGTTCTCCTTTTTTCAAGCTCTCAAATCTTTTTACAAACTCCACTGAAGCTTCAGATTTTTAAAAAAATCTTCAGGATTTATAGAGAGGTCATTGATTTGTTCTGCTGCAATGCTGAAACTCAGACTACTCTCTCTTCCTGATAAAAAGTTCATAAATATCTTTCCTGTATTCAGCAAAGAATAAGAAATAATAACAGCTGAATAAAGTGGTAGCTGTTACCACTGGCTTCTAGATACATGATGTATCTCTCAGTAGCTTTAATTGAATACTTCCATGTTTTTCTTCCTTAATGCAATTGTTGTTCTCCATTCAATTTTACACTTGCAGATTTTGCTAGGAAGATAGAAGGAAACTCTATTCTTCAGTCAAAGATTACATCTTGAAACATTTCTACCTTTTTCAGTTATTTTGCAACAACTCCTTGACCTCCATCTGTAGCTATTAAAGAGATCCCCCTTTCTCTCAAAGCATATGCTTAAAGAAGCAGTAGGCAAAGGCTGTCAAATATAGTGTTACATTTTAATATTCCCCTTTATTGATAACCTAGTCCCCATTTCTTTTTGTCATGGTCACATTTTAAGTGGGTGATGTTACAGGAACAAGCTCTAAACATTTTTTTCTTTTTCTTTATGCTTGAGTCTTTTGGCCGGTTTTTATTGCTAAGAACAATGACTGTCTTAAGTTATGTAATTCTAATAAGTTTTTGGAAAATGACAGGTTAGTACTCCTGTGAGGAAGAAACTGCATAACAAATTCAACAGTTCATCAATAATGTGTAGCATTAGAGGTAGCCATGACTGCTGAGCTCATATGTGGGGCTCTGAACCACCAGGACTCCTCTTCTTTAGCCAGTAGCTTGGACACCTGCAAGGAACTGAGGGTGCATCTATTGTGGAGGTGTCAGCCATGGTACCAGAAGAGATGGTGGGAGAGAGAGCTTTGGGGTGGAGAAAGGAGGAGTATTGCCGTGTGGGGTTGATGCTCTTTGATTACGGGATATTTTTATTGCTTGTAGAATAACTTAGTTTCATTTTAAGACTACATTTAACTCTAAACTAGCATTGGAAATAGTGAACGATTCTTCATGAGCTGCAAAGAAATAGGAATTCACTAAAAAAATCTTCCCTTATAGTTCCTTTGCAACTCTTCCCTTGGTTTAATTTCTCCTCAATATCTTCTTTAATATTATCACTTTGTTTCTACAGTTAGTAGTGAAGTAGATTACCTAAAAAAAATTAAATTAAGGGCATATGGTATTTATGAAAATGCTATATTGTAATTCTGTCCGCAAATATTGTTAACCTTCAACTCACATTAAATCTAACTGTAGTAAGGGGAAATAATACTCTGAAACACATGTAAATACAGGATTGTTTCATCAGGATTTGTATTACCATGCCATTTTCTTTCAGAAATCAAAAATAATATTTTCTGATCTAATTAAAACTTGATTTAATGATTGCATAGTGCCTGGAAAGATAGGACCTTATGCAATTCTGGGGGTTATTTGAGTAAACTTTGTTACTTGTATTCATCATGAAACAAGATTTGGAAGACTAATACTTTGTATTTCTCATTCTATTGTATGATAAGTTTGGACTTTTAACCTCTATAATAATGAGAAGATTAATCCCTTCTCAACCATATAGGTAGGAGGTACTAATCACTCATCATTTTTTTCCCCTCAGCTATGTGGAGTGGTCTTTTCACTCATCTAACAGAATCTTGGAATAACTTCAAAGGTCTAGATCCAGATTATGTAACATGGATGGATCTCATGGAGAAGCATGGCTACTGTGCGCAGAAGTTTGGGAAATTGGACTTGACTTCTGGACATCATTCAGTGAGGTAATCAGGTAGAGTTTCTTGCTATGAAATGGGTAGCGGTGAAGAAATCATGTAGTGGTCTGTCATATGGTTGCAGTCTCCAGTTGAGATGATAGTAGCTTTAATTTTAAAAAAATTGTGTTAGGTACCTAGCAGAGATCTGTCCTGCAACTTTATAGAGAAGCAAGCATATCATCGCATGCAGCTCCACTTTGGCTTTTACCTGTAGTTGAAAGGTGATACAAAAACTGGTTTTGCCCAACATGAATGGTTATGTTCTATCACTGGTGTTGGAGTATCACTCAAACAGAACGGGGGAGCAGACAGACGCTCCACGAGCTTTTAATTATTTATTTTATTCACGCGTTCGCCTCATGTACGCAAGAGATGTACGTGGCTCATGTCTGCTGACAACCCAAAGATCTCGTAGATACAGAACATTTTTAAAAGCTTTTCAGCCAATAGCATGCTTCTAAAATTTTACAGACAAGCGTTCTAACCAGTCACTTAAAAGCACACGTATACCTGTTACAAACAATACTTGCTTGTATGCTTGTAATAACAATGCACAATATTCCCTTATAGAGCTTGAAACTTCAGTGTCCTTGCTAAGCACATTTTCTGCAGCCTCAATACTTCTCTGAGCCAAATCTAGGAACACTAACCCTTGTTCTAATGTCCTTGCAGTCTAGATTATTGTATCTTCTTCTACATTCTGATTTTGCAGCTACAGCTGAACCTAAAATCTTTGCTTTATTTCTGAAACCTGCTTTTCTCACTCAAACTAAAAGCATTCTCACCTTTTGCATTTCCCACACACTGGTATTGCTCCCTAAGTGAAATTCCTAAACTGTTTTTGCCTTGCTTTAAGACTTCCTGGTTATACTAACAGTGTAGGAAAAGCAGAACAAAAACCAATACTACTAATAATTAAATATTAAGTCTACTGTCACAAAATGTCAGAGGTTTTGTGGGATTTTTTGAAGGCTGTAAGTGGTCACAGACTTGTGCTGTTTTGGTGGGTTTACCATGGATGGACATCAGGGCCATCATGATAGAGCAAACGGTTCTATGTCTCCACCTCCTCTACTGAGCAGGAAAGAGAAAAAGCGATGACTCAATGGTGAAGATAAGGATTGAAGGAGATCACTCAGGCATACAGGCAAAACAGACTTAACTCAGGAAAATTAATTTAATTTATTATCAATTAGAAGTCAGAGTAAGACAATGAGAAGTAAACCCAAATCTTAAAAAACTTTCCTCCCACCCTCCCCTTCTACCCAGGCTCAGCTTCCAAATTCTCTACCACATCTGTAAGCAGCACAGGGGTTTGGGAATGGGGACTATGGTCAGTTCATCACACACTGTCTCTGCCACTCATTCCTCCTCAGGGGGAGGACTCCTCACGTTCTTCTGCTTCAGCGTGGGGTCCCTGCCCTGCTGAAAGGACAGTCCTCCACTAATTGCTCCAAAGTGAGTCCTTCCCATGGGCTGATGTTCTTCACAAACTGCTCCAGCATGGGTCTGTTCCATGGGATGCGCTCCTTCAGGAACAGATTGCTCCAGTGGGGGTTCCCCCAGTCCTGCCAGTAAACTTGTTCCAGCATGGGTTCCTCTCTCTGCAGGTCCACCGGTCTTGCTAGAAGTCCCCTCTAGTGCAGGCTTTCCACAGTATCACAGCCTTCTTTGGATATCCGTTTGCTCTGGTGTGGGGTCCTCCACAGTCTGCAGGTGTATATCCGTTCCATGGACTGTCTGTGCAGGGGGACAGCCTTCCTCACCAAGATCTTCTCCATGGGCTGCAGGGGAATCTTCATTCTGTGTCATTTTTATGGATGCACTCTATCTCACTGATTAATAATGATGTCCATTGTTGAAATAATAATAAAGAGTAGCTTTTTCTTTGATATGATACAGGTTAGATTTACTTAACATTTCCTTTTAGTTTAGAGGGGATTTTGTTCTTTGAATTTGATCCTAGTCTCAGTCTGGCCTATGGCCTACATAGTATTTTTTTTCTGTATAAATCAGTATTATTACATTAGGTGCCATTAGACACACCCACACACACACTCCTTTATCATAATTTCATTTTAATGTTTATCAAACATGCTCTCTATAAACCGGGTACCTTAATTTGTTCTAAGTAATTTATTTAAGCCTGTTTACGTTGAAAGTGTGAGCCTAAGCAAGGATTTAAAACTATAAAAAGAATTTTTACAGATAATTCTGAATAGCTTTTCTGGAAGTTAAAGTGCACTGGTAAAATTCCTTTGGGGATAAAACTGGTTAGATGCTCTTTGAATTATAATAGTGCTGTGTTTTGATAAGAGTATGTGATCAAACTTTGAGCAGTTTTATGCTTTCCTTTATACGTTGGTTGGTTATATTGAAATTGCCGAGAACAACGTGAAGATTAGTCAAGGTCTTAGATGGTCTGCCTCTCACCAATGTCCACCGTCATTCACTGTAGCAAAGAAACAGACATCTGCAACTCAGATTTTCTAGTGTTTTAGAGAGACAACAATTGCCATGATACTAGAAAATCTGTTTAAAAAATATATTATCATTCAAATATTGCCACCTTCTTGCTTTCTTTATACCCTTTTCTCTTATTCTTTTGGTAGGATTTATCAACTACATCTAAAACAATTGTACAAGAGAAATCATTCTTACAGATTTTTGTCTAAAGTGTGTTTAATTAATAGTACAATCCACATCCAGAATGTTGTTTCTAAAGGCAGCCTCACCAGGCAAGTTATTTCCCTCTAGACTCTATCAAATTAAAATCTCAGGCCCAGTTTACAAGTAAATAGTGTGCGAATCTGTGCCATTACGTGGAGAAGGGTCTGCAAGATGGAGTGTTATTCCTAAATATTATTTTGTAGATGTGAGAAGAGCCATTCCGACATGAAATGATAATAAATAAGAAAGAAGATTCAGAAGCAGAAATGAAAAGGCTGGAGGTCTGAGTATAAAATAGATGCACAATCATTATTGCTCAATTGAATAACAATTCTCCTTTATGCAGGAATTGCAAATAGATTGCAGCTAAAAGTATAGGGAAAGTTCTTCAGGAATTCATAATGCTTTTTGTTTGAAGGAAAAGTGAGGAATACATTTTCTGCTGAGTATGTGACTTGTGTATGTATTTTCAGTAACCGTGTGGAAGCTTGGACTAGGGATGTTGACTTCCTGCTCCGACAAGAAGGAAGACCTATGGTAAAACTTACAGGCCATAGGAAGCATGTTAGAGTGATGGAAGCAGATTGGCAGAATACTGATAAAGCAGTAAATTGGATAAAGGAAGAAGCTGTTAACCTTACTCAACCGTTTATTCTTTACTTGGGACTAAATTTGCCACATCCATACCCATCACCCTATGCAGGAGAAAATTTTGGATCCTCTACATTTTTAACATCTCCCTATTGGCTTCAAAAGGTATGTGAGGATGAAATTTAAATGTAAGTTTTTTATTAGCTGTACTTATTACAAGTAGTATTTTATTACTGATTTTTCAAGATAGACCCAGTTTTGATATTTCACTGCACAGTAAGAAAGTATGAGATGAATGAGATGTTAGATTTTTGATTAAAGGCTAAGCAAATAGAAGTGAGGAATTTCTTTCTGTTGTGAAAAAAGATTTGTTAGTAGTATTCATTGAATCAATAAGTATGGAGTTCAATAGCTAGAAACACGGTAAGAAAAATGAGATTGTTGCTCTTCTTAGATGTAAATTAATTTTGGTAATGGTCTGAAAGTTCATTTTTATGAACATTCTGTGTTTTGCTTGTTAGAAATGATGCTATATGTAATAATTTTGTATGAGTTTTACAGTGAAAGAGTGACTTTTTCTGCAATATGAACCTAGAACATGAAGCAACGTAAGACGCAACAGAAGTCTTTCTTTTCTGTTAACTTTTTCTGTGCTACTGTAGGTTTTCAAGCACAAGAAAGTATCCATATGTCTGTGTGTGTAAAGCTAACAAATAGCACTCCATTCCGAAGAAGAAATACTTTTCCTCTGTCTTGTGGTCCCCGGGTACCACTATCTGCCATAAAATATAAGTGTATTACAATAGATTTCATTGCAAAAAGGCATTAATATTCTCTGCAGCTGCAGAATTAGAATTATGTTGCTAAGACTTTATACTTAAAAAAGCCGCTCTGTATGCAATTTATGTAACTTATGGCCTTTTCCACTGGAGAACTGCTAAATCTCTTTATCTAGGTGTACCAAAAATACAAATACTTAGAAAATAAGGATTTGCAATAAAGATTGAGAGATGTGAATTTGTTCATAATATTGAGGGTTGTGGGAATGGTGAAAAGTTTGTGGGGAGAGGAAGAGCGTGGGGAAAATGAACCCTTTCATTTACAAAAAGCAAGATGTAGCTTAGTCATTAAGGAAACCTTGCTGGATGCTAATTGCTAGGTTAGATATTTCTTGGAAAGCATAGGTACTTTTTTTCAAATCACAGGCAGACTATAACATCTTTAACAAATTTTTGTCATCCTTTATCCAGTTAGAGTGCCTTAATTCTACAGTTTGCTGAGGTCCTCCCCACCACTGTGTGTACATACTGCATTGTGTGGACCACGTATTACCAATTATTTACCGTTGGCCAGTTCTTCTGTGATGTAGCCCTTTTTTGGTCATGATGTTGCCTTTCCCTGATTTTAAAATTAAGGTTGAAACACAGTTATAGGGGAAAAGGGGTTTTTACCTCAGTATTTATTTAAGGACCCTTAGGTGCAGCACTTTGTCTAGGTGGAATGCTCTGAAATGCACACACATGTACAATACATCGTGTATACAATTTATGGGCTTTGCAAATTTACATATCTATCGAAGATCTCACAGTGAGAGACTTGAATGAATCCCCCATTTTGAGGAATTTCTCCCCTGGATGGGCTTATCTTAGTTTATAGAATGAGATCTAGAAAGGACCTTGGTGTCTGGGGATTTCTGACCCCTGACTGCGAGGCTTCCAGGATGTTTGGTCTCCAACGGAGCAGGTAAGTTATCAAACTTAAAGAATTAGAAGTATGTGGGCTAAAAGCACTAAGAATACATGAGAACTATATAAAAGGGTATATAAAAGGGGTATAAAAGAAAAGGGAAAAAATCATCATGGCATCAATGGAAGAAGCAGTCTTTTAAAATCACAGGGATAATCACATACGTGAAGAACTGAATTAAATGGCTTATTTGTTAAGGCTGTAATACAGGACAGAGTATCAACGTAGTATGTTTGTGAAACTCTAGACTGTTAAGCAGATGGTCCCCTGTAATTTGCACAAGCTGTCATTTTATAGGGCATGTGTCCTCTTTGCTAGTTATGAATTACGTGTCTTGGTTTAAGATGGTTCAAAGAAATGGACACTCTAAAATGGGTTCCTCCCCTTAGTTTCAACCAATTCCTTTCCAGCAATAAGGAACCAATACCAGTTGATAACATTTTGCTAACAAGCAGAGCAGCAACCTGCAAAAAATAGCAGTGAATAATCACTAGATACAAAACTGCTAAATCTCAGAAGCTCCATGGGAACAAAGAGACCCCCAAACTGGTGGGATACTGCCCTCTTCCAATCTGACAGCCCCCCACTGCTGACCGCCTGCAGGGGCAAAGGGAAAATGGTGTCAGACCCTTCCCGAAGTGGCACCCGCCCTGGGTCACCACGGATTCCAGGAAAAAAAGGGAAAGGATAGTAGCAAACCCGTCTGGGAAAGCTGGAGCTTATGACGCCCTAGTGGCAAATGGGAAGTGCTGGCACGTGTGGGGTGGGGTGAGCACCACTGCCCCGTGCTTCTTCCTGCTGCCCGCCAGACTCCGCCAGTGTTGATGCTGGTCCCTTCTGACCTGCTGGCGTGTTGGAAAAGGGAGGGGGAAACTGGTCTCTGGACGCTGATGTGGGGTGGCCCAACCCCCAAGGACCAGCTCAAGCTTCACTGCCATAGAGTTTGCAAAGATCACTGGAAACACAGTTTCTGATTGCTAGATGCAGTTTTTCCAAGTTGCTACAGTTGCAAGCCCAGAAACTCCCCGGAATTAACCCCTTTTGAAGGGGAGTCACCGCCTTCGGCAAAAGAGGAACTCAGCTTGGGTTCCCTGCCGTTTTTAAAGGGACTGGCTCCTGCCGACCGCCCTCCAGCTCTGCCCTCCAGTTCTAGCCCTGCTGCAGGTCTTAAAGAGATAGTGACCATTTTACAGCAGACAGATATGGAATACAGTAACATTTTGGGTTACCCAGGGCATTATGATAGACAAAAGGATTGTGGCTTTGTGAATCCTTAAAACTAAGCTGTAGTCATGTAGAAAAGAGTCATGGATGGAGAGGGACACTTTTTGCTCTCATATCTTACACAGCTAATCAATGCCATTTGCAAAGTCCAAAATGTAACTGTATGTAGGCCCTTTAGCAATATGAAAATGACTGAAGCAGTATTATTTTATCTTCATGGTTTCTTCTAGCAATGTATTTCCTGTAGATCGTAAGGAAACTTACATTTTGATGTGTCTATTTGAGTATTACAAAGCCAGGTGTTACTGCTGTGGGGACTTGAACTCTTGCAGTCCTATCAACTTGTTTAGCTATTGAGCTTTTCCTCCAGGTAGCAAGTGAAAGAACAAGAGGAAATTACCTCAAGTTGCACCAGGGGCAATTTAGATTGGATAGTAGCAAAAATTTCTTCACTGGAAGATTTGTCAAGCATTGAAACAGGCTGCCCAGCGCAGTGGTGGAGTCACCGTCCCTGGAAGGATTTGGAAGACATGTTAATGTGGCACCTGAACACATGGTTTAGGGATGGGTTTGGCAGTAGTGGTTCAGTGTTTGGGCTTGATGATCTTGGAGGTCTTTTCCAACCTTTCACCAGTTCCTGTGATGCTATGACTTAATATATCTATTAGATATTAAGAAAGAATATTGCCTGTTGTGGGAAATGGAATGTTGTGGGAACTCAAGGCCATTAACATTTCTGGTGGCCAAAGATATGCCATGTTCTCAAGAGAAAGACATCGCACTACTAGCTCCCCAGACAGCTACCCATGTTTGGGGCAGCACTGAGATATTCAGTGTATACTGGAGTTGCTGTGCTATAATCTAGTCCTCAGGTCTGTTTGTTAAAAATTTTCAGAGGTAAATGAGGGCAATGGGTGTGGATTTAGTACTTAATAAATTTAAGTTTTCCATACTAAGATTACATTTCTGCTTTGTGGTAATTTGTGCTTTAAGTCTACAGTATACAAGTAATTAACTGTTAAATGCAGCACTTTGTTTAAGGGAATATTTACAAGTATGACAGCCAAGGCTAAATGTGTATGTCAAATTTCAAGACACTAAAGCTAGTACTGAAGCAGACAATATCTGTGACTATGCCTAGTTTCAATATACAAATCCAATACTACTTGAAGTAGATTGGTTTTTTAGTTTCACACTGATTTTACATTTCTTTATAACTAAATGGATTGGCATCTGCAGAAACATGTAGAAAGTATTAACGTAGTCAGTTCTTTTTATCAAGATGCCAAGACTTGTCCTACTTTCCCAGAATACATGATTTTCAATGTTATTCTCTAGTCCCACCTAGCACCCAATCTTTTAGATCCATGAGGTTTATAGTTATTGTACAGTTATGAAGACTCTATGCCAATATTCTGTTCTTAGTCTAGAAGACTGTTCTGTGCTCACTCTCCTAAAAATATGCAGGAGCTGGTGAAGCACATATATGTGGCTTCTAGCCTTAGTTTCTAGCTGATTGTTGTAAGTTTTTAAAAAACTATTTTCCTGTGGAAACTGTGGGGAAGTATGGAGGAGGTAACAACACTGTGTAACAAATAAGCTGCTGGTGTTTCCTGGGCCACAAATTGAGAACTGTAGATTTATGCTATAATTTTTAAAATTAAGTCTGTTTTAAAAAAAATGTTTAATCCAGTTGCTAAAGTAATGTTAATTTCCTCTTATTTTTAGGTAAATTATGAAGCTATTAAAATACCCAAGTGGTCTTCTCTTTCAGAGATGCATCCAGTAGACTATTACTCATCGTACACCAAGAATTGCACAGGACAGTTTACAAAGGAAGAAGTGAGAAATATTAGAGCATTTTATTATGCTATGTGTGCAGAGACAGATGCCATGCTGGGTAGGTAATGTCTTATTACACTGTGGGTTTTCTAGTTCTGAGTTTTTTCAAGAAAATGCAGATAGCGTTGATCTTAGGAGGAAAAAGAGAGAAAACTAAACACCGCAATTCAGATCTGGGAGTAAGTCGTGGAAGTTGCTTAATCAGTTTATATGATAAATTATGGGATAGCCTTTTAGGTAAATTAAGAGCACTTTGTAAAGGAATCACACCCAGCAGTCAGAGGCTCTGTAGAAAACCAGTAACTGCAGAAAAACATTGCACAACCCATTGTGCTGGTTTAAAACCCAGTGGGAAAATTAACCCCATGCAAGCTGCCCCTCCTCCCCCATCACCTTTTGACAGCACAGGAAATACTAGGGAAGACCACAAGTGGGAACAACAATTTCACTGGAACACTCAAACACAACCATATCAATAAAAGAGGACACAAAGGGAGGGTGCTCTACCCAGAAGAAGGATATTCACCAATGAAAAAGCAAAAACACCCCCCAGCGGGAGTATCCTGTGTGGTTTTCCAAGACAAAGGCGAGATGGTGCTTGTCATCCCCATCCCCTCCACACTGGACCATGAGGCTCAGGAAAACAAAAGCAATGAGGCAGACAAGTTTCTGCAGTTTAATGTCCTTCTCCCAGGCTGGAAACAATAGAAAACAGGGTCGAAATAAAGCCTGGAAAGCTAGTTCATCCAAATAAAAGGTCCTGCTGCCAAAGGAGCTGGTCTTGACAGTGGGAGCAGTAACAGCAGTGGTGGTGGCAGTGGCTTGTCTCATCTTCCCCCTGCTCCAGCAATAGTTACAGCTTGTCAGGGTTTCAGAAACAGTTACAGTTTCCCGTTGCTTCAGCAACAGTTCAGGGAGCAATTCACGCCTTTCCTCCACCAAGGTAGGACTGAATCAACTTCACACCTTGGCGTTTCCTGCTGAAAACCATGCCCTCTCCATGACAAGTGGTATGTTATTAAACAGTGCTGGAAACTCCACCCTTCCTTTCCTCTCTGCTGAGGACACCCATGTACAAGAGGAACTAAATTTCTTTGATTAACTGCTAACTGAAATAATGGAAACATTTTTGTGAAGGGGACAGACTGTAAAAGCCAAGCTGTAAGAAAAGATCTATTTTAAGGCATAAGTAGTTTTCTTTAGAGATTGATTTCAAATGTGTAGACTGTATAACAGCTGTTACACAGTAGCTGAGCAATGAGGTTACATTTGGAGTGCCCCATACCAGTATATTTTTGTAAGTTTTTAAGAAATAATTAAGTGTACATTCAGAATTCTTTAGGGTTGCAGGAAGGTCTACAGATATAAAATTTACAATGCAAGTTGGTCTTAATTTATAGTATTTTATTTCTTAATTTGAAAAGTGACCATGAATAAACGAGAATTTGCTTGCATACTAATATGAAACTCATTAGTGAATAAGCTAATCTTTTAAGCATGTTAGATCGGTAAAGTGAATTGACACGGAATTGCTCATCCTCATTTTATGAATAAAAAGTGAT
The DNA here is from genome assembly GCA_013396875.1 of Vireo altiloquus. Lineage (NCBI taxonomy): Eukaryota > Metazoa > Chordata > Aves > Passeriformes > Vireonidae > Vireo > Vireo altiloquus. The sequence continues at coordinate 22,493 of VZRF01006373.1, forward strand.
CAGTGGAAGCCTAACAGCTTTAGGAGATAAAGGGATTGCAAAGTAACTACACTGGGGTTTTAATTTTGTAACATATTTTAACTAGTATGTTTAGGCATGAATCATCCTAGAGTTTTAGTATTTAAGATACCTAAGTGCTTTGCTTTGATCTTGGCCCTGTCTTTGTTGCAAAATGTATGAACAAAAAGAGAGGAGTATATGTTGTAACTTCATTGCATAAATGTGTGTGCAACAAGAGAAGAGTTTTGTCTTCTAACTAGTAGGGTTCCTTGAAGTTTGTATGCTACTTTGCAGGTACAGACCTTGGAAGAAGTATTTTGAATGTATCCTTTTCAGTACCTTGTTGTTGTTGCAGGTGAGATTATTTCAGCTCTGCAAGATACTGGGCTTCTTGGAAAAACAATCGTTATATTCACTGCAGATCATGGAGAACTTGCTATGGAACACCGTCAGTTCTATAAAATGAGCATGTATGAAGGAAGTTCCCACGTTCCTCTCTTAGTTATGGGACCAGGTGTAAGAGAACAGCAGCAAATACCAAATATAGTATCTCTTGTGGATATATATCCTACTATGCTTGGTGAGTTATGTAATTTCAGATGACTATTTTTTTCCCAGTTACCATTATTATTATACGTTTGTATCATAGTCAGAATTAGGGCTCCACTTTGAGGCAATATAGTAACACAACTGGAGATAATTTATCTGTGGAGCGTACATACGGACTTAATAGAAAAAGTGAAAAATGGATAAAAAATAAAAAAACTGTTGATCTTCCTTATTGCTGTTGCTGTCATTCCTATAATTACACTGACTGATTATATATAGGATTATTTGTTACCAAAAAAGGGGATTAAAACCCATTTTAGATGTGAATAATCCTTGCTAGCCTTCATACCCAAGAGTTTACTGTAGAAATTACAGTGTGAGTGCCTCCAGAGATGAGATTAAACCTGAAAGGATGACAGGTTCATTAATTTAGCTTCATTAACTTCTTAAAGGAATGTCTTTCATAAAGGATCATGTGGAAGAAGTGTGATGAAAGCTTTGTATAGGAAATGTACGATTGATCAGAAAAGCATAAAAAGATATGATAACGGATATCTATTCTTACCTTACAAGACATGAAAATACTCAGTATGGGACAGAGAATCAAATGAAAAACTAAAATTACTTATGTGGAAATCACTTTTAAGAGGGAATTTTCGTTCAGTTACCTGTGATAAATCATGTAAGAGATGATTCTGATTGGAATTAAACATCAGGTGAAGTTACTGTTTAAGGCTTTATCTGTGATCTTTTAGGCTACCAATCAGAAAAATGTTCTTTTCAAACCAGTCTGGAAGGCTTGCTCTCTAAAAGGTGTCACATGTACACTGCAATTAGCTGGAGAACATGAGTAGATAAAACTAGTTCTAGCAGTAAATGTCAGTGAAAAATCCGCTTATAAATTGTTTTAAGGTGATTTTCTAAAAACTAAACAGAAATTATTTATCTGTCTGTGTGTTCTCAAAACTTTTGAATCAGTTACCCAGTTAAAAATAGGATATAAAATCTGAGTAGCTTTCCCTTCCAAATTTTGATATCGAATTGTTATTTATATATATATATATATCTGTACTAGATACGGATCTTACATAAATTATGGTATCCTATGTAAAGAGTTAAAAATCTCTCCTTTTATTTCTTTGTGCCTTTTCCCCTAGTGACATAATTGGTCAGATGGTTTAACATCCTTCCATCTTTTCCTCCTGGGGCTTTTTTCGTTTGTTCTTTGGTTTTTCACCAGAACTTTGTGTGCATAATCCATTCCTTCTGGCAATTTCCCTTCCCTGTACTCTGAATGTCAAAAAGGCATGTGTGATGAAATGGAAACATGAGCAGCCATCTTTATCATGTGTTATGTCCTCAGTCTGCATGCTGCTACTGACTAGTGAGGAGACAGATTTCAAGTCTATTTTTGGGACAAATTTAATTCCTTTGCTTTGTGTTGTCTCAGGGAAGTAATCTCTCCTAAGATGCCATCCAAATGCGTCTCTCAATACTGCCTCCTGCACTAGCTTTGAGAATAAGTGCAAATGTTTTGATTCCAGCAGAGTCTGTCATACGGATGTACAGTTAGGAGTGCAAAAGCTCTTGTATTTTGTAACAGGATGTAGCATAATCTTTCCTCCAGGCATCATTAGCTTTGTGGGTCTTTACGGAAGTACCTTTGGCTCTCCATTGGAAAAGCAGGAGCTGCTGAAGGTGGCTGGAACATTATTTGCTCATAGAGAATGCAGTTACTGCAAGTAATAGCATTACTGGTTTAGGATGATGGAAGAGCCTATATCCCTTTTTCATTTGTTGAAATGTGGTATGTATTTGTTCAAGTTTTTTGCCTGTGCATACCTAGGAGCTGCTTGCTGGGTTTACTACACATAACAGGCCCTTCTAGTACTTAGATGCTGGCTGCACAGAGGACAAAAAGGAAGACATGTGCTGATGAAGGAAAGAGTCACCTATGAGCATTTTATATGCACAGAGTATCACCACTCAACAGAGAACGCATTAAATACCACCACAGTGCTCTGTGAAATGGGAAGTTTTGAATTTTGAATTACTAGGGACGATATTCAGTGGGAGGATTAAAAATAGCAGTACTGTCATACACAGTTTTTAGGACATGCTTGGGATTCTTGGCTATGTTTTTCAGAATGTTTCTAACAAACCTTTGCAGCATTTTAACCTCATCTTCGGGAGCTGGAGAAACTTGTGGTATAAGTTGGTGCTGAAGGGGCTTATGGATGTTACAGCATCTTCTAGTGGCCATCTGGTAGGCTGCAGAGTCATCCACTGTTTTCCGTACATGCACTATGTTGATACCACCTCTGATATCATCTTTATCTCCAGTCCTGCCAGAGAAGCAACTGGCCCTGCTCATCAAGTGTCCCCACCAGATATATGTGATAGCCATAATGGCCACCTTTTATAAAGCATTTCATTATTCACTAATGAAGAATGCTACAGACAATCTTAGCACTATTATTGTTAAAGAAGTAAATGGTTACAACATGCTGAAAGTGGAGCTTTTAGGGTCTTTTCACGCTATGACATTATTTTTCTCCTGCCTGATGGAATCAGAGCAAAAGAGAAATGTTTGCAACCATGATTAAATAATAAAACAGCACCTCATCAAAGGAGACAATTATTATCCCTTTGCACAAACTTCTGTCAAAGTTTGAGTTATACATAAATCAAGATGGTGAGCAGCTTGCCTTGAGAAGTTCCTTAAGGTATTTTTTTTATTTTTGGGATAATAGTTAGGGGTGCACATTTTATTATCAAAATAAAACTTACACTCAGATAGCAGTAGCATTTTGTTAGACTTTTTTAATAATGAAAACTGCAGTAGCATTTTGATTTTGTATATCTTTCCTTAGATATAGCAAGAATCCCTGTCCCACAGAACCTCAGTGGATATTCTCTTATACCTCTGCTACGTGAAAAGGCTGAGAGCAAAGTGTCACCCAGAGGGCCTCGGCCCTCGTGGGTGCTGAGCGAGTTCCACGGGTGCAATGTGAACTCCTCCATGTATATGCTGAGAACTGGCAAGTGGAAATACATTGCGTACTCGGATGGCTCTTCAGTACCGCCCCAGCTCTTTGGTATGCTACTTTTATGTCCTGACTGACTCATTAATTTACTTGATTGCAAATTGAATCTTAACTGACTTTTTGTTTGTTCCAGACCTTAATGCTGATCCAGATGAGCTTACAAATGTTGCCATAACATTCCCAGTAATTGTGCATTCCTTGGACAAAATACTTCGCTCTATAGTAAACTATCCGAAGGTTTCTTCTTCTGTTCAGGAGTATAACAAACAACAGTTTATCAGTTGGAAACAAAGTTTGGGTCACAATTACTCAAGTGTTATTGCACACCTTAGGTGGCATGAAGACTGGTTAAAGAGCCCAAAAAAGTATGAGAATGCAATTGACAAATGGCTTGGTAAGTAGATACAGACAGCCTGGATATGAGGTTATAAAAACATTATGCATTTGTAATGTTATGCTGTATATCAAGTGTTAGAATTATTTTATTTTATAACCTATTGAAAGTAAAGATTCCACAACAATTACTGCTTTGTGTCAAAAAGCCAAGAGCATTTTATATGACTAGCCAGCACAACAAAACTAGAGTTTTAGATGTTATTGTTCTGTAACACATAAGTGTACATAGAAAGTGTAGTTTGCAAATACTAATTGTGTGTATGGAATGTTCAGCTGATTGCAAAAGTGCAGAGTATTAAGCATTCAAACTCAATAGGAATATCTATTTATAAGGACAGACTGAAGCAAGGATTATAAAATTTAGTGAAGTAAGCTACCAGTTACAGTGAAATTTGCTGTGTATACTATAAGTCTAGATCCAATACACATTCATCCACTTTAGAGAAGCTATAACGGTTAAAATATAACCAAAAAGTTGGTAACCAGTAAAGGTTTGAACATAGATATGGTTTATGCAAGTACTTAACTATGTCAGCGTTCCTGTGTTATATGTGATTGACTCCCCATGTTTTCAAGATCTGCCTGCTAATCTCTTGCTTTTGGATCTGGTAGTTGCCACTACTGTTTAAAATTTCATATTATGCATAGGCTCCTAATTGAACATGTGTACGAGTGAAGAGGAATCTGATCTCTGGTCATCATCAGAAATTGAAAAACATCCAGCAAACAAAAACCTGTTGCCAAACCTAGGAATACAGCAGTTCTCTGAAAAGTGATAGTGTGATTTGTGTAACGTAAGATAACAACTGTGTGCATGCAGGTAGATTCTGCAAGTAAATGCTTTAATGCACATCAATGAGTGGAGAGCTGAAACCTAAAATGTACACAGATGAGACACAATTGAAGCTTGCAGGAAGAGTTAATATAAAAATATTATTTCCCATTTTTCCAGTGATCTGACATAAAAAAATAGTTTTGGAAGAAGGTAAGATTTAGGTAGTAACTCTTCCATTTAAGGGAATATGTAATTACAGCAGCACTTAGGTTTACTTATTCTTAGTCACCATCATTGCTCCTGTTGTACCAGTTCAGAATGACATTATACTTGACATAAAATATTTTCTGGAATCTGTTATTGGATGCTCAGTAGTAGCAGTAAGCCAGTAACAATAAACACAAAAATAATGTGTATTTTCTGATGGCTAAACACTGATTTCTTAAGCAACTTACCACATGGAATTAAAAAATCTTCAAACTCTGTAGCACATGCCATTATAATTCTTATTAAAATGAGTTCAGTTACAGTTGAAATTACTTAAAATAAATGGGCTGCATAATTAGAGAAAGTATTTATATCCATATGAAAGTTTGTTCAAGAGTAAAAACAATGAAATAATTTTGTCACTTTCCAGAGGTCTGGACAGAATGCAGTAGATTGTCCAAAATGAGATAAAATACAATCATGGTGAACTGGATGTGCTTTGTGTGTGCTTTTTTTTAATGACCGAATGTTTGAAATGTAGAGAAGATTGTATTCTGTCGTTTCTGTGAAGAGTGCTTTCTTTGAAGAGATGAGCTTTTAAGACTCGCTAATCTTAGGTTTACAGAAGTGCCATTTGTGATACCCTCTGAAATGGAAAAACAAATAGGAAAAAAGTCTTACAACCACATCTTGTGCTGCAGACTGTGCAGAGAAGCCCAGTGCATGAGGGCAGGCTTCTTGACGATTCAGGAAACCCCAGGAATGTGCCAGCTCACAGAGCAGAGATTGTTGTTTTTCAAGACACACGTAAAATCATTCTTCTGCTGAGTCACATGGCTTGCAATCTGACTGTAATATGGAATATGTATCCTCCAGAAACACCAAGTAGAAGGATGAAAGAGAAGTTCTTAAAACAGAAGGCTACACTTGCTACTGTGGTATTTAGAAAAGTTTTAATATATGTTACTCCAGAGAAGTAGTTGGAAAAATATGTATTTTCCAGAAGACTAGAATTTTGTGAGTGTTGGTGTCAGTGGGAGTTAATATAAAAGCTAGTACATAACTCAAGATGCTGACTTTATGTAATGATCATCCTCTGTAATTCCTGAGAATTTTTTTTGTGTTTTCTTTTTCAGGCCTGAGAGTTACAAAGCATAGTACTCTCTTCTTTTCTTTTTTATTTTGTTCTGATGTTATGAATAACTTGCTTTTCCATAGTGCATAGATTTGTCAGTGAAAGAAGTAAGAATTCAGTGCCATGAAATAAGATATGTATTTGTACTTTTTTTTTTTTTTTGTTACTTGTGAAGAGATATTTAGATGACAATATTAGTTTTTTCCATCAGAAAAAAATAATTGGAAATTGCTGATGATAGGTAACAAGGACTAGAAAAGATTAGAGAAATAATTGGATGCCTTTATTTCAGGAAAGAGTGTGATATCTATTAGACAAATAGAAGGCATAAAATAATTCAGAAAAGCAGCATTTCCTTTGCATGCTGTTGTGTTCTCTGTAACTTTTTTTTATTACCTTCTTTGGTTCTACCAGTTTTCCATGAAGTTTCTTTAGAAGCATGACTAGAATTATTTCCTTGTGCTTTTATTTTCTTGGTCTCCTTGTAGACTCTTATCAGGGATTTCTAGTTGTAAACACTGTAAGGGGGTACAGGTCCCTAAATATGTGTCTCCTTGAGCACTATTTTCAAACTTAACACATTCAAAAATATTGAATGTGTTTTTCTTTTACACGAGGTGTTGGTATTTGACTGGCTGGATTGGGATGGATGGGCACCCTTCCCCAAAAAGTCTAATTTAAAGCCCTCTTCAGGAGTCTGGCAAGTGTCTGACCAAAGATGCTTTTTCCCTGCTTTTTCAGATGGACCCCACTGCCCACAGGAAACCAGGCATGGCAAAAGGGCTGAGTAACCAAAGTCCTGACTATGGCACTATTGTTCTAATTGTTTGTTGACCTGCCAGGTTCATCTGGCCATTTCATAATAATATAATTTCATAACCTGAGAGCCCATAAAGAAAATGCACATTATTGCATCTATTACTCTGTTTTCAAACTGCTAGGCATAGCTAGCAGTAAACCTTTGAAAGGTGAGGAAGTATGTCAAAGCACATCCTGACAGTTGTGTTATGAGCCATTAGCAATAAGAATAAAGCATATTGTTAATGTAAACAAGTTTAGGAAGCCTGGATAGCAGTATCGCCTTTCAAACTGATTTTTTACTCTTCTTTCCATCTTCTGAATTTTAGATTTTGAAGTTAAAGGTAACATGTATCTTTCTGAAGTACCTTACCGTCAAATGTTGCTTTACAACTTTTGATAAACATAGGTACTTGTTTCAGCTTTTGTGAAGTCATATTACTTCTAATTTCTTTCTCTTACTGAAGGTGCAATGACTAGAAGGGTAAAATTAAAATTGGAAGCAATAAACCTCTCCATAAAACACCTTTAATCTTACAGATGGAACTGTCCTGAGGACTTTAGGCATACGTAATACTTAAGATTCCACTGAGGCATAGAGCCATGAAAATCTGATACTTTGACAGAAATCCTTTGTAAACACTATATCTATATATGTAACCTTATTGTTTTTAAAGCAGCTTCTTACTGGAAACCTAGAGAAGCTCTGAGACTGAATGAAATTTAATGAAAAACAGCATTTTTAAGATGGTGAAAGAATTTATTCTTCACAACAAACATCCATGTTTTCTTTAAAATTATAAATTTTTATTTCTGTAATAATAATAAAAATTCCAAGAAAAGTGGAATATCCCCTTTGCCATTGTCTGAACATCCTGAGCCATTTACAATATAAACACCACCTACTTGTGGTGCAGAATGGGTGTGTGTGTGCCATGCTTATAGACAATACTGCCCTTCATTGTAAACTGAGAAATTCATCTCTAAAATGCAAGATTTTTTTACAAACACTGCAGTAAAGATTACTTGGAGGCTGATATATAAAATATTTTAGTTCTATTTCATATAAACTGTGAATAAAATATAGTTATGAGAAGTAGTCACAATCATAAATCTTAAAATATCATGTAATAGATACACGAATTCACAGGAAAGTACACTATAAAGATCATAGAGTGGAATGTGTTTGCTTCAGGGAACACCAGGTGATTATGAAGAAAATCTAAGTAAACTCCTCCTAGTTGCCTATTCTACTACAAATTGCTGAGTAACTAATCACAAAGTAGTAAACTACTGGCACCATCTCCCAGTAGCATTCATCAAGTAGATACAACCATCTTGCTTATCACATTTCTAGTAGTGATTGGCAAGGTTCTCCATAAAGGTTTGAAGAAAAGTTTGTGTTAGGTACACAAATACACATTGGGAAAGCATTTATTCTCCACACAAATGCATAGGAACTTAATCTCTTAACCAGACTATATCCAGGGTGCTACTTAAAAGCCTAGAAAAGATTTATTTAGAAAAGAAGTTTCTAGAAATTATTCTGCTTTCACAATAACAAATAGCAAAAAATTTGGAGGTCAGGATGCTATCAAGTAACTAAACATACTAATGAAATAGCTATAATTTCACAGGAAAAACAGTAGAGTAGGACTAATTTAATCTTAGTAAATTAGTAAAAAGTTATCTAAATGAATAACTTTCATCGTCATATTCTAGCTCATCTTCCTCATCATCCTCCAAAAGTCCATATTTAAATTTGTGATAAATTGTGCCATCCTTGCCCATGTATACAATGTCATCTTCATCATCATCATCTTCATAATCTCTATCTCTGTATTCAATCACTTGATCCTCATAGTAACTTGGATTCTTGTGGTAGTTGCTCACAGAGGAAGGAAAGGTTTTGGAGTGATTCGTCAGCTTCTCATACAGCCCTTTGCTGACAGGCTGGGTTTTGGTTCGTGCTTTTCTCCAGATGAATACCATGGCTCCAATGACAAGCAGAAGCAAGATGCAAATGATAACAAAGAAAGTAGTTTTGCTTTTTTGCCCGGGGGCTAGAGTTGTCTGTAATACACAGTCATCTACAACAGCAATCAAAAACAAAAGAACAATGAAAAAATGGTGAAATGAGCTTGTATTTGTGTGTGTGTCTTAAAAAGTTCTGTACAGCGTTTAGGATTATTTATATTTTTAATAGCAGTTAACGAAATACCTAACTTTTCTGGTACCACAACAGTGTTTTTGTTGTTCTTATGCTGTAAGGATGTCAATAAGGTTGTGGGGATATCTATTCTTCATGATTTGATTTGAAATAATGAGAAAGAAGCAGAAAAGCTTCTTACTTAGCAGACGTGCGAATGCAATGATTCAGATGTCTCTTCATTGAAGTAAGCTAATTTATAAACCAGTCAGTTTATGAAATGCCAGGCCGTTTAACATAATAGTTGTGAGTGCAAGAATTACCATCTCCAGCACCAGACATAATGGTTATTATTTGAGTAAAGTCTTTCCTAGAAACAGACGGTTTACTAATAACACATTTTCTCTCTAGTCCACTTTGGAGGCATAATAATATCAGTATAATCAACCATAAAACACATGCAGCACTATTCGTTCTCTTCAGCATGGCCCTACCTTGTGTTTCACTGCAGTCACAGCACTCTGGGGTTTCTTCTGGGTCAGTGTTGCTGCAGCAGGGCAGGCAGCGGCTTTCCTCCAGGAAGAGCTGCATGCTGGCTGGACAGACTGTGCAGTTGCGGGGCCCAGGTCCCTTGCACTCAGTGCATGAGCTGTCACATTTCTCACACTGTGGTTTGTCTTCCTTCAAACAGAACACAAGCAATGTACCTCTGATTTTGTGTGATTTGGACCTGACCTGGCAGTTCTATCCTGAGATTCACCATCTAGGTTGTAATCTCTGGGCACCATGAGTCTCTATATGAAAATATAGTAGCAAATTCAAAATTTCCCATTTTGTGATTTCTCAGTGATCTGATTGCAGGAAGAGGGTGTAAAGTGTTCTAAGAGCTTAGAGATCTCACCTAACTAGTCAGGAAGTTAATATTTACTCATTCTTTTAAGCTTTTTGGGCCAGAAAAGTAACTGACATGGAATAAGTAATATGAAATATTCTGGGAAAAAGTTGAGAGTATGAATTTTCTTTCTATCCAGGGAAGAAGCAGAAGTAAGGAATAAGGGTGGTTGGAGATTTTTTAGGAAAACAGATTTCTGTTAGAGTGTGTTGCTTCTTTTTCTACAGAAACAGCTTTGGTTCAAATACTCTGCTTAAAGTCCAGACTTCTGGGAACCTCTGTGTACAAAGAGTGCCAGAGGTCACTGTGATCACACCTGCCTTGCAGGATGCTCTGAAGTCAGGTATTTCAGTGTTTTCAATGTTCACAGTTCCTGGCCATAACACATGTTCATTGTGAAGATCATTGTGTTTATCGGAAACTCCGATAAACCTTCACTAAACTTGCTGTTAGGATTGCAAGGCTGTTTATCCTTGATGGAAGAACCTGTGCAAGACTGGAGGACCATAGCTGTTCGTAATTTCTTAGAGCTATTGCAAAGACCTGCAGATCTCTGTGGTCTCCAGGCTTGAATAAGGTTATTTTCTCTGATTCAATGCTATGAAGTAGAACTGTCAAGGAGATATACCAGGACAGAGACTCCGGGGTTTGTAGCTCAGGCTGGCATGCCTTGATGCTATATTCTTGAATAAATATCTTTAGAAGACAATTGATGTGGAAATCTGGAAGGTAGAGTGTCCAGACGTATGGCACAGACCCCATCCTAATCGTGGTCCTCCTCTACTAAATATACAGCTCTGTTAGCTTCAGCCTGGCCTTCTCTTAGAGCTTTCTGCAAGCAAAGCTGTCAGTCAAAAATACAGAAGGATTTCTTACAGAAAAGGCATCAGAAATCCAAGAGGAAATCTCAGTTATACTGGAAAAAAACCCCCGCTCTATCATTAATAGAACTGATTTGTCCATGCAGTTTTGTTAACTTTGTTACTATAGAGTAACCCCAGAAAGAGAAACAAGGCTTCCCCTGCTAAAAGCACAAAAAAGTAAGCATACCTAAAGATAGGCACCATTAAAAACTTGGAGAAGAGCAATGTTTTGTTTGTATTGGGTACAAAGAGCCTACAAATAGATACCTTTTGTGCTGGTGTCTCCTGGACTTTGTATTCACCTACAAAACAGTCTGAGTTGCACATTCCATCTAATAAACTGTAGCTCCATACACAAGATGTGCAGCTGAATGCTCCCTTCCCTGCAAATAAAACGGCAGTATTACAACAGGAAAAGTTGTCAGATGACTTCTTTAAAAATTATACTGACCACTGCTATGAAGCAAAAGGATGCTTGTCAGTGGCAACAATCATTAGTGAGGAGTTCAACATGAAGACGATGGCATTTGATAAAGCTTGTGCCCAGTCTTGGGGCTTTATGTGCAAACAAAATTTATTTCTTACATGTTTTGATATTTATGAAAAGATGATTTTGGAATCAGTTGTAAATGGAACCTCTGACGTATTCAGGAAAATAAATTAGGTCAGAGCACTGAAGTAAAATTGTGGAAAACTTTGCCAAATGCTGTCCTTCACAAAATCCATACTTATTTGCCTTGTTAACTGCTTCCAAACAACAATGAATTAAGAGATGTTAATGTTTGAATAGAAAAATAAATTATTTAGTTGGATAAGAAAAAAAAATTATTCATTAGGTATAGCCAGAGCATCATATGCACCTTGTGTGTCAGAGACTCTTTTTAAAGACAGATGTTGCATGCAATATTTCTGTGAAATACTGAGGTGATGCGTTTGTCTTAAGTGTTAAGATGCACCCACCCATTTCCCTGCACCTAGACATTTTCTGCTGTTGTCTGACAGGTAGAAAGTGAAAATGCAAGTAGCTGACATTAGCAGAAGTTAAACTGCTGAAGTTATTAATCTTATATAACACAGAGAACTTCCTGTATTACTGTGCAATGCATGGATTTCCTTACTGCTCTTGACAAAGAGATACCATACTCTTTGCTGATACATCAGTAATGCAGCTGCTTTTCAGACTGGCTCGTTTCATAATTCCATCTCTGTAATGATGATAAAAATTCTGTCCCATAGTATTTATGCCAAATAATGTGAAAAACAGACAATGTGTCTGTAAATTAAAATGTCTATCTTTTTTTGTCCCAAATTCAAGCAGAAATATTTCTGCTACTTTTTATAATGTTGTTATACAATTTTATTGTAAAAGTTCTTGGATGTGGCTTCACTCTAAGTGTAATTTCCACATATATTTATATGCTGCAATTAGCCATCTGTGCTATCTAGTATATCCACTATCCTAAATAGTTTATGTGTTACAAGGTGATTTGGTCTTCGAAGCTGCAGTGTGGAACCCATTAGCTATAATCTCATGTTGTTCAGGTAAAAAGGGCACCAAGTGGGTCCAAGAGGATTAATGCTTTTTGTTTCAGAATTGGTTTAATTAGGAAAACTAAGAAACTGAAAACATGAGTCTCACAAAGCAAAATAAATGGTCTCTGCAAGTTAACTTTGAAGAATACATAACTATATTAAAAGCAAGAAACATCACTGCACTTTTGATTTCTGTTTGCCTTTCAACCTGAAAATGTGCTTTATGGGTCTTTTATCTTCCCGTTCTCGACTGTAAAGATGTGTAGTTGGAATTAAGTTGCTTGGCTTTCACAGAGTAGCAGACAGTATGACTGAGGTATTTTTCAAAGAGTGAGGTATTTTTCAGTCTTTGTTAATATTTTTGTGGAAAATGGGGTTCAGGTCTGGAAGCAAGTGAGCCCATTTCTTAATTAAGCTGATGAGCCTTTCAGTGAGAGGTCTGTCTGATGGAAAATTCATTACTGTTGTCTGTTTTTTTCCACTCACTGACTTGGCAACATGTGACTCTGTCCCAGCCCTCCCTGTTAAGTGGCTGTCTTTCTGTTTGTGCTCTGTGCTGGAAGCAGTTCTGGAGAAAGCTTGGCAGGAATTCATATACTTGCTTTCACCTCAATTATCAATGCAGTAGAATTAAATCAATTGAGCAGTGAGTGCAACAAGTCACCAAGAGCCAGGAAAAGCCCAGCAGCCCCCAGGAGAGGTCCGCATCACCCACTGTGGCTAAAGTCATGGACAGACTGGTAGCACTGTATGCGGTTTACATCTCTGTGATATGTTCCCAAATCTTGGAGCTGAGATTCCAGGTGTTTTGATGACCCTTTGTTTGCTCAAAGCAGAACATAGGCTTTTACCTTCACAAGTTAAGCAGGAAGGGTGGCATCTCCCACAGACATTATTGTCCTTGTTTTCATAATAGTACTGAGGACAAGAGCTAACACATTCATTTGTGGAGTGCAGCAGGTAGAAATATGTATTACAGGAAAGACAGTCTGTGGGTCGAGGCCCCTTACACTCCTTACAGCTCTTGTGGCATCTCTCACATAATCCAGTGGAACTTTGTGCAAAATACCTGAAATAGATCAGATAGGCATAGCATTGCATAAAGGCCAGCAGTGACAGGAAAACCAACACTTGTATAATGCTTAGCTTTGTACTGTGATTATATCAATTTATAAAAACAATACTAAAATAAAAACCGATATTTATAGTCTCCGTGAAAACACAACTTGGTTTTGACTATGTTCTCCTATTTGTGTGATTTTGCTGAGATATAGTCATTAGAGTTTTCCAGCTTAATGGGATGAGCAGCCAATATGATCAATTGAACTCTAATTTTAAATTAAATGGATCTGAAAGAGAAATCATAGGTTCACTTTGTAAATTTGTATTCACTTTGTAAATTTGAATTTCACAAAAGAATACTGACTTCACATTTTGAACTTAAATGGATTCATCAATGAAGTTTCTTTCTAGAATTGAGTGCTCAGTTCAAAGTTGTTTTAATGGTTGTTTTTGTTATCATAAGCATTAACTCAACGCAAAAAAAAAAAAACCACCTTATCTAAACTTCACGTTAAGTGGAGGCCACAGTGGTGCTTGGAGGCTCTTCTGGCTGTGCTCAGGCTGACTGACATATAACTTAGTAAACTTGTTCTGGTTCACACTGTTCTGTATAGAGACAACCAAGAGCATCCTCTGAGTATAACCATGTCCATACCACGTCTAAGTAGTTCCCATTTGGGCACCAATTTTAGAGTTTTCTACTGTGAAGGGAGAAACAAGTACACTTGTGTACTGTGAAAATACAAGAAATTTTCTCCTGAAAAAGAAACTCAGTTCTATTTCACACTGATGTAGAATGCTGCACAGTGATCTAGTTTCTCAAAGCCCTCTCTGTGCTGCAGCTCTTAGCAAAAGGTCTTGGACCTTACCCTTCTGGACATTGGGTTACGCATCTTTTTCCTTGTCTGTACCAGCCCGGTTTGCAGGAAAGGCACTGTGAGCTGTGTTTTCCAGTGCAAGTGCCACAGGTGTTGTGGCACGCAGAACATTGTCCCTCTGTGCTGTCAGCATAATATCCATCTGGGCACGTTTCAACACAGGTTCTGTCTGCACAGACAACAATGCAAAGTAACCCATCATGTTCAGTATTTGCTACTATAAAACATCTCTTACAACTGTACTAGAGACTGTACTAGAGCAAACTCTCTATCAGCAGGAGATGCTGATACATAATGTATCAGAACAACAAAACCAAATGCTGGAGTATAGTAATTATTTTTTGGTTCTTGTCAATTCATTAGTCCTTATTTCTGTGTTTTGTGTGTACTAGAAAGCTCTTCAGCACACATAAATTTTTATCTTTGTGAAATATAAAGGAGCATAATAATAAACAGCAGATGTGATTTCCTTCAGATTGATCAAAAGTAGTAAGGCAACTTTCTATCTGCATTGCTATTTTCCCTAGATTTCACTCTAAGCATCAATCTCATTTCATTCTGTGTAGATGATGAATATCATGGTAAATTAGAGATTTAATGACATTTGTTTACTGGTCTTTACTCTTTTCTGTGGCTTCTACTTTATGTTATAGAATTAAATGTCTTTAATGCGCAAAGCCAGGTAAGTCTCATTTTTTTCAGTGAAATCTCAGTCATCATAGTAGGACTCCTGAATGAGAAGTTGGTAATTAGCTTCAAGTGCATAAAGCTAATAAAGTAGTAATTATTAATTAGTTGCTTGTACTTATTACATAGTCTGTCTTGATAGTTTTTTTGCTTGGGTTGCAATTAGTCAAAGGAAGGTACATCCAGGTTAAATTTTTGCATTTTTATCTCAGTTCCAGTATGTTTATCTACATGTGTCCAAATGGTGCAAAACAGCTGAGTGCATTGGTAGAAAAGATAAGTCTGATGCAAGACCTCAGAAATATAGGAATGTAAAATCTGCATTAGAATTAGAAAAGCTTAGGTTCACTCTTAATTTACATTTATTCTAGACTTTTCCAGCATGAAGGATTATTTACTATTTTTCCTCTCAGTGATTTTCTTAAATTTTTGTTTGCTTTTAGAAGGATGTGCAGAGAAGAAATGTTTTGGATTAGGGATTTTATAATTTTTTCCTATTGGCTTCTGAAACGGTATAGTCTCAAACCTATTCTTTGCTCCAAAGTCAGAAAAGTAATTTTGCACCTTGGCCACCTGCTAGATGCTGACCTAGTGGTCCCTTTGCACATCAGATCACTGCAGGGATTAAACAAGCCCACATGAAAATGTGTACCTTTTATGAATACATTAACAACAACAATACATCTAATGATAGCCCTCTTTTAAAGTCTTTATAGGAAAGGATTGGAAGAGTACATACCAAATTAAACATACAAGTTTCCTTTAGTTATGGTGTTTGTTGCTATTTAGAAGTCTTGCATTAGCCCGAGTGAGTGGCAAGCCCTGCCTCACAAAGAGTTTCCGCATAGCCCCTCTGAAAAAATAATCTCGTCACAATTTAACTTCTTGTCATGTCCTCTTTACGGTATTTAGATTGGTTAATAGAGCCCAAATGCTTTACAAATGTGATGAAAACTTGTCTATTCCATGCTTTCAGTGTAGAATGAAATCTAGATGCAGGAGAGAGACACTTACTGAGAAGATAGTGGTTATTTACACAGCTAAGACACTGGTGTTCAGTGGGTCCTGAGCAGTGGAAGCATTTCTTGTGGCAAGGTTTGCAGGTCCGAATTTCCTCAATGTAGTACTCAGTGGGAGAGCAGTCTCCAATTAACGTACAGTGCCTGTCATTGTTCAATATCTGTCCATTTCTGCAAGTTTGGCAGGCAGTGGAAGAAGAACAAGTCTGGCACGTCCTGTTGCATGCTGAAAAGGACAAACAGTAGGAATTTCACCATTTTTTGCTTTCTCTCAGAGTATTACTACAGCTTTTATTTTTGAAGGAGCAGCTGTAATCTCAGGATGAAAGCCTGAGAGAAATAATTTTGAATCTTATGCAAGTAGTTTCTTAGGTTTTCTTTTGCATCAACACTGCTTTTTCAAAAGTGAATAATCTCCTGCAATTTTCCAGGAATTCTGCAGCCATTCTCAGCATTTTACAGAGTGGTTGCCTCTAATAATAAACATATATATCCTTTCTACCTCCCTCTCTGCTTTCTTCAATTTTTGCTGTTCTACAATCAGCCCGATTACTTTTCTGCTATCTGCTATTTTAGTTATCCTTTTTGACTCCAAACACTGATATTGACATTAGGTGTCACACACACACCCTTAGGGGGTGACCTTTAAACAGATCCGCTTGTATCTCAATACTTTTCTGGAGAAAACAACAACTGCCAACCTTGGCAGTCTTTGGTGGCTTCTTCATAGTAACTGCCTTCAGGGCACTCTTCAAAACACATGCCATTGTAAAGGACAAACAAGCTGAAAGTGCATGCTGTGCAGTCATCAGAATCCGGCCCGTTGCAATCCTGGCAGTCGGCATGGCAGGGAAAGCAGTGCTTGTCTTCAGGGTAGAAGTGTGAAGGGCATTCTTGCACACACTTCCCCTCATGCAGGAAAAACTCGTCCATACACTCTACAGGGGACAGCAGAACACAGGTAAGCAACTGGGCAGCAAATTCTGACCTAAGTGTGAGAGCAGGTAAGTCATAGGAAACATTAAATTCTGGATTGCCCTGTCATTACAGATGTTATCAGAACGCCTTGAAAAGGCAGGACTTCCTTTTTTCAAATCTTTCCCCTCCAAAACACCTATATTGGCCCAACCTCAAATGGTATCTTCTGTGTTACAGCAAGAAACTGTGGAAAAAAAAGTCACTTGCTCATCTTTGGTGATATTAACCAAGCCATTTGACACTGATATATAGATAGCCTTTTTCTGACATTTTTCTGCATTATGAACTTCCTGCAAAAGGAATGTACATATCTGAAGTTTTGTTTAGTTTATTATTAAAATATGAGTTTAGCTAGAATATATTGACCTAAATGTTTGTCTTTGCCTAGAGCTGTGAATAAGTTGCTATTTTATTATGAGTATTTGGTTTAATATGTTTATGGTTTGGCTGGTTAGTTGGTTGGTTTTTTATTTCATCCTTGTTTATGTTTCCAGAATGGCTCACTCAATATTAACCATACTGGAATTTTGAGGAGGGTGAAGGGTATTCAGCCTCACCAGGATACTAAAGGCTTTCCTAATATGTTTCTTTGCAGGGATTTTGTTCTCTAACAGGAGTGGTCATTTGCAAAAATGGTAAAAATATGTGAAGTTCAAGTAAGCTAGGAAAGAAACATTCTGTATTTCACTTTGGTGCACAAATCCAAGTTTTTAGGGTTAGAAACACTAGATCAGAAATAAAATCAAATCAGCAGGAATCTCTGAAGAACCACAGGACCAGGCAAAGCAATGTGAAATCTTAACAGATTAGTCATTTAGGCTCATCATAACCTATTCTAGAGATTAACAATGATATGTATGTTACNTGTCAGCTTCTCTCCAAACAGATCCAGGTGGATTTTAGTCTACACAAGAGCAGTTCTTTGTAATACCTTTGCATATTTCATCATGAATACATTCCTGACACATTTCAGGGCAGTGTTTGCAGATTCCTTCAGAGGCAAAATGCTTCTCTGCACAAGTAGATTTACATTCCCAGTGATCCAGAAGCAGAGGACTTTTACAGGACAGGCATTGGGTTGCACTCCCCATGCATGTCTTGCAGGATTCACTACATTCCTTGCAAGTCTCAGAGTCATTAAAATATCCCCTGTGGAATGAAAAAAAACAAAGCAAACTGCTGGTCACTTCAGGCTATGAGAATTATAACTCTAAATGAGACTCTCCCAGCACACATATTTCACTAGATGAAACATGTTTCTCACACAATTTTTTGCCCATCTTCCACTTCACATCCCCTGTGTCTGAAAGCAGAAAATGTGCACAGTTAGTTTTGTATGAAGGGCTTTCATTTTTTCTTGTACCTGCTGTCTAAGTTATGTTGAACTTTCATGTCTTTGTTTCTCCCCTACATAATACAGAAAGATGTATAACTTTCGGGAAAACATGCAATCTCTAGTCTTATGCAGCTGACCTGAAACACTGATATCATGGAGAAAAAGAGAAGTGTAACCTCAGTGTCTCTAGAGAGGAGAAAGAGAAGACTCTGAAAGTGTGAAGGCCAGGAAGAATGAGGGCAGAGATTGAAGAAAAAACAGAAAAAGCAGGATATTTACATAGTACCTTGCTTTATTGAGAACAAGCTGGAGATGGCAAAGAAGGAGTACATCTTGCTGCTATCTGTAGTGTGAGAGCAAATGTAAACAGTCACATCTGGGTGTACTAGTCATAAATACAGAGAAAAACTGTGCCTCTGCTTCACGTGAAGATGCATAAAAGAGATGCTGAATTCAATCTGTCTACACTCTCAAAACCAAACTGTTACAAGGTTAAAGGATGGGTAGCTCAACATTTTCAGATGATTACTAATCCACAGAGCCACTGATGAAAACTAAAAAGAAGCCGAGACAGAAAGTACTCCCAGACTGTGTACTTAACATTAACAAACTTGTTATTCCTTAGAGGGGTGCTTCTCCTTCCCTCCTTGGTTGTGATCTTTCCTAAGAAAGTCTGAAGAAATGCATTGGGAGCAAGGTTAGAGATAAGGTAAGGGGAGCCATGCCTGCCACCTATTCTCATCTTTTGTTATCCTCCAACTTTTGTCAAGGTCCTGCAACTACTTCTCACAGTCCTGTCATCTTTTCTTGTTCCAGTGTTGAGTACTTGGTTAGCCCAGTCTTCCAAAATTCCTCTGTCAGAAATTAATCATGCAGTAAGTCAAACCTTCTTATCCCTTTTTATCCCTTACAACATGTCCCAAAACCCAAACCAACCCACTTAATAAAGAGTCTCATTTTTTGCTCCAGTGGAGCATTGTTGAGTCTCAAGAACTTTGCCTCAGAGTCTGAAACTGGAGTTTAAACCTTGTGACTTTTTCTCAGTGATGGAAAGCCATTATTTACAGTCTAGAACTTGGAAAAAAATGGGGGATAACAACACCTGAAATGACTAGTGCTACAGAAAAAGTTTTAATTTTGTTATACTGACTCTGAGTGGGATGAGCCCTGATGAGCCCTGAGAAATGAGCCCTGACAAGAGACATATCAATGTCAAAACACAATTAATGGTCGTATGCCTCAGTTTCTAATATTAAAGTTATTTCTGAACTAGGGTAGGCTTTAGCGCAATTACCTTGCACTTACTGTGACATTTGATGAAGAAAACCTGTTTCACTGGCCCTTACTGACTTATTTGACAAAATTACCGGGAAGGCAGTGGCAGAGAGATTGCAAGAAAAGCAGGAGCTGCACATTTTTCTGAAGAAAAAAGGTTAACTACTCAAGGCTTTTTTTCTGCATATGGTTTTATGAATATATAGACAAGATGAATGCTGAAGAAAAAGACTCAGAAAAGAGAGAACCTGATCTACTCATGGGCCTGATCTAATATACATTGCAGTCAAATGGGATTATTTTTAAATTGCACTTATAAAAAAAAAATATATATATATGAGCCAAGGAGAAAGACACACATCAAGCACTATATTTACATATCAGGACTCTAATACATTCACTAAATTCATACAAATGCTCTGTACTACTTGGAGGAAGGAGCAAGTCTGGAGGATGTCTAGAACCTTTATTATCATTCACCATGAAGTACCATGTTCCTAGCTAAAGTCAATGAAAGTTGTTCCATCTTTCATGGCATTTAATTCACCTTACCTTCACTTTTGATTTTTTTACTTTCTCTCAAACCAAAAGAAAATACTGTTTATTCAGGCAATCTGAAAACTGCATTCACCTTAGTTTCTGGTATCTTAGGGTAAATTAGGCTCTTCCTTGAAAGTTTGATAATGTTTCTGAACTTTGAAGAGAAAGAGCACAGAGAAAAATTAGGGATGATATAAGAGGAGTTACTTACTCAGGGCACTTCTCTAAACATCTGCCGTTGTGGAGGAAGAGCAGCTGGTTCTGTTGAGACTGACACTTCTGACAGTGCCTGTGGTCAGAGCACATCTCACAGTCATCCCCGCACATCTCGCACTTTCCACTTGCAACGTTCCCAAAATATTTTTGAGGGCACAGAGCAACACAGGTATCATGGATAAGAAATTTTCCTGGCAGAAGAGCAACCCAGGGGAGTAAAGGCATCAATTAGACATATATCTAAAAGACTCAATCAATTAGATGTATATTTAAAAGATTTTTTCCTTGGATGGCTATAAAAAACTTCTCAAAATTGAATTTTGGTTCTTAAAAGCATGAATAATTTAAGACATTTCCCAAAATATTTTGCTCAGACTTCATTGAAATTTACAGTTAAAAGGAATCTTCAGGATTATCTAGTGTGTCTTGCTAAAGATATCTGTATTCAGTAATTCCTGCATCATATCTACAAATGTTAGTTGAAAAGAAAGAAAATGAACACCATCAACACGACAAGTTTTTAACCCCTATCACCAAGGGCATGCCCTGTTGCCTGAATTCAACTGTTGATTGTCTGATTGCCTGCCTATTGTTTAAGCTGTTGAGGGACTTTGTAGTGACCACTGACAAAAACATTCTCTGCAAGCATGTAAGATACAAGATATTACAGTCTTGCAAACTTATCCAAGGAAGCTGAAATGTTACCTTCTGGACATGAAGTACACACATCAGCAGATTTCTCACAGGTCGTACATGAAGAGTCACAGGACAGCAATTTTCTATTTCCATCTGGGGTGAAAGGGAAAAAAGTTCAATTTTTTACCAAGCAGTTTTGTTAATTTCTCCGCCCTTTAGGAGGGACACTTCCTATGGCTTTTGCTAAGGTGTTTTGAAAACGCTCCTCTGTGAATTTTTGGAATTCATGAAGTTGAAGATTAATTATTGTATTTGAGTCCTCTCTCCTAAATGGTAATTTATGAATTGTATTAAAGGAAAATATAAATGTTTTCCTCACATTCACTATGGTGTTTTTCTGGACTGCTCATCACAGATGAGCATAATAATGTTTTTAATTTTATAATTATCCCAATAATCTTAATTTCAGTGTAGTGCTCCAACCCCAAATACAGATATGTAATACTAAGAGATTACAAACAGAAAGATCTAGAAAGTATGTACCTTTAGGGACATGGTTTAGTGAGGTATTTCATGGACATTTTGAACAAAATTGTTGCAGAACACCATTGCCCTGTAACCTAAAATTTCTGAGTCAGAAGGAGACAGAAATCATATAATCATGTTGATTTGAAAGGGACCCATCAGTATCACCAAAGTCCTGCTCCTGGCTCTTTGCAGGACACCCCATAGGCTGAGAGCATTGTCCAAATGCTTCTTGAACTTTGTCAGTCTTAGTGCTGTGTCCATTCCCCTGGAGAGCTTGTTCCAGTACTCACTCACTCAGGTGAAAAATCTTTTCCTGGTATCCAGCATAAACCTCCCTTAACTCAGCTTCATGCCTTTTTCTTGAGCCCTCTCATTGATCACAAGACTGAAGAGATCCATACCTGCTGCTCCACTTCCCCATGTGAGAATGTTGAAAACCACAATGAAGTCTCCTCTGCTCATTGTGGAGACTTCTAGGCTGAGCAAACCAAGTGACCTCAGTCTCCCCCTGTAAGGATTCCCTTCCAGACCCTTCATCATCCTCATGGCCCTCCTTTGGACCTTCTCTCATAGCTTTCTATCTTTTCTGTATTGTGGCGCCCAAATCTGCTCACAGTCCTCAAGCTGGAGGCTGCATCAGTGCAGAGAAGAGCGAGACAATTGCCTCTTTTGACTGATTGTCAGTGCTGTTCTTAAAGCATCCCAGCACTCGCTTGGCCCTCCTGGCTGCCAGGGCACACTGTTCACTCACATTACACTTGCCATCGATCAGAGCACCTAGGTCTCTTTCCACAGTGCTTCTCTTCAGCTTCTCTACAAGAACCTGGGGTAGTACTGTCCCAAGGTGCAGAACCCAGCACTTGCCCAAGTTAAAACTCATACCACTGGTGATTGCCCAATCTCCCCTTCTCAATACCTTTTTCTATATTTCAGGTTAACGTGTCCTGCTAAAAGGACTCTACTGTATATAAATCCCCCTGCGTGCAGAGGGCAATTTGAGTATTTTTTAAGGTATGTAGCACACAAGCATTTTGACTTCTCTTATGGAAATAATCCTCAAGTAGATAACTGCTTACTTTTGTGAGATTAACTGTCGAAGGATTTTTTGGAGAGACTACTCCTTAGCTTCATGTTTTTCATTACTCTTCAGTATTTAACAAAACATTAAGAAGTGGCCTTAATGTTGACTGTAAAAGTATAAGAAATACTACAGAAAAGTTAGATGTTAAAAGGTATTCTATTATCCTAAATTTATTTATGCAAAGCTTCTCTCTTTTGCTGTTTTTGAGTGAAGAACAGGTGCAGTTAAGCAGAGAAATTGTTAACTATTGCTGAAGAATATTAAAAGGAGTTCATTCTTTCTAAATGTTTGAAGCCTTACAATGAAAAATAAAGATATTTTTTGGTGAACTAGTTTTTATTTCTGTTTCCCTTCTACAGTGTGTCCTGGTTTTTGTAATTATAACTTGTTGCCACCAGAGGGGAATGAATGCAAGCAATCAGGCTTCTGCTGACATCTGAAACAACATTTTGCTTCCATTCAAATATATGTATTTAAATTTCCCAATTTAAATATTGTCAGAAGAAATTTGTAAAAATTTTTATTTAAAAAAAATTCTTGATAGGTAAAATGAATCTTTCTTGTGACTGTGGCTTTCATTTACTAAAAAAACTGAAATACAACACATATTTTGAGTAATGTGAACCTTTTAAATGTAAGTTTCCTTCACAGCAAAAAGTTTCCAAAATGGGAAAATGTGATGCAAGAAACATTTTTGCAGAAAACTGTGCACACTACTACCAATAATGTAACAAGATCCTTCCAAAGAATAAACTTAGAAAACTGAACAAATGGTCATGCAACATGTACTTCCTTAGTCTTTGGACTGATGGCAAAAGGAAAGCTTGAAAATGACTGGGTTTAAGCTGTTGGGTTCGATTTTCCTTTCCATTAAAGGACTTGAGTGTTCAACAAAATGAATGATCTTTGGAGATCTACTGTGTTGTTTTTATCCTTAAACTTATATTCTTTTTTTTTAAAAAAATCAATATCCATTTTTTTATTTTCAAAAGCAAAAGCCCTCTATTTAAACTTGGGTCAGAATCTGACTCAAGCCACCTTTATTATTGTGTTTTTGTCAGAATGAGTAACATCTTTGACCCAGCTAAGTCTGTCTTGTTCTTTTATTGAATCTGAAAAACTGAATCTCATTATTTCTTGTGCTAAATTTTACCGCAGCTTTGAAGCTACCACAGTGCTCTTGCCCATTCAGACTATTCAAGGGACTATAAAACTGGAAGGGTGGGAAAGGCTGGGAAATATTTTTTTCCTATTCTCTTTTCTCATTTGAGGTTGTGCATCATGAGTGAGGCAATGGAAGATTTTCATGAAACATATTACTGTAAGATGTTAACAGTGACCCCAAAATTAATTAAGGAAAAAAACAACGGAAATTTTATTTTCAGTTACCACAATGTCCCCATATTTACTTTATTTTTGCTTCAGCCATCTTCCTTTGAACTCGCAACATTTTTTCAATCTGCTTTTAGAGAAAAATTCAGTGAGTCCTCAAAAATATTCAGAGTGAAAATCAGGGTTTCATATGGTCCTCTACATATGCTCGCCTGTTATTCTGAAAAATGCAAAGTTTATTAAAAAAAACCAAGCTGAAACCCTCTAAAAAACCCGAGGACATATGAGCAGAGATATGGCCATATATAAAGAAGCATGCCTTCAAATCTAAAAGCATTTGAATTGCCTAATAGTCCCTCCTTAATTTCACTCAGAACCACAACAGTGTTGTAAGAGTACTTTCTAGTTTCTCATCTCCTTTGTGCTGTCCACCTTGCGTTCTCCACCTGTTCCGTTTGGAGAATGGATCTTTAAGCCAGGTAGTGCAATCAGGAAGTGTTCGAACTGGCAAAAGTTGGGTTATTTCCTTCAATTTAAATATCATTTATTCGTGCTTTTCTATGAGTAAAGATTTAAAACTTCTTACTTTTAGTTGCTATCAAAGTAGGTCTCTGTGTACATTTGTAATATCCTTAGCTCCTATATATTAATTCCTGAAAGGATTGTATATTTACAATTTTGTAAATGTAAATGTATTTTATTGTTGGACCACGGTACAATTACAATTACTGAGGATGCAGAAGAGAATGCAGTGCTGTTTCTCACTGCAAGTGTATTCCTTTTAGAAGGTGACCTGTCTAGTTTTACACTGTGTAGTAATATGTGGTTTGAATGTGATCCAGTTGAAGTGTGACTTAATTTGTTAGATTTTATTCTGTGCATGGCACTGTTCTTGTAAAACTAATACAATTGTAAATTAGAAACCCAAAACAGGTTACATGTCTCCATGAGGTAATTGCAATGATATAAATACAGTAGGTAAATGACAGCCCGCAGTAATGATTAGTTATCAATATAGTTGTCTTGTAACAGCTATATTATTTTACAAACAAATAACCAGAATATAAAATTGTCATGCCTAAAAACATAATAATGGATCATTTTTGCTTACTTCTAGCAACCTGAAATTTCATGTATGAGTGGTGATTAAAATGGTCTTCTACCTCTTCCCGTGATGCTGTAATTCTGCACTCTATATGCCAGAAGATTTTGATGTTTGAAAGACTATGACCCATTCTCTCCTACTGCTGATTCCTCTCCTATCTTCTGTATAGCACATTCCTTGTTTTATCTTTCCCATATTCTGAAACCTTTTTATGTATATCTGCAGAACTGCATTAAGGTCCTTTTAAAGCTCGAATTATTGCTTTCTCTCAACCAGTACATTTTTACTGATTTTCTTTTGCTCTGTATTTAGAAAAAGGAAAATACGGTTGGTCAGTGTTGCTTGTGGGAGGTTGCTCTTATTTACTGGAGGCAGTAGGTAATGGTAAACTGCTGCTATTTATCTGTATGTAGAGAAACACATATTCCATCATTAGAAATGGATCTCATTCCATACCTATTTTTTCCCATTTTTAATTTTCTTTAAAATGTGGCATACTAAACCAAGGAATGACTATTTTTAAGGGTGCAACCTTTTGGTGATCTGGCAAGACGAAGATCTCGCCATAATTTGCAAAATATCTAATCCAGTTAAAAGGGGCTCTGTACTCACTTGGTGAATTAAGCTTGCACTAGTGTGTTTCTTGGCTTCCAAATTAATTTCATCGTCTGTTGCATGAGATAAAATACAGATGTTTCATACTAGAAACCTAGAGTTCAGTTGTTGGGGGTTTTTCCCTTTCTCCTTTTCTTGGCTTGCCCTATCTTTTTAAAAGCCTGAGTAACAGACATAATCTGTTGCATTATTTCAGACCTGAATATGACCTTTTAGGGATTACTGATACCAGTTGAACAGTTTGCCCAGCAGAATATACCAGCAAAGTAAATATCATTTTAAATAGCTTTTCTTAATAGAATGTTTTGGTTGCTGGAGTGTTTGCTCATAAAAATTTATGGGACATGTCTATAATTTATCCTTGCATAAAAAATGGAAGTGAAACCTTGAACATGATTGAAAATAAAAGTGTATTCCACATTCACAGTGGTTTTATTTCTAACCTAAATGGACTAGTCTCTCAACTTGCAAAGGAAGTCAGACCCTGAGCTGTTTCCTCCGTGGCAGGCTCTGATGTACTGCCCTTTAAGTTACGTTAGCCTTGGAACGACCGAAACAAGAATGTTTCCCAAAAGTGGCATTATTCCACATGGTATGTCAACATACTCACTAAACCCACAGTGGAACCCACTGAATCCATGAGGCTGTAAGAGCCAAAGAGAAATTGTTTCATTATTTGTAATACAATTTGAGGTCTAATACCTCAACTCTCAATTAGTAATTTTCTAGAGAAAAAGAGCAAATAGAAGAGTAACATAGTAAAAGCTGAGGTAAACTATTAGATTTGGAAATTTTTTCTATCTGCCTAGCTATGTTGTCCTCCTGCATAGTCTGAAGCAGGCTGTGTACTGAGAATGCAGTTGGTGCTCTCCCGTGGCAAGGGCAAGGTTGTTTATTTAATACCTGGCTTCCCAGACCCAACCCAATCCCCCAAAATGGTAGGACTAGTAATCACCTGGCCTGTATTCTTTAATCAGATTCTTTAATTCAGGCCACCAAAGATCAGAGGCAGCTCTGCCATGGTGCTGTAGAAATGTAAATATTTGAGGATGCTGAGGACACAGTGTAGAAGTTTGTATGGATGAACACCCAGACAAGATGAAAGTCAAAACCCAAATCTCAGCCACAATCTTTCCCACATCGAACTGGTGAAAGTAATGAAATGATTCTTATACCCCCTACAGCCTGAACAAGTTACTTTTATCATGCCTGTCATGCTGCATGACAGGCTACCCTTGGAAAATGAGTTTGACAACAGATGAGATGGAAGGTCCTTGTATTTTTGTAAGAAAAAATAACCCTGAATAAACTCAAAATGTATATAAAAATGTATATAAAAAAACTTGAAGAACAACAACAACAACAAGGTAAGGTGGGATAAAATATTTCCAGATACATTTGTCCAGAGCAATTAGTGAAAGGCTTGGAAAGATGCTATGATTTTGCCCTCAAGTATGAAAGAAAAATTATTTTCTCTGCATATCTGTATATATTATGTATATCTTTAAATACATAATGGAAGAGAAGGAGGCCCTACAGATATGCTTAAAATAAGCTGGATGTTTTCTGAGAGCCTGAATATTCACTGATAGTAAATTTCAAGGAGCTGAGATAGGTATTAATTTTATCCATTCTTGCACTAATCCAACAGAATTGTGTAGATAATGACAGTGATTGCATCCTCTAAATTTGATTGGTTTTCAGAAAGCTTTAGATAATGAAGAAAATAATTGTGACAGATTGTAAAACATGGGAAGTTTTTTGTTGTTTGGTTTGCTTTCTTTTTCGCCTTTTAAAATGATCCATGTATATTAAAATATTATCAGGGTGTGAAATGCACTGCACTTGCTAACCAGGAACAACTCTATCAGCGTGATGTACTGCTAGAGCTAAATGTATTTAGCCAAATACCAAATTCCTATATTTCTTGTTAAGGACCTTTAGCATGCAACAAGAATTTCCAATATTGACAGTACGGTTGGAAATCTGCACTCAGCTGACATCTGCCCCTTGAATGAAATCATTAGTAGAAAAGAGTAAGTGATATTCTAGGCAAAAAACCAACCATTTGGGTTGTGTCGTTTTTTAAACAATGAACATTATTTTTATGAGAACTACATTAGCCTATGGTATCTGAATAAGAAACGTCAGAAAATGTCAATAAATATAGTTACTAAAGGATGTAACTTCAATAAACACAGTGGCAACTCCATTACATTTTGACTTGATGATTACTATTTGGAAGCCTGGAGAAAAAAGGCTCAGGAGGCCACCAACTTCACTATCACTTTCCCTGCAGTGACATGGTACAGCAGCTGCCACACAGGAGGATTCCTGTCAGGGCTATCCAAGAGGAGCTGTACAGCCACCAGCCATGTTTCCTAGGGTCCCAGCACTAGCTGTGCAGGAATCCTGTGACTTTGGAGCAGTCATTAATGTTCAAGCCAGTACAGGTCTGAGTGAGACGTATCTTTGGGTTTGAAATGCCCTGAGACAGATATATTTTTCCTACTGGAAGGAAAGAGAAATGGTAAGCAAAATGGAGAGGAAGAAGTTTCACAGCACAGGAATGTTCATTTATGCAGAACTGTATCAGATGGCTGCTCAAAAGAAAAATGCTGACTAGAAGTCACTGTGTTTAATAGTGTGAGAAAGAGCTAATCAATAGATAGACCAGACTACAGATGTGATCTTTACCTGGCACTGATGTAGATATAATCTTAAAATGAAAAAAACCCAAACTTGCTTCTGTGGTCTAAATGCAAGGAAATGCATGTTGGATATTTTTTTGAAGAGAAGAAAGATTATTGCTTTTGATACATCATTTCTCCAATGGATAGGCAATTAATAGAAACAGTCAATATTTTTTCTGAAAGTATTAATTATTGTGTTTTAGTTTCTAATACAAGACTGTATTGATCTAAGGATAGTCATTCCTGGATGTGCTTGATTCAAATAAAAACATAGGAACCAGAAGAAAATTTTTACTTATTTCAAAAATGCATCCAGGAGTCTTTTGCTCCATTCAGCAAACATCCCTGTCAGATACTTTTCATGTGTTCCTAAAGACTCCTAGTGATATAAATCCCTAAGCTATAGATTAGATTGTATTAGATTAATATATTAATCTATTATATAGAATAATATAATAGATTATATTATATATTATAATCTATTATATNGAAGGAAAATAATATTACAGTGCTCCTCTCAACATCTCTAAATAAAAGCATTTTCCTTCCAAATAACTTTTGGGATTTTAGGAGATTTTTTGGAAGAGAAAATTGTTTCCCTTATGCTGTGGATGACACCACCAAGATAAAGGTAATTATATTGTAAATGTTGTGGAAATGGCCAGTGTAGGACCAGGATGTCAGAATGTAGCCCTACAGCCTGTATTTGGTCTCTCAGAAAGCATCTATATAGAGAAAGGAAAGAAGAGAGATGATAGATTTTTTTTGCATCACACACACACACAGCCACGTATTATTTTCTGTTTCCTCCAACTTATACTGACTTCTCTGTAGGGAACAAATAACCACAAAGCTGGTCTAAAACATAACCTCGGAGGCACCCAGTAGTTAGATAAGGAGCTCCCAGTACCTTAATCTATTACCCATCTTCTATCTTTTTCGTATTTTTATCTTTTTGTCAATTATATTTTTAATCTTTATTCATACAAGATAGCTGAGAAACACCTACATTGTATTGAAATGTTATGCTATTTTCAGGATGATGAATTTCAGACTGTGAAACTGATGGGTTTGGTCAGTATACTTTTAAACAAATTTGACTAAAGTGCAGTTTCAATCAAATCTGCAAGATCTTGCTGTATTCTTTCTATATTTTGTAGTAGTCTTCAGAGAAAGAGAAAAGATTATGAGATCGGTTTCAGCTTACCTCTCCAGAACTTCCCAACTGGCAGAGAATTTCTGGGGTTCAGGCACTGCCCATGAGATAGCTGGAAACCGTTTTTGCACCCAGTACAGTCCTTGTGAGTGTACCCAACACAGGTTGCACAGCTCCTGTGGCAGGGTTCGCACTCTCTAGAGATGCTGTCAGCGAAGAAGCCGTCTCCACACTCACTCACACATGTGCCATCTGCAACAGAAACAGAGCCTGGAATCATAATGACCCCTGCCAATCCCTCTGTCACCAGCAGAAATGGTTTAAGAAAAAAAAGCCCAATATGTAAGAACATATGAAGCTTCTGGCAGCTACATAAACTCTAAATTTTTATCATGAAATCTAAATTCAGTTCAGTTGCATATGAGAAACTTCAAAAACTTCAAACCAATCTGCATTTAAATGTACCTCTAACTTGGCTCTGATCAGTATGCTAAAAATTAGTACATACAAATCTAATGGAAGTCCAAGCCTGGGTAAAAGTTCTGTGGTTGAGTCCCAGTAATTATACTGTCTCAATAAAAATTAAGACTAGACACACCTAAGATTTTTAGATATATGCAAATTTTAGACATATGCAAATTCATATGCTCTCTAGGTTCTGCTGAAAATGAAGTTAAACTCAGGTTTAAATCTGATTTAGATCAAGGTTTCACATACCTCATCAAAACCTCTGGAAGTTGTAGCACTTATGGCTTTTTGAGTTTTGTCTAATTTAAATTAAAAAAAATCATAGACTCACAGCTCGCCCTGATTGTGACCACAGAGTTTGCCATGAGTATGATGCCACTACTGGGCATTTTCAACAGCCAATGCAAGAGAATACTGTAACCTCTGGAATTCCTGTGATTCATTTTTGGGACCATGTCTGAACCAGACCTGCCTGATTTATGGCTTCTTAGTAAAGCCAGGAGATTCTTACTCTTGTGTGAATGTGGTGTGGAATTTAGTGGTTTTAACTGAGCTTGTTTCAGAGTGTTCAAAAGTCAAAGTAAAACTAGATTTGCAAACAGTAAGGAAACATTTAAATGTCTTTCTATAGTTAAAAAACCCTCCTTTCACAAAGTCTGAATCAAATACTAAATTTTTTATGTGTTCCGAAGAGTTGAAATTTAAGTGTGTAGACCCTTTGAACTAAATTACACTACTGGGTAGTATAACCATGTTACATTAATGCAAATGCCTGATTCTGCAAAGAGGTAACTCCCCCCAGCCTCCCCTCTCTGCCGTAGAGCAGATTTATGAATTTGAGAGTTTGAATCCAGAGGTTTTTTCTCAAGAAAAGGTCTAAAGTATGTTTGTGTATTATGCCATACTTTGTACTTGACTTACCTGAGAGATAAAAGCCTTCGTCACATGAGTCACACCCATCTTTGTCACAGCTGTCACAGTTGCTAGGACAGTCTCTACACTGCCAAGAACTTTCATCTCTGTAGGTATTTTCTGGACAGTATTTATAGCAATGCTGCTTATACCTGTCAAAATAAAGTAGAACATCATTAGCAACTTCCTTTTGAAGGTCATTGAGTTTGTTTTCTGTGTATTTCTAGGGATAGTAATGATAAAGCTGTATTACTTTATGTAATGAACAGAAATTATTCCTCTAGTGAGGATTCAAAGTGTATTTTTGGTTATGTTGTTTATTCAACTAGCAAAGTCATGTTTCCTAATCTCAGGATTCTTAAGTATAATTTATTTTATTTTATTTTTAAAGGTGGGCAGTAACCTGAGTACATGCTTCATTAAAAATTATTATATCATGGTTGTAAAGAGCTGATTGCTTGTAAAAACATATATTCCATATATTCCATATATTCTTTGTATATAGAGTCAATATAATCAGTATTTTCTTTTCCAATTTTTGCAGAGATTTGCTAATGCTCTTTTTGAAAAGCAGTAGAGTACTTTTCTGTCCATTTAATTTAAACTTTTAATTAACATTTTATTCCTTTGCATAAACTCTGTACATTTGTAAGTGCATCTAATGAACTTTGCATACCATTTCTAGACAAAACAAATCCATGTGCATTGTTTAACTTTTTGACACTTTTTGTTTCATATTGCTCTTCTGATAGGCAGAAGTCCCACCAGTCCATAAGTTTTAACAGGTCTCAATACTAAATGGCTGGCTAATTTTCCAACATTTCCCAAGTCTTTTTCCAAGTTTCTGTTTTTCAGACAGGCAGTTTAAAAGATGGAACAACATACACAGCACAGATCCATGTAGTGAAGTACATATTTTTGCTTCAGAAAAATGTGTAGTCATGAAGAGCTATACAGCTATACTTACATGTAATAGTTCTCAATGCATGTTATACAGATTCTTGGATCATCTGAAATTAAATATATAAAATTATGTAAATAAATTTCAGACTAAAAACCAGAATGCCACAAATAATTTTTGCTGCAGCATTTTTATGTTATTATTTCTTACACGAAAACAATTACAACCAGAACAAGAACATTGTTGTCTCTGAATCTCTGTTCACATTTGTTTTGAGATGAAATCTCTGTTCATATTTATTTTGAGATGAAATCTTCCACAATCAGATCCTGGCCTGTATTTTCATAGTAACCTGTGGCTTTTTAGTCCTCAGCATAAACCAAGTACCTGGAAGGAAATGATGATCTGAAAAGCAGAACCTTCACAGGGGCTCAGGGTGTGTCAAATGAGCAGTCCTTTAACAGTTGTTAAAAGGAGACTGCAACTTACCTGAAACTGTCATTTCATCCTATTTCTTTATTGATTGCAAAGATAAGTTAAACACTTTTGACACCTCTAAAAGGAGAGTTTTCAGAGATCTAAGTAATCAGTTTAAATGTAAAATTCCTGAGCTAGACAAGAATGTTTCTATATTTGGAGAGGGGGTGATGGTGGAAGAGGTGGTAGTGATGGTGGGGCAAGTGTTTTGAGTAAACTTTCCCAACAGAAAATTAATTTTTGTATTCAAAAAATTTGTTGAATGGACAGGAAAAGTGTTACGCAACTTCTAAAACTGTTGAAGTTATGGATTTGATTTCAAAAATGAAGAATATTTTCTATAACCTTCCTTCTATTATCTTCTATTCGCGATTTCTTTCACTTTAACAAGATATCCCAAAGGCAGCAGAATGGAAGGAAACAACAACCTGGATAAATATATTTATAAAGAGAATCACAGAATCAGAATATTCTGAGTTGGAAGGGAACCACAAGAATCACTGAGTCAAATTCCTGGCCCTGCACAGCACCATCCCCAAGAGTCACACCATGCACTTGAGAGTATTGCTCAAACACTTCTTGAACTCTGTCAGGCTGGTGCTGTCACCACTTCCTTGGGGAGCTGTTCCAGTGCCCAACCACTCCCTGGATGGTTTTCCTAACATCCAACCTAAACCTTCCCTAACACAGCTTCAGGTCAATCCCTTGGGCTGTCTTTGGTCACCCTAGAGAAGAGGTCAATGTCTGACCCTCCTCTTCCCCTCGCAAAGAAGTTGTAGATTGCAAGCAGGTGTCCCCTCAGTCTCCTCTTCTCCAGGCTGAATAAACCAAGTGACTTCAGCTGTTCATCTTCAAGCTTCCCCTCCAGACCCTTCAACATCTTTGTGGCCCTTCTTTGGAAGTTCTTCAAGACCTTAATGTCTTTTTTATATTGTGGTGCCCAAACTGCACACACTCCTCAAGGGGAGGCTGCACCAGTGCAGAAATCTCCCTTGTTGAACTTCATACAGTTGGTGATTGCCCAGCCCTCTAATTTGTTGAGGTCTGTCCACAGGACCTCCCTTCTTGTGATGACTTAAACAGATCCTCTCAGATTCGTATCATCTGTGAACTTGCTTAGTATCCCTTCCAGTCCTGCATCCAGGTCATTTATGAAGATGTTGAAGACCATAGGGCCTAAGAAGGAGCCCTGTGGAACCCACTGGTGACAGGTTACCAGTTTGGTGTAACCCCATTCACTATAACCCTTCGTGCCTCACCCCTGAGCCGGCTGCTCACCCATCCCATGATGTGTTTATCCAGCTGCATGCTGGGTGTTTTGTCTGGACAAATACTGTGAGACACCATGTTCTTCATTTCTGGGAGAACTGAAGAAAACACCACCTTCTCTCCTGAATCACAGAATCATGGAATCAACTAGTTTGGAAAAGATCTCTGGGATCAGTAAGTCCAGCTGTTGATGGAACACCTTCTCAACTAGTCCATGGCAGTAGGAGCCATGTCCACTCTTTCCATAAAAACTTCCAGGGACAGTGACTCTACCACCTCCCTGAGAAGTCCATTAGGTCTAACCACCCCTTCTGAGAAGAAATTGTTCCTAATGTCCGACCTAAACCTCCCCATGTGCAGACAAAAACTATGTCTTCTCATCCTGTTGCTAGTTGGCTGGGAGAAGAGCCAGCCTGCACCTGGCTACAACTCCCTTTCACGCAGTTGTAGAGAGTTCCCCCTGAGCATCCTTTTCTCCGGGCTAAACTATTCCAGCTCTCTCAATCACATGGGGTTATTGTGTCCAAAGCATAGTATCTGGCACTCAGTCTTTCCAGTGTCCTGAAATCTCTTTTTCAGGACTAACCTTGATCTTCTTTTTGAAATATCACTTGTACTCATGTGAAAGCAGTAGTAGGCAGTATTTCAAAGGCTCTATTAACCTCTTCATTCTTTTGGTGAGGTCCCTGATTTGGGCCCCAAAGGACGCAGCAAACTTCCCTGAAAAGAGGGTCTGGTCTGCAGATGGTTTAGATTATATTTGTTTTAATGTATATTTTCTTCCATAATTCCAGCACAATGATTCAGCAGTTAATATTTCTTGACTATTTTGATTCATGAACCTTCTGAACTGCAGATTGTTGGAGTAGAAATACATGCTTTGTTTGTATATATAATTTTAGAAGTATGTTTGCTCAGTGGCTTCTGAGCTAGGTGAATTTCTGGTCTGATCCAGTAGTTTTCTTCTGTGCTCTTATTTCTGTGGAGAACTTTAAAATCTGGAATTTCTTTACTTGTAGAACTCATGGTTCAATCTCATATCTTAAGCTTTTCCAGTGATTTTCCCCCAGCCTGGATTTTAGAAACAAATTATTTTTTTCTTTCTCAGAAAAAGAAAAAACTCAAAGAAAAAAAGGAAGTTTTTTCAATACATGTACCTCATATCTTCAATGTGCAAGGAAATTCTCTTTTACCTACACACCAGGAAAGACAACATGCTCTAATTGTAATATTCTGCCTCACTGAAATGTCAGAACTGAAAACCAGAGTTCCAAAACTTGCTGGGCATCTTTTTTGCACGGGTTGCATATTGTCACTACAGTAGCTTGTAGAAACAAGTCTTATTATCTGCAAATCTAAAACACCTTCTGCAAGACTAACCTCTTGCAGAAGATTTACTCTGAGATAAAAAACTATCCTTATCATAATTTCGTCTTGAAAGCCAAGGTCTATTCATCATCAGGGATTCTTGAAAAAATGAAGTTTTCCTTTCTCTTTTTTAGGTTGCTATGGAAACCAGATCAGTTTTCACTCATTTATCATGCAATAATAAATCTGTATCTGTAAGCCTGAGTGTGTTCACAGTGCTGCTTTCTCAGCTGTGTTACACTTCCTTACATCTTCTCCACATACTTTTGTTCTCGGTCCCACAGCCTTATAAACTCTATGTTCCTCCATTCTACTGTGTATATTGTATTTTGTTGATCATTTGTGTATTGTTTATTCTCACTTTCTGCCTTTCTAGCTTTATGTTTGCACATAGGCCTTATAACCCTGACCAAATTAGATAGTTAGGCTCTGGATGACCTTTGAGAGTGGCTCAGGCTTTACCTGGCTTGATCAAAGAGAGACACTTGGGCCTAAATGCCTTTTAGTAGGCTTTTATTCTCAGGGACATGACTCCTTGGATTTTCTCAGTATTAATTTCTTTTGTAAGGTATCTTTGAAAGATAAAAGTGTTATAGCTTTACTGAATATTCTTTGATCTTCATCCTACTGAGTACTACTTTATTCTCAGTATTAGCCTTTGAAAGTAGTCCTAGTGCAAATATTGCAAAACCATGCCGCGGTGCTCACTGTAGAAACCTGGATGGATCATATATTGCATTTTGCTGAGTGGAAGTGAGGTATTCTGCAGGAACCCAAGAGAACTAGCTGGGTGAGGTGAGTGGAAGAGAACCCACCAGTAATTAAGGACTGGGTCAGGAAAGTGTGGCTCCTTGAGCATGCTGGCAGGAAGATTGGCACCACAAACTGAGAGGATGCCTGACTTGTGCAATCACTTCTGGGAGGAAGATTTGTCCTCTGTTGATTCCTATGAGTGTATCAGTGACATATGTGAGCTCCATGTGAAGCAAATATTTCCCTCCTCAATGAACCAGGTGCTTGCATTTATTTAGCATTATTAGTTAATTGTGTGGCAAATTCTGCCTGTGAAGTGTATGTATGCGAGTCAGTAGATATGGCATATAAGAGAGGTTTGTCACTTATCACCTTCAAAGGTACCCATATTTTGTGTCTGTTCGTTAGAGACAGAGCTGAAGTTATTTGAAAAAACATTTTAGTCCATGTGTTGTATTTTAAACACAAGAAATAGGAGCCAAGATTTTTATGTTCTTGCATCGTATTGACTCTGAAATTCTCTTAGAATAATTACTGTAAATGGTTCAGAATCTACAGTTTTACCTTATTTTTTTATCTTGTTCTGAGTGTTGGCTCATAGCCACAGGCTTTCTAAAAAAGAAAAGTTTGACTTTGAAGAAGGTGTCTGAAATTCATTATGGTTTTAAAAGTCTAGAGAAAATATGAGTGCTATTCTGCAGTTATCTAAATATATAAGTGAACTTACATTGGGAGATGGAAGGTAAATTCTGCAATGGCGTAAAGAAAATCTGCTTCCTTAATATTCTTTGCAGCAAAACTTTCTCTTTCAAAAGCTGCTTTTGTTGAGGAAACTGGATTTAATTTTGTAGACTTCATGATGTTTACTGGCACCCACCAGAAATAAAGACATTAAAATTTAATCAAAACCTGATGGTCAAAGGTTTGAAGGCTTGCAGTTCCCATCTTTCTGCATCAGAGGGAGCAATCGTTCATTGCTGCTTTAAAAAGCAGACTCAGCATGTCCAAAGTTGGGTTATAAGAGCTGAAGAACCAAAGGTATGAGGTGTCATAAAGACAATTTTGGCAGTATGGACTTGTGATGTATCCAGCACACTTTCTTAGACCCTTTGTCTGTCCAATATTTTGCTTTTGTTTGCTTGCACAGAAGTAGGGATATATTTGATGTTTTTGAGAATTCAGAACTAAAAATTGGTACTGAAGTCACCCTTAAGGCTTGGCTTGTGCCTCTGCGGGAGTCTGCCTTTCAGATCTCATGAGAAGTTGTGCACAAGGATACCAACTGGGCTCGTGGCACCAAGCAGAGTCAAATGCACCCCAGGGCATGTGGGCAGGAGAAAGTAGGGAGGTGAACCCTAATGTGCATAGCCATTGTTTGGACACTGTGTACACAAAGCTATAGATCTTTTTGGGATTAGTGCTTTCTAAGGCAATGTTTCTATTAACATATCCCAGGATTCTTCAGTGTCTGCAGGCAGAATGGTATTTGTGAGTATTAAAGATTGTTTACATTGTTAAAATACGAGTGGCCTCTGAATTAACAAAGTGAAAGAGAAAGAAAATAATTACCTGAATTTAGAAGAAAGCACCATTTGTATTTTAACTACATAGACTTAGCTGTCATTGATTACATCTCTCAGAGTTCCTATCTTTGCTCTTATACCTCCAGTGTTGGTACAGTAAAGACATACGGCCACACTAGTGCCCTCAAACAAAATCCACTCCAAATTTGGAGGAAACCACACAGATTTGACTATATCCCTTGAGGATTCCAGAAGATCTTACAAACAAACACTGTCAATATACTTTATTATCCTCACACCTGGTGAAGAATAACCTCCAGAGCTACTTACTGAGTGGGGTTTACTTTGTTCTCTGAAATGCCTGATATGCGATGTAACGTTTCAAACCATTATAAAAGTATGATACCTCTGTCTTAGTATGTAAGTGTCATGTAGTGTCATTACTGATCAAGAAGAGAGACTGCCCATGCAGACTTGCTCTGCTCTGCTGGCACATGGCATCATGCCAGAAGGAAGCAAATCTTATTAATTTTCCTGTCTGCGCAAAGCAGTACAACATTGCCCAAGACTATATGTGGTGGTTTAATCTATTATTTAGTGCCTTGTGAAAAAGACTTTTTGAGCACTGAAAACTCTTTCAGGCTGGTAGGACAACAGGCAGTTCAGTTATCTTGGTATGGTTATATATCCCTCCTAAAAACTAGACTTCTCTCTGCAAGAAAAGAGAAAAATATGATAATCTTTGTGGACGCTAAGAGAATCACTTGCATTTTGCTGCTTCTGGTTTAGAATGTAATGTCATCTATTTTAAATAAATAAAGCTTCTATAAGTAACTCTTTGCTCAGTATAAACTGAAGAAGTTAATTATTTTTATTTCTTAGAGTTTATATTAAAGAAGCAGGTGCTGAATGATTTTCTATGAGAGAATGGTCTTGAGTCTGCTGTAGATCCATAAATATGAATAAAATGTACTTGCATTTGTATATATGAATAACTAGTTTTCAATACGTGAATGATGTAATTTTAATTCCAATTGCTATGATTACTACATTCCCTTTTTTCCCACTGCACTTTTACTTGAAATGCTCATAGCATTGACCTTCTCCTACACCTGCTCTGCAGTTCTTAGATTAAGTTATTAAATTGTGTCAAAGGGAAGAGAGGACAAAGAGACTGCAAACTCCTCCAGCATTCACTTGATTTAAAAAGAGAGTCTGTAGAAAGACTATGATGATGTGAAACCTCAATGAAGCACATTCCTTATTTTCTCACCTTGAAATTTTAGTATTTTAAGTTATTTTTATGGCAGTGTAATTTCTCTAGAGCTTGCAAAATAATGAACTTCTTGTAAGACACAGGCAGTTAAGTTTTTTTGGTTTTTACATTTTTTTACAAACAATACATCAGCTGTGTCCCAATACATCAGCTTTCCGATTAGGCATGAGAAATACTCAACTTAACTATGAATTAAGTTGTTGATATGCCTGAAAACTCATTGAATATTAAGAGTAAAAATACAAGAAATACCTACCATATTATACATATAGATATAAGTATCTACCATAGCTACCTGACTTATTTTAAGTTTGAAGCTTACAGGTTCTGCTTTATTTCAAGAACACATTATATTTTGCGAAATCTGCTTAGGACTGTGCTTTTAGGCCGCTACTGTCCTGTTCCAAAGAGAACTAACAGTAAATCAATCTCTGACTCTCAATAATATGTGCATTGTGACCGCCAAAGACTTTCCTTAGTAGAATGCCTGTTAATAAACTCTGGCATCTTAATACTTCCGACTTTACCCAGCTCTGAACACTAATTCAGTCTTTGTTTTACCTGCATCCGTTCTGTTGACCCTTGAAGCTCTTAAAAAGCCTCTTTTAAATTAGACTGCAAGAATTTGAAACTATGTCGTGAATGTTATGGATGATTAATATTTAGGAGATCAGTGATCCTCCCAGGAAAAAGATAAATGAGTACAGCCCCTTTCTCTGTATGCCAACTGACCATGAATAGCCTTCCAGTCTCCTTTACTGGCTTATGAAGTTCACAAACAAAGAAAATCTTCCTCCAAGTTACCTGAAATTACTATTTTTAAGGAAAGTTGCTATTCATGCATAGTACATTTCTCCCTAGTTCAAAACACAGATGGCCACTAAATACTTTCAGAAGAAAAATGTATGATTTGAAGTCACAAATATTGTAAAGAACACAGAAAATATTAGCACAGGGAAGTAACCCCTGATAGCATAAATAAAGACAGGTATTAAAACATATACTCTCCCTTAACTTCTCTTCTTGTCCCCTCAGCCAAGCAGACAGCTGCCATGAATCTGGATAACACACCATACAAAAGATCACAGTGTAGTTGCCCTCATGTTAAAACCATCTCTTCATTCAACGATATTGACAGGGGCAGTTGTAGGCAGAGAGGAAAGCCTTAGGTTTGACTGATTGCACACAGAATGGCTCGTCACCAGCTTCACAGGATGGTATCACATATTAGATCGGACAACTGGCAGAAAGAAGGAGTTACATGATGAAAATCCTTACTGTAAGTTAGGTATGCCAGTTAGTGTAGCCAGAAAAAGTGCTGGACAGACAATTGTGGTTTAGAGTTTGTTGCAGGCAATGATGTGCCAATATTGTACTGTTCTAAATTTTGCAGAACTAGTAACTCAAATTCAGAAAGTGTCCCAAACATGGATGGCAGCCCTGAGTGTGAGAGATACATTTTTTATGGAAAGGGCGTACTTTTGCATCCAAGGTTTTCACTTCTGGAACATGACGAAGCAGAATCTGTGCTTGCCTAGAAGAGAGTGCCACACTCCTCTAACAGACTCCTGTGGGACTATAAGCATTCACCCATGATTGCACTGATGCCTTAAATGGCTACCTAGAAACAGAGACTAGACAGAAATAAAGGAAAAAAATGTGGTATTTATTTGAAAGGCCTTCAGATGTACACTTTGGGCTCCAGATGGTCCTGCCTCAGTGGATCCCAAAGTGGACAACAGGTCATGAGTCCTTCACACTTTTATATCAGCATAAATTGACCAACCAGAACCCAGCCAATGATGGAATTCCCCCAAGTTTGGAATTTCCCCCTCTCCCCAAGATGATGGTTTACAGTTCTTGGTCTGGATGTCCTTGGAGAGCAAGCTAGAGAGGTTTGTTATGTCTATCTTAGCATAGAGAAGAGCACTTAGCAAGCTACAGAATACTTCAGAGCTACACTAGCAGTACAGGATTCGAAAAATATAAAAGTTAAAACCTAAGGCATGAGCACTTGCTGACGTCTTACCAACAGTCTCACTTTCTCCAGATATTCTGGTTGGAGGAGAATCCCCTGAAACTGTAGGGAAGCTACAACAACCACGTGGGAACCACTTTGTGATATGGAAGTTGAGATTCCACCTGAACTTCAAACCCCTCTTTTTAATTAACACTGCTGGTTGCATTTTCAACTGAGCATATGTCCTTTTTTTTCTGTTTTACAGGAATGCCAAATGAACTGCACATGGATGGGCCCACAACAACCTTGAATATGTACAAGGAATTTTTTTGGGGCAGTAGCATTGTTATTGCAATAACTTGCTCTTGAATGAAATTTAAATTTGTGCTTATGTCTATATCCTTGAAGAAAAAGCATAGGGTGGTGGTCTGATTTGAGGTCTAGAAAATTTGAACATCTATAGAAAGATTCTGTGTCTGGTAATAGCTTCAGAAAGTCAGTAAATCTTTCAGCCTGAGTGTGGCATTCAATGAGGAAAAAAGAAAACTGCTTCAAATTTTAATAGCTAAATTATTAAAACATTATTCTTACTTACACTGAATATAGATTTTAGAAATTTATTTCATGTATGGAATATAATCTACTTGGTGAAAAGCCACCTGCACCAATGACTAATTGCTCAGCAGTATGCACTTAAGCTAACGACAAGAGTGAGTGGAACTAAATTTTCCCTGCCTTAAGAATAACAATAAGGTTGATAAAGGGAATATTTACCCTTTTTGCAGTTCTGGCATCCGTCTGAACATGGTATGCAGTCTTCAGAATCAGGATCTTCCACTTCACCTGTGTTTTTCAAATCATCGGTTTTGGGTTAACTCTAGGTAATGCAAGGGCAACATTTGGAAGCACTCAGCAAGGCTCCTGGAAATCAACTTGATTCAAATTGAAAAAGGAGAAAGATTCACAGAAATTTGTGTTCTCATTTGCTCTTGCATAATGCACTCAATTTGAGGAAAATACTCCTGCTTTCCGATAACATGTTATCAGAAGAGGATCAGAGCGGAAACTTAAGAGTCAGATGTGACTGTGTATTTCAAAACATTTTTTAATATGCTTAAGCAAATTTCTGTAACAAATTGAATAGAATATTTGCTGTCTCCTACTGACGGATGCTTACCTTCTCTACAATTGTGCTTCTGACACACATTTTGAGCAAGGTAGTAGCCTCTGAAACATCTTTTACAGTGGCTGGAGTTCAGGCACACCTCGCAGTGGCCAGGGCAAGGCACACAGGTATGCTCCAAGTGGTAGTAACCTGGAGGACAGTTGTCTCTGCACTCCCCATGATAAAGGAAACGATTCACCCCTCTTCTGTCTGTGTGGCAAACAAGTGGGAAAAAGTTGTCAGCAACAGAGGGCATTTGGTGCATAAGAAGGATCTTTATGAAGTTCTGGTGCTGCAGTTAGACACTGACTACTAGATTTTACAGTTTTACACCAGATGAGATGTACAGGACCTCACACTTTTCTCATTCCTGGAGATTTATGGCATATAAACATGTCATGCTAGCAAAGAGTTGCTCTTTACATCCATCAATCTGATAAAAAAATGGCCAAGATTTTTCCATCACTGGGTTCCCTTGCAGAGGACAAACAAGTATTTGT
The DNA here is from genome assembly GCA_013396875.1 of Vireo altiloquus. Taxonomy (NCBI): domain Eukaryota; kingdom Metazoa; phylum Chordata; class Aves; order Passeriformes; family Vireonidae; genus Vireo; species Vireo altiloquus. Next base: position 64,546 of record VZRF01006373.1, read on the forward strand.
AATGTGTTGTACATGCAAATGCATAATTATTATTAGAAAAGCAAAGTGGCCCACTTCACCTTTGAAAAGGATCACTCTGTGTCCCTAGAAGATTAAACTGTAATCCTCATCTTAGTGGAATCATCTAGTTTTGAATTTGAATAGCAGATGTGCAGCTATTAGCTACCGAAGCACAAGCATTCTCTAGTGCATGAGAACTGGGAGTCCCCTGCTCCAAATCCTTCAGAACGATGCCTGTGAAAATATCTATAACTTCATGTGCAACGTGCTGCAACATGCAGAGCTCTCTAATCAGTTACCCCACAGTATAAATTACACATATAACTGTGCTAAGTGTATTTCATTGCCTTAACAGTAGAGCGAGAATTTGCTTACCATAATTTAATTTTGAAAATGCAGAGAGAGCAACTATAAAAGGCAATAATACTGCACCATAGCAGAAGTGGAGTTTTATTTATTTTACTTTTCATGCACAGTTCTTTAATTTTCCTTCCTCCTAAGCATGTGACTCTCATCAGTGTCTTAATTTCTCAATTCACAGAAATACAGAAATTTATCTTGCTGTCCACCATAAGGGAGAGATTTTGGGGAACAATTATACAAACTTGCTCTCACAGTAGACCTGACATACCATTTGAAAACTTCATCTGCTGAGTCACGTTTCCCAAAGTGAGAAGGTCAATCTCATCCTCAGTATGACTAATTAATGCAGCCATACTAGTGTTTGCTGGTAGTCTAGACACTTACTAATAAATGAAGTCTGGACCAGTGTTGATTAGGACTGAAATGGAAGTAGCAGCTGAAATGAAAAGGCTGTGAATCCATTGTGAATCCTCAGAACACAGCTTATAAAATATTATTCTTTATTATAATTTAGATCTTAAATACTCATTTCCAAGGACAGTTCAGACTAGTTACACATATTTGCAGGTACTGGCCTTGGGTTCTTTGCTCACCAGATGTTAGAGAGACAATAGGAAACAATTTTTAAAACAGAACTTCAAAAGGAAAAGAGTGGCTTTTTGGAATTTCCATAAAATTAAGTGTGTTAGCCTTCCCCTCAACTTAAGATGCATAAATATGTGTGTTGGTGATAAACTTCTTTGCAAACCCTGTTTGTTCAGCTGTAGGGATACAGCAATCTCCAGTGGAACCCACCATGCTTGTTTCTTAGCCTTTCCCAGAGAGATGCTTAGGGAAGCAGCCTGGCTCCCTGCCTGCTGGAGCAAACTGGCTCCATTTCAGTATAGCACATCCTGTGTGGTGGGTGGGGGAAGCATGTATGAAGCTTTCTTTTCCAGAAGCAGGCTATGTAGGTTTTCTGTCCCTTTTTTTTTCTTGTTTCTGTTTCTGTTAACATAGCTCCTATTGAAAAAACACCAAGGGAAATGCATTAAATTGCAAGGACAATGCAGAGCTGTGTTTTCTTGTGCTTTAAAAAAAAAAAAATTGAGTTCCAATTCCCTTCAGAGTCACAAGAAGATTATGATGCAGATTGGTAGTAAAGCACTACTCATTTTATTGCATCTAACAACTGGCCCTGAGAGCTGAGGGAAAAGGGAATTTGGAGGCCAAGGGAGGGGGAAAAGCTGGCAAAGGAAAATCTTACTTACCTATTCCACAAGTGGTACATTTGTTAGGTTCACTTCCACTGCAGTCCAGGCAGGTATGATGGCACAAGTGACACTGCTGTTTAAATTCAAACTTTCCTCTGGGGCATTGGATAACACAGAAGCCATCATCAAAGACTCTTTTAAAGAAGACAGAGGCATAATCACAAATTTAGCTACTACTTGTTCTTTAAATCTAAAGGAAACTAAAAAGTAACTCAATAAATTCCTCTCTCACTCTATTTATGAGCCTTTCAACTTTAATACTTAGTTTTCCTGATCTTTTTCATAGTATTTACTACATGAAAAGCATTTTGAACCTGAATCTTGGACTTCAAAGATGATTTTTCTCTGAAATATTTTTCTGAGAAAAGTGACTTATTGGTCCTTTACCTAGATGTCCTTGTATCACTACCCCTGCAGTAGTCCCAAGTGTCTGCTAAAAGGAACGCAATACGAGGTCTTTCTCTGTGAAGTAATAACTCATCTGTTTTACTTTTAAGACTGCCTTTGAAATACTATGGCTTCAGTAATATGACCTGGTACATGAAGTCGAATATCTATCTGAATATTGTCCTTTAGGAGCTCTATTTTTAGACTTACATATTGTTGTGGCTTAGGAATGGTATTTACCAATTTAGTTCTCCCACTGAAACACCCCAAACTGCCTGTCCTCCCTCCCACTCCTCTGCTGGAGATGGAGAGGAGAATTGGATGTACGAAAGGAAAAGATCACAGGTTGAGATAAGAACAATTTACTGGAAACAGCAAAGAAATAAGAAAATTAACAGTAACATCAACTGTATCAATTACAAAGTGTACAAGATTTGAACAATTCTCATGCCAGTGCTCACAACTATACTACATGGAATCCCTGGCAATACCTGACTGCGCCCTGCCACGCAACCTGGACCCCTTCCCCACCCCTGGAACTAACAGTGAGGTAGTACAGAATAACCTCCATGTCCTAGCCATGCCCCTCTTGACTGCTGCAGATATTAACTCTGTTCTGGCTGGAATCAGGACATATGTCTATCTATGAGAGACCAGGCAAGGTATACAGCTCTTTAACTTCCTCTTTCTCCATAGCAACTCTCCCAAAAGCCCAGCAATGACTTTTTGGGTCCTTGAAATACCCTCTCCTGATGTAATCTACGCCCAGGATGCACAGAGCCTCTGGGCCAGTCATAGTGGGGTGTTTTTGCCATTCATTCCCAGCCAGGTTCACTTCACCTTCCAGTACAGCTGTTGGGACCCCCTTCTCATCCCAGACATAGAGACAGATTCTGCCCCTACATATCTTGATGGCATCAGGATATGTATTCTATGTGTTCTAGTGTCGACTAAAACCTTACACTCTCATGGATCTGACGTGCCAGGCCATGGGATCCACACAGTCCAATAAATTTGATTGTTCCTTTCCTCCACCTGGCTGGAGGCAGGGTTTGTCTAGTTCTGGTCATGGTACTCATTGCTCACTTCTTGTAAATATGAACTGGAGACCTTCAAGGGGATTGGAAGTAACATCAGCCCTCCTGTCCTGTCTGAGGACTTATCCAGTGGAAACTGGAGTGGCATTTTTTTTTGACGAATTTCCTGTGAGGTTTGTTCTTCCTCTCAACTCACGTACCCATGTTGCCAGGGCAGAGGTGGGTTTTTCATCGCCCTTCCTCATGTGTTCTTTGTGGTCACACAGGAAAAAACACAGGTTACCTCGTGGTGTGTATGGTCTCTTCCATGCAGTGGGACGTTTGCTCCCAGTAACAGAGTCTCTGGTCGGTACTGATGGGGCATGGGACTCTCTAACTTTCTTGAGTATTTCAAATCTGTCCAAAGTCTTGGACAATCTTTCCACAGGGCCCTGCTTCCTCTTCATTCATCATGTCGCAAACTGATTTGGTCTTGGATTTCTCCTTCTACATAGTACAGGGGCAGCTGCTACCTGTGTCTGTTGCTCCTCTGTTTCAGCTGCCATTGCGTGGCCTTGGTACCAGTTGGGCTGATTTCCTCCTCCTTCCCCTGAGGGCACTGTCTAGTCCTCACCCGTGTCCAGTAAAGAGTAGCCAGGGCCCAGAACACTGCATAAGTTGCTTGTCTATGGAGCTCCCACAGCATTTTCCTTGCAAATATTCTGTCACTCTATAAGGGTCTTGTAATCATTCAGGGGTGAACTTCCAAACCAATGGAGCAGAGAATTTTCCCCAAAACAGGGCCATTTTCTCCCATGTTCCATGCCACTCAAATCTATCCACACTCAGGGCAGATCTCTGAATGACCTTCCTAGAAATCTTTCTTGACTCTAAACATGGTGAAGACCACACTGAGGAGACATACCAGACACAGCAATAAGAGCATGCATTCCTTAGGGAGTAAAAAATTCCCACAAGCTGTTTTAACAGGTCTGAAGGAGAAAAAGGGTGTGAAAAGCTGGGGAAGATCATCCATTCCTGTTCTCCCACATGCTGTGTGTGATTACTAATGGATTCATAAAAGTAGTGCTGCAGATAAGCACAGAGGAGCAACACTGGATACACATCCCAAAGAACCCTCACTTCCTTTGATCTTATTATGTCACAAGCTGCTATTGCGCAGTACAGCAAAAGAGCAACCCTGATCCTCCTCCCTGCTCTGAAACAGAACATTGTGGGGAGCATGTAGTGCATATATGGAGGCACATACAGGGTCAGGTACCACATCCACAAATTACATAAATGCTTAGATGAATTTCCAACCTGCTCTACTCGGATCTGCTGTTATCTCAACACTTCATGCCCCACCTTGGGCAAATAAGGCTGTTGTGGTTTAGCAATGGAATTCCCCAATTTAGTGCTCCCACCAAAACACTCCAAACCACATGCTTCTTACTCTCCCATTCCCGTCCCCTGAGGCAAGGTGGAGAGGAGAACTGGAGGCACATAATGTAAAGAACATGGGTTGATAAGAACAATATACAGGAAAAAGCAATGAAAGAAGGAAATGACGAGTAACAGCGAGAATATCGACATCAAAGTGTACAGGAATAGAATGATTCACGTGCCAGTACTCACCCCTGTGCCACAGAACCCCTGTCAGTGCCTGACCACGCCACGCTCTGTGGCTGTAAAGGGACCCCTTCCTCTACCCCTGGAAAAACCAGGAGGCAGTAGAGAATAACTTCCAAGTTCCAATTAATTTCCTAATAGCCATGCCACTCCTGACTACTGCAAAAACTAACTCTATCCCGGCTGGAGCCAGGACATTTATCTATCTATAAGTATGTAGGAGTTTGGCTGCTGAATGTTCTCCTTCTGTTGGATAATTAAACATTTGCTAAAACATCCTTTTATGTGATGAAAAGCCATTTTTCAGGGTTGCTTAATGTCTACTGTTTTAATCTGCTTGGGAGAAAATCAGAAATGCATCACTTCATGCATCATAGGCTACTAAAAATATAAAAGAAGTTGGCTAGATTTTGACAGTGTTTTCCCTCTTAAGAAAGTAAGAAAGGGAAGGCTGTAATCCTCCACTCTTAACTGTTTTGACTACTTTGCTATCTGAGGACTTGGGACTCAGTTTCTGGAGATGCTGAGCACCATTTTGGCTGTTAGAACCGACTTTGGAGTACACCTAGACAACAAAAGGCTTTCCATTATATTAAGACAGTGCATGTGTACTTGGAGTCAGCCAATGGCATTAGAGAATATCTGCAATATGTCTTCATAAATTTCAGTTGCTATGATCATTTTCAGATTTACTGTGAAAGAAAAGGAGAAATGTGACAGAGGTACTGGAGGTAGCTGGAATATGCTTCTATGGCATGCAAATATTACTGAGTTCAACTACATGTGCTAGCTCTAATGATAGCCATCCTTTCAAGCAGCTCACACAGTGGTAAAGTACATTTTTCTTGCTCTTTGTTTTGTTGCTCCTAATGGGAAGCACCTGGTCAGAACTTGTCACTATCCTTGGCTCAAACCATAAACAGATGGACAAGGAATTTTATGAGAATGAATATGTCTGGATAAAAAACCTACAATTTCATATTTTGTTCTTTTAAAAAAAACAAAACCAACAAAACCAAACCAAACCAAACCAAACCAAACCAAACCAAACAGATAGCAGGATTTTCATTTATCAAATGATCTGACAGTGATTTTATTATTAAATAAATTGACATCTATGCTGGATTTTCATAATTTACTCTTTAGACTCTGGGCAAGGTTTCCTAAAATTATTATTTCTTTTACTATAGACTGTCCCATTTAATATGACTTTTTCTAGCAGCTTTCCTAATGCACGGAAGAATTAGCTTTCCTAATGTACAGAAAGATTTTTGAAACCATAGGTACTAAAATTCAAAATTGTTAGAGAATTTATCATGGTGGTTATAGCAGCATCCTTCCAAAAGGTCACTGCAACCTCATTGCTGCAAACACCTTGGTGGTTCAGCACAATGATGCTTGGTTCCTTCTTTGGTTTGTAAATATCTCTGTGTAAACTCACAATAGAGATTGCAAGGAAGGAACAGACAATATAATTTAAATGCCATTGTGAAGGGGAGAAATCCACAGACCAAAATTTTCCCAGATTTCCTCTGCTCTCTTTTCTGATGTAACAATTTAATAATGCTTCCTCACTTACAAACTTGTTTGGACTCCATTGGTCCTGGTATGTCTTTCATTGGTGTAGTCATATAATAGATATTTTCCGCGCAAATTGCAGAATTGCTTAGTGATTTTTTTCCTGCCTCAGGGGATCTGATCCTGTTTTCATACCAGTGGAAGTGTCAGCTGGCTACAACACAATCGAGTGCAACAGAAGCAGTCACTTGTGTGAGAATACAGCTATGGGTAGGACGTAAAGACAGTACTCTTCTGGAATAGGGATGTGATGACCTAAACACAAACCTCTCATTTGCAAACTCCTGTGGAAAAGCTTCTTTCTACTTCTGTTCACTCCTCATGGCAGGTTAGAAATATTGGCCTAATTCAGAACACCTCGAATAGGAATGATGTTTAGGTGCTATGAATATCTCCCAAAATTAGCCTCAGCATCCATGTTAATGCCTTGTGCCAAGACTCAGAGCTGTGTACAACTACAGATGCACTAGATTCTTGTCGTCAAAATTGTCACTTGTGATTCCAGAAATTATGATTTAGAAAGGATGGCAATGAAAGAAAACCTATTTAACATATAAAAAGGATTTTTTCTTTGTGGGAATCATGCTCCTAAACATTAATTGCTTGTGTAGCCAGCTATCTTGTTTACATAAAAATTGTTTTCTCAAGTGCCCCCATAAACACTTTTTGCTTCCTTAGTGCCTGCAAACTGGTGCTAAACACAATACAGACATTTCTCCAGATGATAATATGAGATCTTTGTACTGCACTGTGGTATGAAACAATTACCTTGTGGGTGGGCAGCTGATGCAGTTGTCTGACTTAGGTCCAATGCACTTCTGACAGGATGTTTCACACAACTGGCATTCTTGGGAATCATCAAGATATTCCCCTGGTAGAAAAAAAAATGATTTATTTCAGATCAACATCTCACAATTAAAAAAAAAAAAAAGAGAGAGAAAAAAGCACCAGAAAAAAGCTTTCCAGGTTGGAAAATAAAATGATGAAAAGGAATGGGATCTATTTGTAATTATTGAAATGAGCACATTTTCCTGTGACATCAGGAAAATAAGTACTGGCTCCCTTGGGGAAGCAGGATACTCAAACTGGTTAGTTTCTAGTCTTTATTTATTTATTTGTTTGTTTTTTTATTAATTTTTTCCATGTGAATTTGACGATGTGGTTTTTGTTATTTTTGTTAATTTATTTTGCATCAGTTGAAGTAATGAGACTACTAAGATTCATGAGTTACATCAAAACTGGCGCTACTGAGGAGTGTTCATTATGTAATGTCTTAAACATGAGCCTGATTGCAAGCTGCAGCATGAAGGGTTTGCTGTCACGGATGTGGATATGTTACACGAGGAGATGGACTTGAGCAAGCTCCATCATCCAGAGACCTGTTGCCACTTCCCAAACCTCTAACTGTAGCATATTTTATCTTCCTCCCAAGCTGCTGATGGAAGACTCCCTACCTAAAAGTCCTAACCTTCCATTTAGGCTGAATCAAAACTTGGTGCCAAAGTGCACATTTGGACTTGAAAAAAAAATTTATAGTAGATAGATTTCTACCTTAAAACTGAGATAAAGATATAAACATTTCCAGATCATGAATACACTAGTACTATTGTGCTGCTGAAGTGCAAACTTTGCCTCTTTATTTACTGAATGTTAATTAAAACACTGGTACAAACTGGTAAGCTGCATGCCTAATAACTCTTAGGGCAGAGATACGGTAAGTAGTATGAATACTTTATCTGTGTGCAGCATTATGTGGGGACAATAAATTGATTTATCACACAGTTTTATAAGGCTCAAGATTGGGTCTTTTATGTCAGTTTGTTTTGGGAAAATTTATTATAACCGAGTCTATATATCTAAGGAATTGGCAGTTCCTTCATTCTTGAGTAATGGAAGAGGCTAGGCAAAAAGTCCTATATAATACATAAAACCTGCAGTTTCTATGGATACTTCAATATCAAGCAACTCTTTCCACTTGCACTGCTGCTGGAAAATCCAGATCTGGCAAATGCAGTGAACTTTAGGAATCAAAATACAAATATGGAATGACTGGGGTTTGGCTCTCACTTGCAATGAGTTCCTTACATTTGAAGAGCAAAGGCACCGTACAAGCAACCACTTGTATCAATTTAAAACAATGCAGGGAGGAAAAATTTTATAAAATACTACAAATTATGTTCTCTGTCTGTTGTGTTTTTAACTGTTGTGTTTTTACATATTAAACAGTATTAATAAATTTTATAATAGTTGAAACCTCTGGTATGAGACATGAGCTAGGATAGCACTTGCATGCCTAAGGGGATGGGAACAGTATAGTTTTAAAGGCAAACTGACTGGAACATCTAGCCAGCTCTGGGTGGAACCTGGGGTACCCAAAATGTAGGCAGAGGTGTAATTTTTGTTTTGTAATGGTTTGTGTGTCTTCCAAATAGAGACAAAAAGTAGAAGACAAGCAAAAAGCCAGTGACAGAACCATGTAAACCGTGAAGACAGTGCTCCGCAGAGGTTGTTCTGGGATCAGTGCTAGCTGGGAAGAAGATCAGACTGGGGGAAAATGAAGAGTCTCCTGGTGAGATCAGAGAAAGAAAAGTCTTTGAATGCATACATGTTCACACATTTTATTGCTCCAAAGAGCAATTTGTATACATTTATATCTATATCTCTCTATATATTCATGTATCTCTTTCCATGCGTTTTTGTAACGCCTTGCACACCCATATAGGCCAAATCTTGAATTGTGTAAACTGACTAGTTCCATGGAACTGGTGCAGCATTTCTGAACTGCAACACTGCATCTTGAATGACTGCTTACTTTATAAAGGACTAAGACTAAAAACATTAAAAAAGCTGTTAGACATAGAATGCAGTAGGATTCTACACTTTTCTAGATGTTACTCAGATAACATGCTTGTATTGACACATATCTATCACAATACCAAATATTTATAATTATTATTTTCTAGAAAAAAAGAATGTGGCCTTCAAGCCATTGACAGATTTGGTTAATGTAAGCCTCTTGAGGGTTTCTGATGTGTATTCAGAAGCTATAACATGGAACCCCATTTTCTCAAATGCTTTATGAGATTTTAATATATAATTTTGTCATTTTTAGAAATACCAGGTTTAGGAATAGTTCACCCTGACCTGTGACCTCACTGAGACTCACCCAGACCAGATGCCACTTGCTTGCGTCCCTTCCCTCACCCTTTCCCTTCCCTGCTTCTTCTTTGGAGATGAGGTTGATAATTAGAGGCACAAAATGTGAAAATCATGGATTGATTAGATAAGAACAGTAATAGCTCTTATCTAATCAACCCATCTATAGTCGGGTTAGATAAGACTAACAGAATCTATAGTTCTGTTAGATAAGAACAATTTACTGGAAACAGCAATGAGATAAGGAAACCTGAACAGCTAGGAAGTTAATAACAAAAGGCTGAAATTATTCACAAGGAAAATAAAATAAACAAAGATGTAAAAAATATAAGAATATTAAAAAAAACCCCAAAACTGTACTGTTTTGCCTTCCATGCTTTCTCTTGCCACTGGAAGGAGAGTGCAAGTCCCTTTGCCTGACCCTCAAAAGTGATGTGAGATGGTATCCAATAATATTAGGGTCTGGCCATGCTCCCTTCCCAGATAGTGTAAAAAATTAACCCTGTCCTGGCTGAAACTAGGACAAATTATATATATATATATATAAATATACAGACACACACATATATATTCAGACAATAATACAATCATGATAAAATGCAGTATCTGAAAAGAATTCCTGTTGCAGGTCTGATGCTTTAGTGTTTTATACTATTGGGTTTACATCCCTGGGAAATCTGTCAGGGTGACTTTATTACATAAGTGCTTCTCTGATGTTGTTTTGTGATATGCATTAGGAAATGGCTCTTTTTTTCCTTTACTTTATTTGCCTGCACTACCTATATGCTTATCCTGTGTACCTATCCACTGGACCTGAGCTACTAATTCATACCCCTCAGCTATGCCTGATTAAACCCTTCACACATAGCAGAAGTACTTAGTTTTTAAAGGTTTTAGTTATTTCTGTGTTATGCCTTTTATTGGAAGTGGTGTAATTTGTTTCAGCTGTGCTTGGAACAGTGCCAGGAAGACCAGTTCTGTGCCTCTGAACTGAAGCTTTTTAATGAATACTATTCTAAGAATGTGTACCAGAAATACTTACATGTTGGGCCCTCTGAATTGCAAATCACATCTAGCACTGTAGCTCTGACATGTTAACAAAATAGTTTTTTGTGGATATTCAAAGAGTTAACACTGAAATTCATAAAAGAAGACTTTTAAACTATTCCACAGGGCAGTTCATCTGCCAGAATTCCTTGTGAGCAATGTATTTCTTTACAAATCTCACTAGATAAATACAGGCTGCCAAAGCCTCAACCCTTTTCTCTTCTTTCTTTTCTGTATTAAAATTCTTTATCTGTCCAACATACTTAATAGATGAATACTCTCAGCAATGTGTCTTCACTTAGCTTTCAATCGGGCAATGATCATCAGTTACTTTGGATCATCTCATATTTATCATTCACTATTGTGTTAATTATGCTACCTTGTCAGCTTGTTCAAAAAAAAAGGAACTGGAGCTATTGTAAGAATAAAGACATGTTAACAGACTCGATTCCTTATAATAGGAAGATTTTAATGTATAATTTTTGTGTCTATAGTTAGGAATGTCTTATTCCACATTTGTGCTACATCAGGTTTCAGGTTGTGCCTTTAACTGCATACAAAATCCCTGTACTTAACACTCAGGTCCTATCAATTCATATGGTGCATTTTAAAATGAGGTAAGAACTATTATCTCCCTTTAAGAAGGTAGAAACCTGAGTTGCAATAAAATCATCATATTAGTTTGCAATACCAAACTAGAATCTGTCTCTCCTGAGTCCCAGTCTGGAGCACTGTCATAGTTACCAAGTCATTCTGTCTTTGCATGAGCAGCATCAAGTGTACCTTTACCTTGTCACTGTTTCCCTCTTGCTTTCAAAAACCTGTGCCATTCATTGACAGCAAATGAAATTTCAGGAGATCAGTTAGATGGGGGTGTGAATATCCTTGTCAGTTTGGCATGGAGATATGGACTTTTATGTGCTGCCTGTCATAATTATTTTCTTTTGTAGTCCCTCTGCAAGACTTACTCACTGCAAGTAATGTGTTACTTCCCCACTTTGTTTGATCAAAACATCCCTTTATCTAATTTTAAAATGCTCTTTATCATCTATAACATTGCCACAATGGCTTTTCCTTGAAATCAATGGAAAAAACTACCTTATTTCCTGCATTTTGCTTGTTTACTTTCATGGGAATCTGGATATGGATTTCATACTTGGGATTTTTGTATGTAATCTTATGGGTTATAAAGGTTTGACAAAGTAGATAAACAAAAACTGCTCAGAATTGCTTTTCATCCATCAGCTGTGAGAACTGAAATAAGTTGGTCCTAGGGAGCTCTCTGCTTTTTCTAATGTTTGGTCATGATACATTTTATTCTGTCTGGCTTCAAGGAGCTGAGATCAGCTCCTTGAGTTCCCTGAAGAAACATTTATTCATAAAGCTTAAGTGGATAACTAAAACTAACTTGCGTATAGAAATCCATGCAAATTCACATTGAGGATTCTTTTTAAATTTACTCCTTTGCTTAGCCCAAGGTCTCAGTGTTTAATAGATTACAGCTCCCTGAAAGAAATCTTGCCATAATGTCCATGTTGTAACATTTTCAAGATGAAGACATTTCCTTTACCCACAGATTCGGCAGTTGTACAAAATTTGCATCTGGTTTGCAATTATTTGTCTAGCTTCGGTTTTCAGTCTCCTGCTTATTACACAATGACCAAATTTCCATGTCCCTACTTCGATGTGCAGAAGGGACAAAGAAGATACTCTTCATGGACAAAACTTTCGGGTATTATGATTTGAGGTGATGAGAGGGATTCAGGATTGGAACTCTTCTTTTCAAAAGTGCTCTAGGCAGTGACAAATGAGAAGGCTGAAAATAGGATATTGATTCCTAAGTCACTGAATCTCCCCCTTGTGCCGAGGGGCAAAGCAGAACCTTGAAAAGGATTGAACATCTCTTCCCTGAATAGCTGTGTGCTGAGTGTGATACAATGATTTTAGGATGAAAGGCCCCTTTGTTGCAGGATTAGGTGAGATCACACAGACAGACTCGGGTTAGCTGTAATTGTGACAGTCACGAGTGAGGAAATTGCCTTTATCAGGCTCCATTAACTTACACGACCCTCTATGCTTTTCCCTGCAGAATAAAAACATTCACATTAGCCAAAGCTGCCTTATTTATTTCTAACAGAAAGGGATATTCCCTTCCCTTTACGCTGTGTACTTCTCCCCACATTTCTACATAGTATTAATACAATTGTTGTTAGAAACACACTCAACAGCCAGAGCCCCCAACAGTACTTAAACATAGTTTTATGGGCATAAACAGACCCCAGAAAGACATTTTTTAGCATTTTAAAATAATCTTCAAATCTCCATTTCTACTATTTTTTTTGCATTTAAAAGTTTGCTTTAAAAACTCCATTTGTACTAATCATGTGGATGCCTGGAAGCATAAGCTGGCTGAGTTCACGGTTTCTCCCCTTGCCTGTGTAAGCACCTATATCAGAGCCTGGGAAGGTATTCTGCTGCTCACCTACAGCCTGAAATTTGACAGCCCCATGAGAAAGGGGGAAGGGAAATAGAACTATTTCTGTGGATCTGTATCAATAAAGCTTTGGTTTGTACCCTTCCCACTTGTTGAAGGAGGGGGAAATACTACAGCACTCTCAAAATTTTAGACTCACAATGGAAAAAAGTATGCTCATCTGCTCCATTTCTTGAGCTTTCCAACTGGAAATTTTCCTATTTCACGTTCTCAAGCTTCCCATTCTCCATAAAAATCGGTAGCTGAGAATCTCCTAAAGGGCAGTGGAACAGAGACACTTGAACCTCACTGAAACTTATCTCATAGTGCTGATAGCACTGCTTCGGAAAGTGAGGTAGTTGCTTGTGAAATATAAAAACAAACGCTTTGAGTAAAGCTGGTGTTATCAGCACATGGAGAACATTAAAGATAGAATCTTTTGGTGCTGGAGGAAAACACACATCAGGGGCAACCAAGGTAACACAGTGTGTCTCCCCTGTGTTATACTGCAGGGAGTGTGTACTTTGTGTACATGGAGCCCTCCCTGACCACCGCAGGATCTCTGTAGTCTGATTTGAAGAGATATAAACCTGAACTGGGAAGAGCTGGATGCTTTGGGACAGTATTTCAGTGGTATCATCCATCTCAAACTAAGAGACTCCTGCATAGGCTGTTTGTACTGGACACCTTCAACTTAATCAGGATATGAACAGAGATCTGCTGACAATTGGGCAGATTTTAGCAGGCCAGCTATTGTCCCAACAGGATGTAACAACATTGATTTGTATTGTTAATCAAATGCAATTTCTGGTTAATTTGTAGACATGAAGATGTATTAAAAGAAACCTGCCAAAAATATACAAGTACCTCCTTGGAAGTAAGGAGCAGATCAAATTAAATATTTTAATTAAATCTTTCAATTAAATCTTTTAAACCTGAAAGAAACCTGCCAAAAATATACAAGTACCTCCTTGGAAGTAAGGAGCAGATCAAATTAAATCTTTTAATGAGTGGTATAAAGGTCTAAATTTTATTCCCATCTGTAACTGTTCAGCCTCCTCAATAAGCTTTCACTGGTGATCTTCCCTTGCTTAAAATCTTCCCTGGTTCCTGGTCTCTGCTATAAGCACCTCTGCATCAGCAAGGTAATATTTTTTTATTATTATTACAGATTACATTCCCTTTAACAATCATATATTCTGTGTTGAAGGTGTAGAGATGGGGAAGTCATACAGCTCTTCTAATTCAGATATAGCTGGAGAGAGATTTGGTGACAACATTTGATAGTGGGAACTAATTTTGAATCTTCATTTCAGCTTTGAAACTGTTCAGAGAGGATGTCTGGCTGGATACAGCAAGACCAACATTTACACAACTTCATTTTGGTACAGCCTTGCTCTTGTAGTATGAAAATGGGCTACTTTTTTTTTGGAAATGAAAATTTGAGTTATTTTTCTTTTTTTATCCAGTAGCATTGCCCAGAATGGTCCTCTAGCATAGCCATGAGCATGAAAGCAAACAGCAACCTGATCTGTGGGGATTGGTAATCAGGCGCTAGACTTTCTTTCCAATCCACATCTCAAAGAACATCTGCAGGCATCAAGACAGGGCAGTCGACAGGCCAAGGACAATTGGAAATGGAAAAGTTATGCAGTATTATCTGAATTATAATTAAATCACATTAGTCATGCTCCATTGAGCATTCAGAGTTACTTCTGAATTTGCATGATAGAGCCATTAATTCTCCTTGGGTAAACAAGTACTGTCAGTGTTCTCACTTCTCACCCCCAGGTTGATTGGAAAAAAGGGTACTTAATCACTCTCATTGCTCTCTACTGTGTTTTCTGATGGCTGAGTGTTTTTTTGCTTTGAAAAGTGTTGCTGTTTTCCCAGAAGACCTTCAATAAATCCATCCCCCAAACACTCTGAATAACTAATAGGTGATTGTACGAGGGTCATTCTTTTAACTTTCTTGGTCATCTTTGGCAGCAAATATACGAGCTGCTCATGTATTTGCAGCCAAAACCCAACAATGAACAGCCTTTGGGGCAGCACAGAGAGTCTGCATTTGTTGCTTACTAGAATTATTTTCTAAAAATACTAAGAACTTCCTCCCCTTAATATATTTTCATTTGACTACAACTCCCATTCTAGAAGTGAAAATTGTCTCTGTTTTTATGTGTAAACACTGCTTTTTAATCCAGAAGGGAAGATCTTCAGGATAATTTCAATCACAGCTCAGTTTTTAAACACTGACTCTCTGGTGATGTCTGCTACACTCGAACAGCAGGTGAACATTATTGCAGTTTCTCTGACTTTATTCAGAGGATTTCAGAACAGTTTTCCTAGTAGGACTTCATGTTACTGTGCTCTGAGAAATCACAGAATGTCCAAGGCCTTTGACAGACCTGAATCCTCTTTGCTCTCTGGTGTGGAACCGGAGATGGAGATGTGGGTGTTGGTTGCACTTTCACTGGCTGGATGAAATACTAAGGTTCAGAGCCTTAGTTTGTTCTTAGGGCACTCACAGCCCTTTAATTCTTGTTAATGAGGAGGATTTAAGCCCCAACAGAGTATCATGAGAAGTAGTAGTAAATAATCAGACAACCATCTATTTCAATAAAAAACAGAAATCTCATAAAATCGTTTAAGTAAAACATGTAATTAAAATCATATAAAACAGAAATGGGTTTTTCCCCTGGTAAAGAAAATGCTCATCAAAAATATATTTTCAACCCTTTTTTTTCATTTACTGAAACTCCCCATTCTGATCAAGGTCATGCAAGTTGTTGTGTATCAGTTTCCTTTTGATGAAAACTTGACTAGGGTTTTTCTTTGTATGCTGTAAAACTTTTTTAATGCTTGCTTAAAGTACCTTGCACAAACATCTAATGGCAGAACTTTTCTTGGTTCATTCTGTACCAATGACAGGACAAAATATAAATATAAGGCATGGTAATGGATCATAGACAAGTTATTGTTCAGCGACTTGCACTGCAAATTAAAAGCTTTGACTCATACAAGCAATCTCTTACATGTCTTTACAGGAATCTTGAATTTATAATAGGCCTTCTTACAGTCAACCAGTTCATTAAATATATTCATTAAAAAGTAACAGACAGCTATTAAGAGGATTAACTTGGTCATCAACAGTTGTAACTTGCATTTAGTGATGGGTGAAATTGCTTGTAGACAGCTCTAGTGCTTCTGCATGTAGTTTTACTCACACCTCTGTCAAACCCCTTATGATCTGACAATGTGGCACAAGCCTGCTATCACAGAATAAATCCAGTTGCAAGGAATTCGACATGACAGTGGAAAGCTGAAATTGCAATAGAGATGGAGACCTTTGTAAGGTCTCATAGGGAAATCTTTACTAGGAAACAGCGTGCTTCACAGAGTGGAAGTTTGCAAAGCCTCCCCAGAAAGAGGCAGGGCGTGCCAGTGGATACAGGTGTGTGTATCCACTGTGGGCTAAGCCTGTCCCAGGAGCTGCTGGTCAGAAGCAAAAGGTTTCCACTGACCTATTCTGGCATCTGATCCTACTACAGTACTGGTGTGTGGCTGATGGGGAGTGCTGCAGCTATAAACGGAGTAAGGCTTGAACTCCATTGCAGGAAAGGAAACACAAAATAGCACCCCACACCACAGGCTTCTGCAGGATGTTCTGCAGGTCTGGGGCATGGTAAACGTTTTTCAGCATGTGTGATTTTTCTTGTCTTTGTTTTTTCGACCATAGCTGTCTTTATTAAAAAACGTTGAGACTTTTAGTAAAGAAAATGTCTAGATATGTGTCCAGTTTGCATTTAAATCAAGGATTCTCCTAGACAGCTGTGAACTGGGCAATACCATGTTCTAACTACAATGGCATCTTCAATTTGTCATGGCTTTTTGACTTGTGGTATAAATAAAATGAAATCAATGAACAGATTTAAACTGATGCCATACACACTCTTTCCTGACATAGGGAAAATTATTATTTTGCTCATACTTAGTAGCTTCTGATCTTTCTGAAATGGTCTGCATCCATTCTGTGTGTCATCAACAGCATCAAATACTGAACACACCAAACTACTCATTGTTGAATCAGAGAGGGAGGATCAATCACCTAAGAAAACTCTGCAGCTGGCAACAAACTAGAATCTTTCAATTGTAATCCTATTGCTGCAGCGATCCTGTAGTACAAGCATGAGCTGTAGGCTGCTTACAAATTTTGCATGTGTCTGACAACTGCTATTAAGGCATAACAAATAAAGATGATCGAAGAGTCTGAGCTGACACTAGAAAGTTCTGGTTGTCCGCCTAAAACTCAGATGTATGCTTACTTGTCTGCTCATTTGGAAGACAAAGGTGAGGTGGGAGCTGAAACACGCAGTTCTTCATACAATGCTGTAGGCAACCTTTTTTCCAGGTGTGATCTCACTAAACTGCTGCTAGGAATGTGCCATCCCACGTATGCTTGCATTTGGGGACTGAGAGGGAAACTGTGGGAATGACGACTAACTCCTTGTTTTGAAACCACGTGAAAACAGGTTAGCGACAATGAGATGTCTAAGTGGTGGGTTTTTTGCAGGAAATTCTTTACATGGCTTCAAATGTGCTTAAAATGCCATGTGAATATATAACTCCTTGGATAAGCTGCCATTTAGCTCTCCACTCGGGCTGTGGGACTAAGTGGTAAATGAACAAGACCACCAGCTCATGCCAGTGAAGGACCTGACCCTGCAGGGGCTACAAAAGAGGCTACAGGGAGCCCTTTAGGTCTGGCAAGGACAAACAGGCACTGCTCTCCAGGGGCACTCCACAGCTGAGCTGCACTGCGTGAGAGCTCTGGCAAGTACACAGACACCAACACGACACTGTGCAAGTGGCCACCTAGGATGACTGCAAGGATGAAACCTTTCTTCTTAATTGCCTGAGCCAATAAGCAGTCACAAATTTGGCTTTTTAGTCCTGAACAGAGATTAGACCCATCACGAACTCTTACAGATTAGAAAAAGTCAACATCGTTACCCACTAGGTTCAGACATGGCTCTACTGTTACTACACAAAAGGTGACCTCCTTGTAAACCAGGTATTTCTACAATCATAAATTCCATCACTTAAACTAAAAAAAGTCTGTAATAAAATCAAACACCCAGGTATCTAAGTGCTCTGTAGCACAGAGCTACCTATGTCCTTCAACAAAGATGTTTCACATACGGATCAACATGTTTTTCCAGACCAAAAGAACAGGAATTTAGGTTAATTTAATAGAAAAAATAAAATATGGAATAACATTGATTTTGGCCAATATCAATTACAACAGAACTACCCTATTTTACAAATAACAACTGAACATTTTACACATGTACAGTATTTTTTTCAGTAAAAATGGATTTTGTTATAACAATGTCAGGGGTCTTTTTAAGAAAACAAAGTTATTAATTTCTTCTCTATAATAGTGTTAGAGACATTTGTAAGTATCCAAACAGATTCTTTACAATCCATTACATAATTAAATCTCAATAGTGAATATATATTTAT
>VZRF01006374.1:0-92343 GCA_013396875.1 Vireo altiloquus
CAGGGAAAGGCAACAATACAACTAAATTATTGAGTTGTTACTGGAAAAAGATGTTTACCTGCAATTTCTCACAGAAAATGAGATGATGATCATCCTGTGCAGAAGACAGAAAATTGTGGACAAATATATCAAAGGCTTCGTCTCACAAAGAATGAGAAATAGCATGAGTGCTGGGTGGACTGCAAAGCATAAACCCTACCTGTGCAGCATTATTACATCCCAAAGTGCTCACATGTAAATCCATTCTCACTCTCCTAAAATGTTTGTCCATGAGGAGAAGTATCCACTATAAATCATATGTGAAAGGGTCTGTTTCTAAATGAAATATATATTGGCCATGTATATATAAATAGCCATTTCATATGGCTAATGAAATTACATAACACTTTGTGAAAGACATTTAAAATCCTCTTTTTTTGAGGACCAGAGCCAAAAGTTATTCTTAAAATCCTTTTTTGTCTTTTATGGAGTGATCTTATACATTTATGATATTTGTGACTGCAAATAAACTGATGTTAGCATGCTTTATTACATTTATGTCTCACATCTGCAGAGCTCTGAAGAAGCCAATTCAAGATTTATCTCATTAAGGCATCTCAAATAACCTGCCTTCCTTTCTTTTTAAAAATAGCATAATCCAGTTCAAAAAAATATAAACACCTCATGTTTAGGAAGAAACAACAAAACACCCACTAGCAAATACCCACTGATAAAATATTAGATATATCTTTCACTTTCTATAATGCCCTCAGTTTTTCCCAAGAACAGTTTTCCTGAGTCACAAAAATCAATAGTTCGGAATATCCAAATAAATTTTTAAAATAGTTATGCAGGCAACATGTCAGTAGTGAAAGAGAGGTGAAAACAAAATATTTCCAAAGAGAACTAGCATTGGAACTTATATGCAGCACAATGAGAACTGAAATTTCTTCCATCCCAAAGAATTCCTTGAGGACAGAACAAAAAAGCAGTTAACTTCTTTTTTGGAAAACACTTTTCCTAAATCCCTTCCTAAGCAAAACAACCTCCTGTAGCATCAGTCACAAGTCACATACTGCCAGCAGTAAGCGAGTTTATTCCCTGTCATATTAAAACCAGTGAAAGAATCATTAACTCTTTTTTTTTTTCCCTTTTTTTATTCTCCAGCTGAGCTGTGTTTTCATTTTTTTGTGTAGCAGATGCCTCAGCACTGCTGCTCCAGCCCGGGGTGTGTTCCACAGCCTGCTGAGAGCCCAGGCAGGGCCAGCAGAAAGATGGGAGCTTCATGAATAAACATTTGCTTAAAAATCACATCATTTCATCATTTTCTCTTTCTACCGTGGTTCCTCCCCGTCTGTAAATTGCAGAAGCACCAAGAAAAACCAACTGCAGTGCTTTAGTTTCTGCTGGCACAGAGATTTATAGGGGCCCACAAGAGGCATTTATATAACAGCAGTGGCCCCAAACTCACCAACTTCCCATCGAGATCATTATTTCATCCCTTTGGGGGTCCCCATCTCCCTCCATTTTTCACCATGATAAAGCAAGGGAAAGAATTAATAAGAAAGTGGGGGAAAGAACAGGGAAATGACTTTAATTTTCAACATTTGTGTTTGTTTCTTTACAGTGTGGGCTCTCCAGCAGCAGCAGGAGCAGACTTTCATTAAAAGGAGGACAGCATGCATTCCCACAGCACAGGAGATTAATCAATCCTCAGAAATTATTGCTGGTTGCAGATTTCCAATTTGAAACACATTTAAAGAGTCACGTTTTGCTACGTTTTAAGAATTTGGTACTTTAATATTTAAATGGACATTCAAAAGTAGTAGGCACTTCAAACACATGACCTTGGGCATTACTACTCAAATGAAGCAGCGGTCACAAAAACATATAAAAATGTGTCCTTCTCCAACTCAGCCATTCCTGCTCTTTCTTTTCTCTTGCTATTTCTAAACATTATGCATGTGTCATATAGAAAAAAATCAGTGTCAGGAGAAAAATGCAACAAAAAAATATTAGTAAAGGAATTATCCTAAAACACCTTGAAAAAAAATAATAAAAAAGCCAAGGGGTATTCCAGCCTGATGATATACAGAAATAAATTTGCAGTTTTCCTTAGTTTTCTTCTCAGGTAACCACCTCCCACAGCAACTGCCACCACATGAGGAGAAAGAAATCCCTGAAATAAGCAGTTCTTTTTTCACCTCATATAAAGGAAACATGCTGGGAAAGACCACGCTTACAGTACACTTGTTGGGACTTTATAGAAGAGTCTTGGGTTGAAATATTCATTCTAAATTAATTTCTCATGGTCAATATTGAGTATGGATGCCCTGCACTATCCTAATAGCTACAACTGAATAAATACTCTATGTTTGTATCATAGTTTCACTATTAGCTGGAGTCTTTTTGCCTTTTTATTTTTGTTTTTCTGTGCACATCCTTCTTTCTTACCTTGCTGTAATTTCTCATGACTGCTCGGAAGGCATGAAATACCTCACCTGTGCAACTCTGCTTAACTAAAACTTGTCAGAAATGAAAATATCCTCTGTACCGGTATAAACTACTCTTTTTGTATTCAAAAATATTCTATAAACACAAACCCATTTATACATTTCTCAGATAGGTATCAGTTATCTCTTATGTATCTAGAAGGGAAGGAAGTCTCAGCAATATTAGCTATCTATATGCACAGCAGGAGACAAGCAAAAATACAAATTCACATTGAGGGTGTGCCTAAACTTTTCTCTTCTTACTACTCCCTTAAGGCAGCCAAGAATAGATGACAATTGTAGTTATCCAATAGTCTTTTATCCAATGGTTGCCTTTATCCACATTATAAAAGGATGTGAGAGCTATTAATGAACCCAACAGGCTTCCTGGGCTGATAGCAATGTGCTTTTTTCCCCTTAAAACAAATTTAAAACAAATAAAAACCAAACTGAAGCCACATGTCCAACCCAGCCTGTTCAGTTCCTGAGGCAAGTCCAGAGGGAGAAACAAACAGTTGGAGATAGTCTGGAATTTAAATCCCACAGGACAATCACCCATCAGAGTTTTGTTGTTTGGGTTTTTTCCTTGGTTGGTAGATTTTTTTTTACATTATTTTTACACAGCAGCATCATTGATCCACTTGGAATGGCAGGACAGGAGAGTTTCCAAAGCCTCCCTCTGAAAACAGGACCCCAGATGTCCTGCTGCTGCTCCCTAACAAAATATCTCATTTCATCACTTCGCTTGTTCTGTGCACTATTTTTACAGCCTATAAATGCCAATTTACTGCCATTAAGAAACCTGCTTCTCAACCACAGTGAAATTCTGCTTTAGTAGCCCTAAGTTCCTACAGCAGGTGTGTAAATTCCCATTTCATTTCCCAGCCACTCAGCAAGATCAGTCCAGCAAAGAGGAGCTGCTGCCTGTGCCTGAGGAATGCAGCCAAGGGTGACACCTCTCCCTGGGGTGGGGTCATTGCATGGAGTGTGTAAAGCAGTGCTGGTACCTGTCCTGAGGGCAAAAGGTTCTTGAGAGAATAAAAGGAAGTTATTTTTCCAAGGAAAGCTTTAGAAGTGCATCTTCCAAGACCTAATGTTCTGTTGGAATGGACACAATGGTAGAAGGTCCCTGTGGTGGTGACTTTCTTTGCTCTTTTTGCTACATCCTTTTCTAAATCTTCCTATAGATTTCATTTTTTTGGCCGGCACGTTGGAGTAAAAATCATGGTTTGGGAGTTCCAGGTTGGGAGGAAGGTTATCAAATTGTCATTGATCAGTTTACTTGCTGATCTACCTTTCCACTCCAGATTTTTTTGTGCTCAGCAGCAGGGAAAGAATGGAGTCAGAGGACAGACAGGGAGATAGGGGCACCAACCCCTCTGGTGAGTAGCAAAGGGAAACATTAACTTCAGCAGAGGTCATGAAAAAAGAGCAAAACACAGGCACAACAGCAAGACAATCCCTTAGAACTCTAACAGGGAAAAAATTGCATTGAAGGACGAGAGAAGCTCAAGGGCAATGAGGTGAAACTCAGAGGAAGTGGAACAAACAGAAATGGATATCACAGAGATAAAGAATCAAGAGAGCTGGAAAGAGACACACATTTTATAAGATAACAGCCTTTGCTGCAAAAATGTGACTTAAACTCATGACAAAGTGCCCGTGTGTCTGTAGAGCATCCATCTCAGGCAAAGGCCACACTGAATTTGCCTGAAAATAATCCTTTTCATTGGTCTTAAAATTAAAACCAAAATATGGTTTATGAGGAAAAGGGGTTTTTACTTCAGTATTTATTCCAGGATCCTGGAGTACAGCACTTGGTCCAGGTGGAATGCCCCGAAAATGTATGAACACACTCCCCACACACTGAAATGCACACAATTATAGGCCTTGCAAAATTAACATATTTATCAAAGATTCCCCAGTGAGAGGCTGGAGTGAAGCCCTCGTTGTGAGGAACCTTCCCCCTGGCTGGGCCTGTCTGAGGTTCCAAAATGTGTTCTGGAGAGGCCCTTGGTGTCTGGGGCTCCCAGGATGTTTGCTCTCCTGGTTTAACGGTGCCGTGGGGCTGAGCTGAGCTATCAGCCTTGGGAAGTCACAGTGTGTGGGCTAAAAGCACTGAGAATACATCAAACTATAAAAGAGTGTGTGAGAGGGGTATAAAAGAAAAAACAAAAAATCATTCTGTCATCAATGTTATAGTGACACAGAAAATAAAGATTTAGGGACAGGTTAAGGAATGGCAACTAAATGACTGCAAGCAGTAGCCTAACAGCGCTTCAAATTTGTTCCAAAATTGCAAAGGCACTTTGTTACATCAGCTTTTATATCCCTGCCTCTCTACCTTGCTCCAATTCTGTGCCCATTTATCTATGCTGCTACTCCCAGCACAGAAGGGATAAACCTCATGGATCCAATCACCTGCTCTGTCTAACTGAACAGCAATCACCCCCTGCATTCCTGGGCAGCCTGGATCAAATCTGTGCTCCCTGGGGACCCAAGAGCTTAAACACAAAAGAGTTTGGTCCAAGATCAGTGCTGCAGATTTCAGTTCTACAAGACCTGGTGGCTTTCTCAGGTTTTTTTTCAGGAAAGAAACAAAAGCAAATTAACAAGTGTGACACTATCCAACAGACACGTACACAATTTTTTTTTCATAGGTCAATGTGGTTATCATATAAATAAGTCCTGTTTATTTTATAGCTTTATACTTTTTTGTGTGTGCCTGTGTGCATATGGAAAGACTTGGTTACAAATCTTGGTAAACCTTTGAGGAGGAATTTCAGTTTTAGGAAGATATGGTTCTACCTTCCAGAAATTTTACATAAGCCAGAGGTTTCCTTCTTGTGAGAACCCAGACCATCGATTGTGACAGAAAGGCTGAAGATAATAACAATTAAAATACCTACTGCTAGTTCATTGATGAGTTTAATAAAAATGTACTTTCCAAACCAGAGCACATATTCTGAGTATTTAACACTCAAATGATATCATGTCTATAGATCTATACAAGAATTATGCATATCTGAAGTAACAAACTGATTATTGGCAAGATGGTTTACAAATGCAGCATTTTCTCAATTTTATTGCTGATAAGAGCCCAAGACTTCCTTATGGCATTCAGTAATATTTATGTATAAAATTATGTATGGCCATGCAGCAATACTTGTTCTGAGTGCCAATTCTCATGGTGCAATTATGAAATAAAATTCACATCAGAGGGACATTTCCTCAAAGTTCCCAAACCAAAGAGAAGAGGTTGGAGAAGCTTTTGCTGCTCAGAAGCCACACAGCACACAGGACTGGGGAGAAACAGCCACAAAGCTACTGCCCCAAAATTAAAGTCTCAAATCTGTCTACAAATATTTCAATGAGCTGTTTTCTCAGAGAAGATATTGGTGATTAAAGGTGTGGAAAAAGACACTGTCACTGCCAACCTTCACAAAAACTTAAATGGAATGGGTTACACTTGCATAAGGCCAATGTGAAAATTGGTGTGGAACTTTACAAGCTCCTAAAACATTTGTAAAGTGAAACTTTGCTCACTTCTGGTGTTCAGACTTGTGCAGGGTTGCAGGGAGTGACTTCAGCTGCCTCTCGAGATGCATGTATAGATGAAGGGATATTATTTACCAGCCTCAAAAAAACTGAGTTCAACCCACATTTGTGTATCTTGTACCTCTATTCCCTTATGCCTCCACCACAGATCTGAGATAGAAAGACACAGTGCAAACTTAGAGCTAATTTTAGTAATGAAACGTTAGCCTTTGCTGTCTGATAATTAATAACACAGTGTTTGGTTCAACAAGGATATAATTAAAGTTTCAAATGCAAGCATTATAAATTACAGATACTTTGGGATTATAAATCTCTGTAGTGTTTTTTAATGAAAATAAATTGAACTGACATTGTTTCCAGAGGAGTTGACTCATTTCACCTTCACTCCCAGTATCTGATTAAGCTCTGTGGTTGTCTTTTGGAAACATTTGAAATATCTTTCTAGAGAACACGAACTTAGTCCCACCCAGTGTCATAAAGCAAGCAGCCAAGAAATCCATCAGGGTTGGCTATATGCATAACCTGACTGCTCATGGAGATTTAGTAACTTTATATTAAAGGCTGAAATAATTACTTTAGGCTTCATGGATACATGAATATTTCTATTATGCTACTTGATCATCCCTAAAATTGCAACTTTATTAAGAGGTCCCCATCACAATAACCTGGTCCACTTTGATTAAAAGAGCTACATTCCATTTCTGTCATAAAACTGAGATGACAGAAGCAGGGTAAAAAGGGTCTCAAGACTCAATTGATATTAAGCAGAAGACAAAGTAAATAGAAATTAAAACAATAATAAAGTATAATGGTATCTAATTTCTCAAAAAAAAAAACCCCAAAACTATAGTACAAATACTTTGTTCTGAATGTTTGATTAAAAGGGGAATATAGCTCAAACTTTTTTCCATGTCATAAAGCCAGGATGAATTACACCAAGCAGATGTTCCATTTTTTCTGAATGGGGATCATCCAAAGCCTTAAGCAACCTTAAATCTTCACATCTGTTTACATAATAAATGTGCAGAAGTTATTACAAATACTTCTATACTTTGAAAGCTTATTATATTATAGGCAAAATCTAAAAATTAGAGACAGAAACCAACAGCAGAATTGTGTTTTCTGTCCTGAACGAAACAAGCAGAAGATCCTTCAGTTTTGATCAAAATGGCAAAAGAGGCCACGCAGAATTTGGACTATGAGTGAATGAAAAACTGAACAAATATTTCGGCCACTATTCATTTTCTATTTTGCACGTGAAGTATTTTGCTGAAGGAAATATTGCACCCAGGAGCCTGTCCCAGACATTCCAGCATGAAAGGAAGGATATCTGGGAGGTGAAAAAGTCTTAAGCTAAGCAACTCAGGTATCTGAGATTTCTAACACTCTCTCCTACGTAATTGAAGTAAGAAACCAAAGGTTACTTCATTATATAAATCCTGCCACATGGCTGGGTAAAATATCTCTTTCCAAATGAACCTAAGCATATATCTCACTTTAAGCTTGATCTTTTAACAGTTTCTTTTCCTCTGACCTGCTTTAGTTTTGTAAGGTTTGGCCCTTCAAATGCTTTCTCTCTCTACTTGAGAACGTGTTACTGGTGACCTGTCACAGGAATCAGAACTAAACAAAGATGGAACTAGAAAAGGTTCAGAGAGAAGCAATAAAATTTCTGATGCATTACGTGGAAAGGTTTGATCAAACCCAGATCCATTTGTGTCTTCAAGCACTTTTATTCTGCTTTGCCAGTTAAAAAACAAAAAAAAAACAAAAAAAGAAAACAAATCATTACTGTTTTTTCATAGCTTTGGCAGCATATGAAAATTTACAGGTAAATATGGCTCTTTTTAAAGTTCAAAATCCAGAGGGTGCAAGGAAACCTCCTGTCTACAACAAAAAAAAGGAAACATCCTTCCTTACTTTCCAACAAACTCTCAACTCTGTTTTCTTTGAAAAAAGTAAAACAAGGTTTTCCTAAAACTTTAGTTTCTTCTTCTTCTCTAAACTTGTTCAAAACACCAAAACCTCACTAAAAAACCTTCCACCAACCTACAAAAAAGTCCCCCCCACCAACCCAGCTCCAGGGAGGAGAGAAACCACACCGAAAAAAACTTTAAAACTCTTCCAAGTTTCTCTCCGCAACAAAAAATTGTATCATTTAACATTATTATTCTTTTCTTGTATGTTTATTAAATAAATAGTTTTTTCCTCTTCACTTTCCTCCTGAAAAAAAGGAAGGAAAAGAAAAAAAATTTCTTTTCCTGAACCTAATAAAATAAAATAACATTACAACCTGCTTTCTATCAAAACATAATTTTCTCTAAATTTGTCTCAAACCGAGACACCTCCCCAGCCGCAGATGCTTTGCTTTGACTTTGTGAAGTGCCACATCTTTGCCCAATCCTGCTCTGTAATTCTCAGAGCACAAACTGCTCAGAGCCCCGCGTGGTCCCTGGGAATGCTCCATCATCCTGGCATCCCACAGCAGCAGCCTCTGCTCCAGCTGATCCTCCCAAGCTGCCACAATTCCTCCTGTTGGGAGCAGCAGAGTAATTTGGTGCCTTTGGCAGAGGTTCAGAGGAGAGTTCTTAATCTGTCTGATGTTGGACCCCAGAAGGAATGGGAAAAAAAAATATGGAAAAAAATTGGAATGAAAAAAAAGACATGGTCTCCCTAAAGACTGAAAAAGAAAATAACATAACAAAGGAGGAAGGCAGATCCCTCTCCACTTCTAAATCCAGATTTTCCTCTCCTAACAGTCTCACTGATTGTATTAAAGAGAAAATCATTACTAAAATGTAATGAGCAAACTTCCTGAGCACTTGGCAAACCACCCTAAGCCCTTTGCATGGGTCTCCTGTGAAGGAGCCATGGAAGATACAGAAAACTCAGCAGAAATTGAGGTAACATATCCAAAGATGAAAATATTGCTTTTTATTGCGTGAAAAAGTCTTCCTTACCTGACTCTCAATTTTAAAAAGCATTTCAAAAACATTAAAACTTTAATAAATAAGTCATTTCTAAAAGACTGAGTCAGGGCCCAATTAACATTAGAGATATATTAATATTTTTTTTCTCTCAGAACTTTTCAATGGAATTTAAAATAAATACTGCTGGGCAAAGACACCAAAATAAACAAAAGTGCAAAAAGGAACTCTCTGCACTTCCATTATGATCTCATTTTCTCTGGAAAATTAGATTTCTCACACCATGCATGTATCCCTTCATAAAAGCAAGGAAATTTCAGAAACTTCAAGAATGTCAGATAGTTAGGAAAAAAAGATTATACAAATTCACTGAAATAGGTACATCATCCTCCACAGAAATAATCTTTTTCAGAGAAAAGCAATGTATCATCACCTGCCCCCAAATTCTCCATCTCCTGTGCTATACTTAGGTTTTCACAAAACTCATTGAAGATTTATTCTTATGACAAAATGGAACAAATTATTACCACTGACAGCCTGCAAGAACTGTTTAGCTTGGTGCCAGTGTGTACTTTTACAGTCAGATGGATCACTGCAGCTCCAAACGTTGGGATGGAAAAGAATTGCTGCTCTGTGTGCAGCAAAGGGACTCACCAGAACATAATTTTCCAGGAAAGAATAAACTCTCCTGAAAGGTTAACTGATGTTAGCACTTAATATAAAAGGTGTATTAATGTCATCAGCTAAACCCCTGGCTGAGCTGATGCAGTGCCTCTCTTAAGAGATCTTTAGCATTGCTTTAGAGGTGCTTAAAACATAACAAATGTAATAATTAAATTCAAACTTCAAACTTTTGTGGGTTTAGAGCTTTCTGTTCCTGGTAGCTACTGAAGGCCATGAACACAGTAACAAAACAAATAACCTGCCAAAGGAGGAGGAAAGCAGAGATCCCTCTCCACTCCTAAATCCAGATTTTCCTCCCCTAACAGTCTCGCTGATTGTATTAAAGAGAAAATCATTACTAAAATGTAATGAGCAAACTTCCTGAGCACTTGGCAAACCACCCTAAGCCCTTTGCATAGGTCTCCTATGAAAGAGCCATGGAAGACTGCACAGAAAACTCAGCAGAAATTGAGGTAACATATCCAAAGATGAAAAGTATTGTTTTTTATTGCGTGGTACAGGGAGCTGGCCGGGACAAACTCTGTACACACTGAAAAGAGAAAGCAGCACAGTTGGTCTGTGCTAATCTCAGGTAAGGGGTGTGTAGGCAAGAATGAACTTCAGACAGAGAATATACGAGTGGAGGGAGGGTATTTTGTAGATTATGGATGAATATGTGGGTGTAAATCTGTACCTGTGCATGTCAGGGGAAGCTGAGGCACCTGATGTAAATCAAGCAATGTTCTAGCAGGTTATGTAATTCTGGTACCTCCACTGACACCAGGGCTGGTGAATTTTATTTTTGTGCCAGAGTGGTTCATAAATTCATTTGAAAACCTGTGTCATTTTCAAGCCTACGCATTCAGAGGGGCTGGCAGAGTTTCCCAGAGCCCTGGGAGCAGTCGGGACAGGGCTGGCACAGGGCGCTGGGGTAGGACAAGGGACCCTGGCACAGCACTGGGAAGGTGTCCAGCAGCTGCCTCAGGAACAGCTGTAGGACAATTCCAGTTCTCACACAGAGCCCCAAAGCCCTGAGATCCTCCTGAGCCAATGCCAGAAGGTTCTCAGAGCACCCTGAGATGCTCAAGGGAAAGCTGCAGTTATGGGATCCCTCATTCCTGCAGGATGCTCTTTGTTCTGCCCCTGTCAGAAAAGGCAAAGCTGACTTAAAGACATTCTCACCTTCTAAAGCAGCAAGCAGAGAGGACTGTATTTTTTAACATACAGTCTAAAAAATTATAATCAGAAAGAGGAATATGCAGAAATACAGAGAAAGGTAAAGGAAGCAACAATATTTACAAATACAAATAAAACCAGGCGCTGTGAAAGAGCCTTAGAACATGCAGGATAATGAGGACAATGAATAAATCCTTTCCATAATGATATCTCAAAATGTTTCCATTTAAGTGTTTGTGACATAAATGTTTATTTGTATTTAGATATCTCAGTCTTTTAGAATCAGATAATTAGAGTTTCAGGATATTTCAGTAGAACAAATATGGAATAATAGATCCCTAACAGTTTAAACATGTTAACACTCATGGAGAGCATAAACTTTCTAAGAGGAACAAAACTCCACATATCTAGAAAGACTACTAAGAGTATTTTAAGTCCTTCACTAATGTGGCTTAAAAAAGACAAGCACTCATCATCTTCATACAAAAACATTTGGAATAGTTACTAAAACTATTTGCAATATTTGCTTTTTTCTCCATCTTCTAAAATAACATGCTCCATTCCTACATTTTAATTTGATTTTTTCTTACCAATATTGTTTTAAGCTGTTACGCAGCAATTGTTTCTTCATTGAATAAGAAAAAAAAAACCTCTCAAAACTTCACGAAATCAAAACTTTCTTATATAATGAAAAAAGAAAAGCGTGGAGGAAGGAATTATAAATATTATAAATATCTATAAGATAGCTACAGGTTCTAAAGCTTTAAAAGCAGCCGAAAAAACCACAACAACCACAAACACAAAACAGCACAGACACAAAACAGCAAAGCAAATTTAAAACAATCAAATAAGTCTATTTTACTGCAGTAATAGAGAAGTTAGGAACTGACCTCAAGGTTAACTCAGGCACTAAGAGCAGTTACCACAGGGTTGGGGTTTGTTTCCAAAAGTTGACAGAATTCCTTATTTTTGTTGATGTTCAATGCCCACCACTAAGGTGTTTTCAGTTCATAGGCCAAGTTTTTACTTCCCAGCAATTAAAATAATTTCAGTTTCCCAGCCACCATATATATTCATTAGAACAAGTGCCTGATTGGTTGAACTGGGTAATCACCAGTTTTAACACTCAGTCATTTAATTTCTTATTTTCAATTATTTTTGTACAGGTTTTCAGAAGGAGCAATAAGGAGTGATGGAATCACTGACAAATTACACATTTTAGGAAGTGCTTTTACTCTCTAAGAAATCAAACTGCAGGCCTGAAGAGAGAACTCTCTTCAGGCTGAAATCTTCCTATTTTATCTTCATTTCCTTTCTCAAAAGTATTTCACTTCCCTTCCTGCACCCTGCGGAAAATTAAGCCATAAATCCTGAATTTACTGGGTTTAAGTAGAAGGTTATATGGAATTGCAAATGTGTTTCTATGAGCAACACTGTTTTTAGACTGAGGCCATCAAAGCAAAAAGGCAAGAGCAGCCTGGAGGGGGTGGGGAGTAACTTTGTGGTGGTAGAAAAGGCAGGAGAATAAATCTATTTTCTAGAATTTCAGCTCTGGGAGCTCTTTGATGCCTCTACCACAGCAGTCAGATTTACCAACCCAAAATGCTGAGGACACTGCAGAAGTGCTACCCTGAGCCCTCCAGGTGCAAATTCCCCTTTACCTTCTCTTGTTCAAGAAAGCAGAAAGCAATATAATCAAATTGCAGAGCAACAGAGCTCAGTGGATTTGTTTGCCCAGCCTCCCAAATTCCTAAATTCTTTTCTACTAAAAAATAATATTTAGCTACTAAAAAAAAAAAAAAAAATTAGAGTGGAAAAGGACAAACGATACAGGAATATAAATAAAAACCATTAAAACTAGAAATGAAGAGAAGTGATGATTAATTCACATTGTAAAAAACTAACCACCTTCCAATGTTCTGTATTTTTTTCTGTTCCTGTAACAGAACACCAGGAAGGCCAAGTCAGGCACACAGGGCAACATCAGATTATTTCTGTACCACACTGAGTAACGTGGAATGCAGAAAACACCTGCAAGCAGCTGTGGTGCCAGGCCAGAAATTTAAATTAATAAAAACTGAAATGCACCCACAGCTCCCACACCTCTTGTCTTTGCCAAGAGAGGTTGGACTGGATGAACCTCGAGGTTCTCTCTCAACCTGATATTCCACAATTCTGTATCTTGGTGCTGCTCAGGTCAATGGTTCAGCTCCAGGCAATCAGAATTTGAGCAGGATCTCAAATAGAGTTAAACCCATGTTCACATCTGACAATCAATTCAGAGCAATAAATTAGCAGAGAAGCATCTCTAGAGTCATAAATATTTTTTTAAAGCCTGCTATAAATGATTCAACATCAGAAGAAATCTGCAGGAATGCTGATTAGAGGACAAGGTTGCATAAGCACAGTACAGAATGTGATTAATTTCTCAGTAATTAACACAATATGCAGCTTATGCATCACACAGATCAGTATATGAAAAATGCTGTTATTGAAATCACGTTTGTATTTAAAAAATTAAAATAAAAAATTCACAAAAGGAGTTATTGAGCACTTTTTACTGAAACCCAGCTTACTTCGTGTCACAGGTCCCATCCCAATTCCCTGCTTTTTCTCCAAATGATCACGGCTCTAAAGTGGTTTTAAATTGCTATTGTACGAAAAAGCAAATTATTTTAGGAGGTTAGAAGTCATCCTGTCACCCTGCAATTTCTTTAATTACAACACCGTGTAGGTGGAGAACGTGAAAAATCTGTGTAAGATGTCTTTGTTAGAGAAGATGTTGGATATTCTCTTCACAAAACACACAAAAGACAACATTTAAGAGAGAAGTAAAGTTCTGCCTCTTACTCACAGGCTGGGGTTTAGAGGACAGCTCTGCTCCCAGCACATCCTGATCCAGTTCCTGGCTGCCTTCTAAACAGCTGCTCAATTATTTCCCACTCAACTATTTAACTCATGGAAGAGAAGAACAAGTAAAGGCTTGGGGAAGAGTTTCAGGACAGCCTGGGAATAAATAGAAGCCTGACAGGCCTTTGCCCAGCAAGGATTTATTTACCTGCTGCACTTGCAGAACATTCAGCTGCTCGCTAATAAGAAACAAGGAGCTATGATGCAAGATTTATGCAGCAATAATGAGAGGATTTGTTAGCGTGATTCTGATTATTCCGTAATGAAAGTCTAATGAAACTAATAAAGCTTTATCACAACCCGCAGGGATCTTGCCAGAAGCCAGAGAGTGTGAATTAGGCTGTGGGAGGTCTTCAGAAAGTCGAGAAAGGAGAAAGCCCCACCTGCCACTGAGGACCATGGGCTGCAGGGCAGTGGTGGCCACTCAAGCCTGTACCAGAAATGCTCATCTCAAAAGCACACATGGCCCTTCTAAACAGCTGCTGAGAAGGTGAGAGAAGGAGCTGGGGCAAGGACCAAGCCCAGCAAAGCCCCAGGAGCCTGCTTTGGGAGGTCATGGCATATTTGTACCTGCAAGTCATGGAAAACCGAATTTCCCGGGGGACACCCTGCTGAGAGAACAGGGCACGGATTTGGCTGCTCCATCAAGAGGATGCAGTGGGGGGAATGCCTGGGCAAGGAAAGGGATCTGAGAGGGTCACAGTTACTTCTGCAAGGGATGGTGGAAAGGTCAGGTCTCCTCCATCTGGACAGAAGGCTGAAGGGGATACACAATTAACATCTTCAAAATCACGGAGGCAACATTTCCACCTGAATAGAGAGCTCTTAATTGCATAATCCTGCGCTGCCAAAACACATAGTAAAGTGGAGAGGTAGTGATGTGTCTAACATCCCTAATCCATCAGGTGTGGATGCAGGAGGAGCAGGAGGAGAAAGGCTGACCAAGAGTCACACAAACACCCTAAACAGTGTTAGTCTGAAATGCCATTGTTGGAGACCAAATATTGGCCCCCATGGACCCAGCAGGTCAGTTGTGCTCTTAACAATTGAGGCTGTGTGAGAGAAAAGGGAGATGTCCTTGGGCTAAACACCCTGTTCATTTGCCAGCAGGTTGGCTCCAGGCACTTCTTCCCTGTGGGAGGATTTTGCTCTCTCCTCAAATCGCAGGTGCTCCTCTGTCTCAGGGGCACGAAGAAAGGCAGGAGCAGCCTGCTCGTGCTGCCACAACAATTAACAGAGCCCACAGCCAAATCCACATTTCCTGACAGCAAAAAACCCTGCAGGTTAAGTGAGCTGCATGCTCTGGAGTAGCTGATGAGCTGCTGGGCACCACAAACGTGTGGAGCACTTGAGTGTGTTTATCCTGCAGCAGGGCAGAGACCTGGAACCACGCGTGTCAGGGAACACATCCTTCTGAAGGGGCACTTAGCTCCAAGAGTGAATTTAATTACAGGTTAATTAGACAACTTCCCAAGGACCAGCTAGCAGAATTGCTTTGGGTATGGCTGGAGTTAATGCTGATAAAACAGGAATGCCTTGTTAATGAAAGAAGCCTGTGTTAATCATGATAGGAAACAAACCAATAGCTTTTACCCTTCTGAAGATCACTCCCACCAATACACTGCCGCTCACAGGGAAAAGATAAATTTTTCTCATCTCAGAGAAAAATATTTGAATGCTCAGAAGCTCAGCTCACCAACTGTGTAACATTATCTCACACGCAGCTCTCACATTGTTTTCATATCACAAACCTATCCCAAATTTGAGCTGCACAGATATACTTGTGTAGTTTCCAAAATGTTATTATACATCTTCTTTTCCTTATCAATATTTATTCCTTATAAGAGATGTTTGAACAGGTATGTACAGAATACACTTTGCTTTCTTTGACAATGATGAACACGCATTTATAAAATAATAAAGCCTTTTGCTGAACTGCAGCTCAAATCAGCTCATTCTTACTGAACTTCTTCGATACGCTATTTACAACCCTCACATCATCCGAGGAGAAACAGCTCCATCTAAAGGTTAATCGGCTGCACAGTCTCCTGCCTGGTGCTTGCCACATCAGCTGTGTAAACATCAGGAGCAGTGGGATGTTTACCCAGGCTGGACAGTGAAGGACATGGATTGGAAGGCCACGTCCTAAAGCTGGGGAGAAGCTCATTTCTCTGCTCATTTCTCTGCCTGGACAGCAAACTGATCCATTAACACTTTGTTCTCCCCTGAATCATCTCACACCTGCTCATCTGTTCATATTTACATGGCCCCTGCCAAGTGACTTCTGGTTTGCAGCCTACAGTCCAACATCCCATACAAACAACACTCATGAATTTTGACTCAATTTTATCGTGCAAACAAGAACCCAAAATCTCTTTTAAGCACCCCATCTTTTAAAGCCACCCATATGCCTCTTATCCCTCTTAAATTGTATTGACTCAAAGAGAAGCACACCTCCAAAAGTGACTTTTTACTTGTAAATATCCAATAGCTGGTACTGGAAAACACTATTAAGAATTTTGAACAAACAGCTTTCATAAACACATTCCTAGCTGTAGTGATATTGATTTTTCAAAAATCATCATTTAGGAGTTTGCTTCCTTCATCAGCTGACAATTCTGAACCCATCCTGATAATGGCACCATGAAGGTTATTCTCAATATGCAAAATCTCCATTTTCCAGTGTTAAACCTAGAAATTTCCCTTTTAGTCCTCATTTCACAGTGCAGTGAGTTAGCCACAGCTAAGAACAAAACCAGGACATTTTATGCAACTTTAAGAATATTCTGATTAAAGGTTTTTAAATTATTATTAGGCTCTCATGCCTATGCAATCCTGAGCACAATTTGTGCACACTGTAAAATCAAAAGCAATGTTTTAATAAGGGACTTCAGTGAGGATGAAGCACTTGGGCACTGTGGCCATAATTACAATCTTAATTGGCATTAAGTTAATAATGGTGACAAAACCCAAGCTTTTCAGAGCAGAAATCAAGTAGTGTTCATTATAACTATTCAGTGTCTATTGGAGTGAAATATTTAATCTAGATACAGTATTAGGAACCAGAAAGGAAAAACATGATTATATTCCAGGTAGCAGAATATTCTCAGTGGGGACGCTCAAAGCAAATTCATCAGTGCAAGTTTGGATCCCTGGCTTTTATCCAGCCGTATTTCAGCTCTATTCAAGACAGGACTGGTTTTGATCTACCTCTGCCTTAGTCCAGTAACATTTCATTTCATAATGTCGCTAACTGATAAGACAAATTTAGTTTCTGTAATGCATTCAGCACTATGTAGAAAACAGTGAATTGAGAAATCACACAGACAATAGTGAAAGTGGTACTGGACATTTCTTGGTTCCATGGGATGAAAAAAACTACCATGCAAATCCTTTAGGGAATCTTAAACTATCAAGTTAGCAGGCTGGATTAGGGGGTTTTGAGTGCATTTGGGAGTTTATTGGGGTTTTTTTGGATAAGTGTCCCTGGTCCCCACAGTGCTCCTTTCCCTAGCTCTGAATCTGTAGCAGTCCCACAATTCACCTTCTTTCACAGCACCCAACCTCACAATCTGCTTCTCTGCACCAAGATCTCCACAGGAATCCCTCTTCATCTCCCAGTCCTGGAAAGAGAGCTGGCTTCCTTTATAACACAAAAATTGAAATTTGAAACCCAATGAAGTCAGCTCCGAGGGTACATTTCCCTCTGATTAACCATAATTAGGATAATAGCAGCACCTAGAGGCAGCTCCCAGAGTCCTGCAGGGGAAACACAGCAATCCCTGCAAGATCACCCTTCTCATAATTGGCTTACCTGTCCCTTTTGCAAGTTTATTTATGTAACATTCAGAAAACACTGCCTGGACATAATTTTGGGCTGTTTCAGAGAGGGAAAGAGGTATTTAGTGCAACCACTCCCTGCTTTTTGCAGCACTGTGGCAGTTCCAAACAAGATTTTAAAAAATTGTCACATTTGCACAAAGTCCTGATGAAGACCAAGAACAGGCATGGGTGGAGAGAAGTCAGAATCAACCCAGAGGTTTTGTGAAGGTTTTCCACCAACCACAATTCTAACTTAGGCTACTTAGAGTCATTCTTCTGCATCTGTTGGATTTCTGTTCAAAACAATCCTTTACGAGACAAATCTTTCTGAGAAGTTGTACCCTAGAGAGCTTTTGCAGAGGCTGCTGTGATTGCCTCTTATTGTTCATCAAGGCTGTAAAAACACTAGTAGGTACAGACCCAGTCTAAAGTACAACCTGCAGCACAACCTCGAGGCCACATAAGCTGTAACAGGAATCCTGGTGGCTTAAATAAATTTTTCACTCTCCCTTCACACCTTCAGTTTTCTTTAGAGTTCATGAATTGTCTAACCCATCACTGAAGCAGCTGTGGTTCCACAACCCACTTGGTTCTGCCCAAACCTAATTAGATTAAGCCCTGGCCAGTCTGCCCAGAATTACAAAGCATCCTATTCCTAGTGCTTAGATGATATATAAAAATAAATTACTGTATCCCATAAAACATTTTATTAGGGCTGTTCATGTTAAAGCTAAACATATCACCTTCAAGAGCTTGTGCCTTGCTTTCAATAGCAACATTGTGTGTTGTTTCTTAAACCAAATTTTTAAGGAAGCTTTTTCACTTTTAACAGCCACCTACATTTTTTTTATACAACTTGACTTTTACACTATTTTTACACTATTTTTACACTATTTTTTACACTTGTGACTACATTGCCTATTCACAAAAAACCACCACAAAACTATTAAAACAGATCAGTGTTAGATCACTAACACATTAGTTTGGTAACAAATTGCAAGACCCTAACACGCCAACAAAAAAATGCAACTTAACTACTTTAAGGAAGTAATTTTCCACTTGTGTAAGCCTCAGGGTGATGGAGAGTTAAAGTTAGTTGCTAAAGAAAGATCGATGGTCTGGAATTCCTTCCCTCCTGCAAACAAACTTGAAACAGGAATGTATGATTAGGACAATGTACATCAGCTAGAAAAATAATAAATTGGTAAAATTCAGGTGCTGAGTATCAGCCAGGAAAGATTTATGATGTGGACACAATGAGATCTGCAACTGGTCAGTGCAGCTGTAATCAGCAACAGGAACTGTCAGAGAAGTGTATGAACAATGGGGAGGTCATTTTTAGTTGAAAGGTAGGCAGTCAACTGAAAACAGTCATTTTTGCCTGATGTTAGATTTGTATAACATTTTTATTAAATAGATTCTTCTGTGAATTTACTATTCGTTCCAGAGATCACATTATTTGAAAGTCTTTGAACAGCTTTCTTCCCTTTTAGAGACAGGAACAGATTTGCTCCTAAGAAAAATTGATTAATGCAGGCTTTGCCAGTGGTTTCATGCTTCACTTTCTTATTCCTTCTTTAGGTCTCCTGCTGGTCCCACACTGAGTTAAGGAACCTTGATTTTTATAGGCTGCTCAACCCCAGTGAGCAGCTAGCATGCTGTGCACACAGTCTGCATAAAACATTCATACAGCAGAATTAAAGTCTTCTGCTAAATCCTTTATTTGAGTTCAGGATGTCTCTCCCCCTCAGAGATTCCGCTAACATTAAATATTTACTTTGGATTACCTCAAAGAAGTCTACATGAAATTGGTTCAATCTGCACATGGATTCATAAGCAGGATAATATATGGGCCCCTGTTCCCTGGGACTCTGACTTAGAGGGCAATGAAACCATCAGAATTTACT
Organism: Vireo altiloquus; assembly: GCA_013396875.1. NCBI lineage: Eukaryota > Metazoa > Chordata > Aves > Passeriformes > Vireonidae > Vireo > Vireo altiloquus. Next base: position 19,435 of record VZRF01006374.1, read on the forward strand.
CTGTGCATTGTAAGTCTGAAGAGGTTGGGTCTTTTTCCCCTCTCCTCTTTCCAGCTTTAAGAAAAAAGTCAGTAACTTCTGCATTCACCAAAAAAAAAAAAATATGAGAGCAACTCTACATTGCACTGAATATCTCCATTAGGAGCAGCAGAACAAAAGTGGTACTCTAGGAAACTGGAATCTTAACAAAAAGTATCATCACTCGAGAAAAAATACATCGAGTTGGAGGAATTAAACACCTCCAAGGTGTTACATCTCACTTTGCAGCTGTTGTGGAGGAACTTGCTCAGTCCCTGGATAATGTCAAAGACAAATTCCACCTCCACTTAAACCAGATTCCGTAAGGAGAGGTGTTAATCATTAATTGTTGCTGCCACTCCATCACAGGAGGAGCCAACCATCATTACAGCACCAAAATCCTCCAGAGGTGCCCAGGACGTGCTCAGGAGATTCCATTTCCTCCTTCTTATCAGGAAGGAAGACATCTCCTACACATTCCACCTCCCTGTGTGTCCTCAGAGCACTTCCAGATCCCTGACCCCACTCAAACATTTTCAAAGTGCACTCAGCTCTGCCAGGTCATCCTCAGTCACACCTCAAACAATCCTGAGGGATGACTTTAAATACTGATCAAATAGGTATATTCAATTGCACACTGAGCTCTGATTCCTTCACAAAATCATCCCCACATGGCACCCTGACTTTATTTATGTGATTTTTCTACAGAAATGACAGAAATGCCAGTCCAACCACTAGAAAAACCCATCAATGTTGCGTAGGTAGAACAAAAAGAAGGAAAAAAAAGTCACTGAGAGATCCTTAAGCAAAATGTAATTTGAATTTGTACCTGATATGATACAGTTTACTGATAAAGGAAAACCAAATTCAGAAGGCATTTTCATATTGAAAATAACAGATAAGATAATTGTGCTTCAATCCATTAACCTTTATTTTCTGACTTTCGGCAATATAATAGCACATATATTAAATATTCATGTATATTATTTCTGCTCAAATTTTGCTTTTGTCTGGGACTGAGACTGCTTCAAGTACCAGAAGCTGGAGACTCAGCATTAATGTCAGCTAAATATAAATTTTCTTATTTGAATACATAAACATAAGTTGTGTTCAAACTTATTTAAGTATATATTGCTTACCAAGAGACCATGAAATTGTATATTGGGTTTCAAATGTAAAGCAACTCTCTTTGAACAAGGCAAGCAAATAAATCAACTTAGAAACTCTGTTTAAATCGTTTGTTAAAGAAAGTCGGGAAATGAGAAAGCAGAAATTTATCACTGTAGAAAGCTTCAAAGTTGGTAATTAAAATTAACATTTAAAATTCCTCTGCGCTAAGTAGGGGGCTTTAAAAATCATTGTGTACTGGGCAGTCATATCTGGTTCAGTTTTTTAGCTCTAAATCATTAGAAAAATCTTGTTTATACAAAGAGTGGGTAAAGCTATTCTTCAGTTTTGATGGCATCCAAACAGCATCTCCAAGCCCAACCCCTCCTATTTATGGAATAGTAACAGTGAAGATCCAGGGAACAGCAAATAGAGCAGCAGAATCAAAAACAGGTGTATTACCAGTCACATTGGAATTACAAATCTGACAAATTTTTCAGTGTTCAACTTGAAATAGAGAACTGATCTCTTCACCATTCCCAACACATTCTGTGACCAATCTGTTCAGCAAATTAAATTTTCCTTGTCGTTGTTCTTCTCGATGTCCTGCCTCCACTACTCACTCTGTAAAAAGCCAACAACAGCCAAAAGAACAAGATGGAACTTCCCTTGGTCTATTTTATACAATAAAAGGTGGAGCAGTAAATTTCACACAAAACTCAATTTCTAAGTGATAAAAGGAAAATAATCCTGGTAGTCATCAATGACATCAGCCTTAATCATATAATAAAACACAGGAGAGGCTTTCATTAAATACTTCTTCAGACACAGAGGATCACAAGCCTAACATGGTACTAAGTGTTTGTTCATTCTGATTTTAGAGCTGATTTTATAGTGTGTTTTCCATTTTTTAATTCTGGTTGGCTTTCTTGCATTTCAGAAATGCTTGTTATGACTATACAATGGTCATGGTAATATGGTAATGACTACATTGACCATTTTGTCATTATTGTTTTCTTTGCTCATTACCAATGAGCCTAAAATCAAGACTTTCCATTTTTGCAATATACATAATCATTATTTCTAGAAACACTGATGAGTTTGGAAGTGAATTACCCAAGGAGATAGGTCTTTAAAAGGGGAATCTGTCTCTTAAAATACACAAGAAATGTCACTTTTCCAGTACTGTGTCCTGTCACTTCGCTGATGCTTTGGCTCCAGAATAGAAAAGGAGCAATGGGAAGAGTTACTGCAGCAAAACTCTTCAGCAAGGAAAGCTCCAACTTCCCTCACACAACAATTCAATCTATTTAAAGTTGGTATAGCACCTTTTCATCTCCTCTCCAATATTAGGACTTGGGAGTGATGGAATCTTGCTCCCCCTCCTTGTTATACAGTATTGGAAATTGCCAGCGAAGAGAAAAAATTGTATAATCCAGAGTCAGTGAATGCCTCTTAGAAAATACGTCTTCTTCTAAAAATATGATGGACTTACTGACAGACTGTAAAATATGAAACCTATTTCAATTTAATCAGTTCTAAGGGACCCCAAAATCAGAACAGGGAAATTGGCAACATGAATACTTTTCACAACGTTGTTAATTTAAAATCAATGTCAAGCTGCCACAGGACTGCTGCCCATCACTGCTGCCGAGTTCCACATTCTTCTCCCCTTCTCCTAAGACAATAAAATCCCACAAGGGTGGATTTTCCAACTCTGAAACAGCCAATAATTAGACAAAAGGAAAGCTTTTCATAGTAACAACAATCTGGTACTCTCAAAATTGAATATTTCATTTGGCATAGCTTTGCTCAATATTTTCATTCTTAATTATTTGATACTGACTTTTATTTTGTGACAGGCCACATTTATTCAGGAATGTTTGAAAGTCTCATTTTTGTGTCTCTGATTGCTATAGTGTCCCACAGCAGAACACAAAATCCTGTTTCATTGGGTTGCTGATGCAGAGATGTCGTGCTCTGAGGAGCCTGTGCTGCACTCCTGCACTGATATCTCCAGATTACACAGCAGCTAAGTCTCAAAATGACAAAAACCCCAAAGATCTGTAGTCTTTCATTGTTTCATCCCCTGCCACATACTCCATTTCAGAAAATTCTGTAGGGAGAAGCTGTATTTTTGATGTACCCAGTCCCCACCAGGGAATCAGTCATGGACAAAAACATCCACAGTAACTACAGCAACTCTGATCACTGATTTTGTGTGTTTTCATAATGCAAACAGAAAAATCTTGTGTGCTTGCAACATGCAAGTCAACACCCTTTCCTCCCAAAACAGATTATTTTCTAACTTTTCTTATAGAATCAGACAGAAATTGACAATTGGAGATCTTCTGAAACTCCTTTAACCTCTCTTGTCCTTCAGGAGGGAGGAGACCAATAACCAACATCGTAACTCTGTGTTCCTGGACAGCTTTATTTCTATCTGCCTTGGAAAGCAGGAGAGGAACAGATTTTCAGCACTGAGGCAAATCAAATCAGTCTCTGAAGAATTAATCAGAAAAAAAAATTTAAAGACATCATCAAATTAAGCAGCATTGCAACCAACTGAGGCCTGTGTAAATTTTCTTGTAAAGTGGTGCTTAACGTGGAAAGAGAGGGCTCAGAAGTGCAATTTGTAGTGTCCTTGGCTCCTCAAACATGCAGCATTAGCTCCACATTTTCAGTCTTTGGGGGAAAATACCTGTACACCAGTTAAAATTTCAATTTGATGCTCAGGGCAGAAAAAAAAAATGAGCCTTTTAGAACAGAATTCAAAACATGAACTGAGTTTTACACCACTTTTATGCAGCAGCATAGGAAGTTTGAAGTAGCTACAGCTTTATTTAGGCAAATTATATACAATTGTATAATTCTTCAGCAGCTCTTTAAATGCCTACTAAAGCCTTATGAATGAGGCTGGAGGGATAAAATCCAAATGTGAAAGAGAGATAACATCACAACTGTCCAGGACTTTGGCAAGACATTAGGAGGGGATTTGATCCTAAAACTTAATTAACATTTTCCGTGTCAAAAATATTACTGTAGGAAAGAGGGGCAACACCTTTACTTTTGTGAAGCTTGTAGATGTTTGATAACTTTATCCCAACAATAATCCATATTAATGCTATAACAGGAACCCCTGGGAATTTTTTCAGAAGTGCTTCAGAGTGGTTGGACTTTTCTCCTGAACAGCCACTGGCAGAGATCCTGACTCATAAAAAAATCTGATAAAACCAGTCTGTCTTTAATTATTCAAGGCTGTAAGTGTTTGAAATCCCTGCTTCATTCTGAAACCACAGGGTAGTGGACATTTCCCAGTCTTGTGCAAAGTTCTGAAGGAAATAAAAATGTTACCCAAGAGATTACTGTACTTTCAGTAAACGTTGAAAACTTCTTTCCATGAAACCACCAGATGATAAATGGACTTATTTCGGGGAGGAGTGTTATTGGTTGGTGGTTTTTTGTTGGGTTTTTTTTTTTCCTGGTGTAAAATTCTTCTGGCTGCAGCTAAAAAGTTTTTGGGACACATGTATAACATATTCTGAATAAGAACTATCATCCTACAGAGCACTTTTTGCCTCCGATGTTCCCTCATGCTGCACATTAGTTAGAAATCTGCTGTTTAAGTAAAAATAAATCAAACTATTTAATAAGAACTTGGCTTTTCACATAATGAATGTGAAGCATAAGCCATTAATTAGACTATTTAAATGAGTTATTTTGACTTTTTTGTTTGTTTTGTTAGTCTTCCCTAGCAGCATCATCCAGTGTGCATCATACTATGGGAATTTGGAGTCTCAAAAAGTACCAATCCTCCCCAGTTTTTGTTTGTTTTAAGGAAGCATTAATTTGAGGGAATTCTGTCTCACTGTGCGCTGTCCTACCTAATTTAACTCTCAAACCCTGCCCTCCTGTCCAAGAGCTACTGTTCCAAGTTTACTGCATTAATCAGACATCATTAATTATTTATTGTTGTGAGTAGCTGAGTTTGGGAACATCACAGGGTTTGTAATGCCAGCTGATGGCTCTTGATGTCTCCTCTGCACAATCTGAGCTTTCAAAAGAGCCAGCAGTGACAGGACTTCATCTGAATTTCTCTAAAATTCAACACATTTCCAGTTTGGGAAAGTCTTCTGAGTTTTTTATTTCGTTTTTTTTTGTTTGTTTGTTTGCAGTGAGGATTTTTGTGCTTGAAATTTTACTGTAAACTTACTTGGAAAAGAAAAAGTTTACCTCATCTATTGAGAACACAAACAGGGTCTGCTGATTGCTGTGTTAAGGAAACAAAGGATTTCAAAACTAAATAAACATTATCAAAACTTTTTTTTTTCCCCACTAAAAGCTGAAGCTTTTTAGAGGGAAGAGAAAGCCCTGAGAAGTAGTTGGGCACCGAAATGGAAGACTGACAAAGTTGTGCCATACCTTTTAACAGTTTCTTTTCTCCTTGCAAAATAGGATTTCTTACAACTCCAAGTAAAATACACCTACTATAAATGTTATTTTTATCTGCCAAATAGATCTCAAGTATCTGCTTTCCTACATTTTCTACTTACAGTCCTCAAAAAGACACAGTTCAAAGAATTACAGGATCAAAAATCCCAGTTACACATATAGAAGCTATAACATATCTGTCTATACAAGTGTTTCTGCTCTTTTTTCTCTTCTTGTTTGCTTTTTTTTTCTTTGCTTGCAGAATTTATTACAAGTTTTGGTTTGTGCTGTAAGCCAGAATCAGAATCACAGAAGGGAACGCTGTGAATCCTTTTTAAAGCACATTACCTTTGAACTTAACACAAGTGGAAAGACAATAGAAGCCCTAGAATAACCATAAAAATTTCAATTTCCAGCAGCACTGATGCCAAACACATCCTTGTAGAGGGATTATACACAAAAATAATTCAGCAGCATATTAATTTTGACGCAGAGGAAGCCCACCAAGAGCAGGAGGGTTTTTTGCCAAGCCACACTTGTTAAACACAGCTACTGCAGCTCCTCTGTGTTTATCCATCTGTGACTGGAGCAGTATATTCTGCCATAGTATTCTGAATATACAACCTCTCAGGTATGTTAACCAAGTTGGGCAAAACTGGCCAAAATGCATTTAATCTCAGTCAAGTGTCACGAGGACATAATTCCTCAAAATTACCTTCTGGGTCCTCAGCCCACATCACACAAAGTCACACAGCCTTGACCTCATTGTGCATTTGCAGCTACAGACAATTTTCCAGCTGCTGCTTTGACACCACAGTGGGTTTAATTTTAATATTCTGCAAACATTGTTTCAAAAGCTTTGCTTTCCTGTGGTATCCAGACAGAAAAGGCACTGTACATGCTCAGAGCACAGTGCAGCCGAGGGTTACTGCCAGTTTGGATTTGGAAAGCTATCAGGGAAACTTACTCCATTTCTGATACAAGTTGTGGAGAGAAAATAACTTTCTTTCATGGTTTTAGTCCGTACATAAACCATTCCTTTCAGTGACTGCTGACAATACCTAAAAAAACTTCTCCTTATGACAGTGAAACAACAAGGGAGTCTCCTTATAAATTTATATCCATATGGAAAATAAACTATTCCCTGTTCTGAAACACAAAACACTCAAAAAATAATTATGATTACTTAGACCTCAGAGGAAAACATATTCTGTTTGTAGTGCAGCACCATCAGACTTCTGATCTGATATCTGATGATAACCTCTGCTGCACTTGGAGCAGAAATTTATGAGTGGAGCAACAGAAAGAAACAATGCACTGATACACTGACACTGTGATTTGTTTTTTTCAGTGAGAAGTCCATAACACAGGAGATGATTTCCTTAATATTTTTAAGCCTAGTTTCACAGAAGCCCAGGCAGAAGCAGAAGTCCTGCTGCCCCCTGTGCAGGTGGAAATAAAACCATTTGAAGACAGGCTGCTGGATACGCCTCAAAATCAACTTAATGGCAAGTCTTGTTGAGATTTAGTTACTTTTATTTCTAGATACAGTTTCCCTAAAACGCTGGATACATTTTATTCTCCCTAAAACTTTGGATACATGTTATTTTCCCTAAAATTCTGGATACATTTTATATTATTAGGGAAAAAAAAAAAACCAACAAGGAGAAATTCAACGCTAAAATAATTTTATTGTAGATTATGACTAAATATAAAACCACTCTTAGGTACAGTTAAATTTTACCCTAGGGAGAAAAACCCAGTGTTTTAAAAGGCCCAGAGATGGTGTGTTCACCCAGACCTCTCCTGACAGCAGCATTTATCTCCTTTCTGTGTTAAACTGCACCTCAGAGACAGTCCCTGCACGGGGAACGCGTGGGGAAACCCTCACTGCACAGATAATTCACCATTTTAATAACAGCATAGCAAAAGGAGCCCAGCATGGAACGGGAAGGGATCTCTCCAGGAGATGGAGCTGCAGCTCCAGAGCTCTGGGCCTGCAGCAGGCACGGGGAGCAGCGCAGGGGGAAACGGGATGTGCATTGGGATATGGGATACAGGATGTACATTGGGATACGGGATGTGCATCTTCGGGATACAGGATATGGGATAGGGGATGTGCATCTTTGGGATATGGGATATGGGATGTGCATCTTCGGGATGTGGGATGTGCATCTTCGGGATATGGGATGTGCATCTTCGGGATACGGGATGTGCATCTTCGGGATACAGGATACCGGATGTGCATCTTTGGGATACGGGATGTGCATCGGGATGTGCGTCTTCGGGATGTGGCAATGTGTATCTTCGGGATGTGGGATGTGCATCTTCGGGATACCGGATGCGTGTCATTGGGATACGGGATATGGGAGGTACAGGATATGAGATGTGCATTTTTGGGATATGGGATGTAAATTGGGATACGGGATGCGCATCATCAGGATACGGGATGTGCTTCTACGGGATGTGGGATGTGCATCAGGATATGAGAGGTGCATCATCGGGATACGAGACTAGGATAGACACTGGGATACAGGATGTCCATCGGGATAGAACCCAGGTTAGACACTGGGACAGAGCCCAGCATATAAACCAGGGTAGAGCCTCGGATAGACGCTGGGATACAGCCTCACACCGGGATAGAGGCCAGGAGAGATATCGGGATATACATTGGGATACAGCCTGGGATAATGCCCAGGATATAAACCCAGACAGTGTCTGGGATAGACCCCAGGATATAAACCCGGATACACAACAGGATAGAGCCTGGGATATACATCACAATACGCACTGGGATAGAGCCTCACACTGGGATATACATCTGGCTACAGTCTGGGATACACACCAGGATATACAGGCTGGGATATAGAGCCTGACACAGGGATGCACATCAGGATGCACACCCTCACACCAGCATGCAGCCTGGGATACACACTGGGATACACAGCCTCACACCAGGTCAATCCCTCCTGGAACTCCGAGACAACAGCTCAAGGAAAGAAAGATTTCCCAATAGAATGCTTCTCTTAATGTCTTTCCTAATTAGGCTGGCCCCAGGTACAGCAAGGACTGCCAGAGTGATAAAGAACATCCAGTGGGTTCTCACACACATTGGATAAGAGCATGCTGTAGAGCAAGGAATGCTCCTCCCGGTTACCTCCTTTCCCACACCTGCAGTCAGAAATTGCAGAGATTTCTGTAACAGCCCACACACAAAAAAAAAAAAAAAAAGAATTTATTTAGGAAATTTTGAAAAAATCCAAAAGTTTAATCCGGAGACCTAAGATCTCTTGTTCAAAACTCACTATGCTTAAAAAAAAAAAAAAACCAGCAAAAAAATACAGATTCTACCATACAAATATCCCAGTTTGGTTTTTTTTTTTTAATCAATCTGTTAAGAGCCATCATCTTCTCCCTCCTCATGTCACCCCTCTGACCTCAGACCAGCACTGCCACCAGACAGCCACAGTGACAGTGCCACTGTGACACTTGCATGTCCTGTGGACTTGGCTCAGCCAGCCACAAGCAGCAGCACCAAACAAGGCTCCACCTACATAATTTAACTGCAAACACATAAAAGGACAGCCAGGCAGAGCTTTTCAAACATGCTTCACAGCCTTAAACCAGACCCACGCCCCTACCTATGAGGAATATTTTAATAAAGGCACCTACACATCAACCTGTCAGATGAATTTTTTCCATCTTTCTTTTCAGCAGGATAATTTACAGGTGGAATGACAAACCTAACCATCAATTTCCTCCTTCCAAACTAAGTCTTCAGCTGTTACTAGACTTTGCCCACCAGAAGCAATTTCATTTGAAAATAACTGACTCAATCAACTGCATCTTCCCAGAACATTTATCAGACATAGATATCAAGAAGCCTCCATGCAAATCTACAACATACAGCCATTTTCCTACCTCAAAACTCTCCTTTTGGATAAATAAACTCACTTTGCTCTGCCAAGATAAAGTATTTATCTCCCAACCTAGCTCCATGTGAGTATCAGCCAGCAGAAATGTCCATATTGTAGAGTTTATTGAGAAATTAAATTAGTGCTAACTTTGATTGCAGTAACTGTACAAAATCACTGTAGCAGCAAATGCATTACATACCCAACATGCTAAAAAAAAAAAAAAATATTTTTAAGTGATAATTTTCAACGGGGTAATTTTGAGCTAGTTTTTCTCATCTCAAAAACAAAGTCACATGTTTACACAGCCAAATCTTAATTGTTGTGTTTTGCAGACCTGTTGATAAAGCCTACAGGAATTCTAATTAGCTGTGCTGCTGCATTACAGCTTCTGCTGGATCTGCTGCTGTTCTCAGCATGGGCTCTCCTCTTGCAGCTTGCTCAGCCAAGGATGAATAGAACCACTGGAATCTTGGCTTTGATCCAACTTACAAAACCTGTAGAATGTACTTATTGTTTTAATTGTCTATTTATTCATTCTCTCTTATTTTCTGTCTCCAGCTTCCTCTGTTCAAAGTAAAAGAAAAATCTTAGTTCCTAAAAATCAGAGAGCTCCTTTGTAAATGTAATTTTGAATAATAAAATATAGTAAAAATGAATAATAGTAATAAAGTGACAGCAATAAAGTAACGATAAAATAAAAGGAAATAAAAAGAAAGAGCCATTTAAAGTAACTACTTTAGATAGTCAGACTTAGCATGAATAGGGAGAATTCTAATGAGATGTTAAAGAACTACTTTCATCTGCTTTTTGTAATGAACTATCTCCCAAGGAAAGAGGTTTTATTATACTGAAATTTGTAAGTTTAATACCTCTATTTTTTCACTAAAGTACTCAATAGTTTAAGTTTGCTGCAAGTAATTCATGAAATGAACTTTCTTATCCATTTTGTGACCTACAGTAAGAGTTAGTAATGGAAGTTGGTCAATCAGAGTCAAAAATTCAACATCCACATTTAACTTCCCTCCCCTTTTTCTCCCAGAAGTTACATAATTCAATCCCACAATGTTTTTACAGCAAAGACACCAACTATTTTTTTAAGCAATAATAACAACACAACACAATGAGAACGAAAGGAAAATGCTGTTTAGCCACAGAGCCCTCCTCAGAATCACACCCACCACAGAGGCACTGGGTATATCATGTGCTGACACAGAGCAGCAGGACTGCTCCAAATTATTAGTATGCTCAGGTCACTAATTACCAAAAAAGCATTAGAAAATTACAGCCTTCAAGTACATTAGAAAATGTTGTTCCACTAAAAAAAAAAAAAAAAGAAAAAAAAGAAAAAAGTCACAGCAGTAAATTGTTCTCTCTCCTGCCATGTCAGTTGTACACACAGCAGCAGTGATTTATAGTCCAGCTGTGTGACAGACAACCAAGGCTCTGTGCAAACTCTCCAGGACACCTTTTCCATAAAAGTGAAGAGCAATTTAGCTGCATGAGTTCCATTAACACTAATGGGTGTCACATGGCCAAATCCCCATGCCCCACTCTAAAACTTTATATCTCTGCGTAATTAGTAATAATCTTCTCTGAACTGACTTCCTTTCTGCCTGAATGGGTGCAGAAACAGCTCAAAAACATTGCAGTGCCAAGCCACCAAGGCACTGCTGACACCCACAAAGAGACTTCCCACCATCCCAACCACTTCTCTCTTGCTTCCATAAACTTCAGTTTCCTCCTCCAAGGTATTTTGATTGCTGAAAACCGATTCTATGTTCCTTTTCTTTCACAAAATAATGATATTAAGCTTTCTTCTCTGACAATTCAGTCAAAGAAACCAGGTAATTATGTTCTTCTGTTTCTTTGCGGTTGCTGCATCTCTTTGACCATATCCTGTGCAACAAGCTGAAAACTCATAAGCACGTCCTTTTCCTAGGCCAGGAAGGAAAACCCTAAAAAACCCCTAAACTGGGTTTAATCTTTCAGAGCAATTGCTGCAGCTAGCTTTTCTTCACCAGGCCAGAAATATTCCTTTGTGTCTGTTTTTTCGGGTCATGCTCAATAATTCAGTTCTCTACTATTTCTACCATGACACAACCTAATGGAAGAGCGATCTGGTGCTCACCCTCACACTTGTGTGCAAAATGAAGAATGACCCAAAAAAAGAGATTTATCCACACCACATAGAGGAGTTTGTACAGGTCAGAAGGTATGTGTGTACACCTTTGCAGAAAAAGCTGCAAATAATCTGCCAGAAAGAGATGGAGGATTCAGGCTACCAAGTTATCTGCACACTCCTGTCTCCCAAAAACAGAGCCTCAGCAGAGTCAGGGTGCTTCCTGAGAGGGTTTTTAATTGGACATGGAGAAGAGAGTAACCATAAATAATGATTAGGAAGGACGAAGTAAAAATTAAAAAATTTTAAAGTGGCATGGGTGGGTTTTGAGTGCCTTTTCCTAAGCATGTCCACTTCTCTCCCGAGATTTAAGCCACTGTTTCACAACTTCAATTAAAATATGAGAAAGTTAAGGCAAAAAGTAAAATCCATAAGAAGAATAAAAAGCAAACAGGGAAAAACCTGCACATCCACCAACACAATATAGGAAAAACATCCTGCAGCAAACAGGTAAAGCCAGGGCAACAAAATGAAAAAGCATTTTTAAATGTCTGAAATGCTCTTTTAGAGAAAATACTCATGACATCTTTGGGTTCGTGCTCCCCGTGTATAAAAGGCATGTGCCTCTCTGTCACTGCTGCACATGAAATGAAGAGAAAGGATTTCAATTTCCAAAGCATCAGAAGGCATTTATTCAACTCAAAACACTCTTTTTATAAGTTGCTTGATTGGTTAAATGGCACAATGCTTCTCTATAACTATTAGATGAGATAAAGAAAGCATATTTTGAAAACATAACACAAGAGAGTAGCAAACTAAAGTGAAAAAACACCACCTCTTATTTTGAGAGCAAGAGACCCTTACAAAACCTCTATCAATCTTTTCTTGAAAACAATGAAAGGCTTATAGAATTTTTCTCTTTAGAAACTTTCTCTTGAAAAAAAAAAATCTTCTTGCAGGCTTTACTGCTGAATTTTCTCTAAGACCCATTGAATGTCAGCCCTGCACCTCTCCTGCTCGTGAGCTACGTGGACACGATGCAAGGTCCACATTAACTGCAAATTGAACCAGAAACTTCAAACAGAAGCTTTGCTGAGCTGTTTGAGAGCTTCTCAGAAGCCTGCAGGCCACCAGCATCCTCCCACTTGTGCTGAGGACTCTGCTGCTCGCCAGGACTCTGCACTGCCTGCAAGAGCCCAAGTGCTGCGTTCGTGCACTTGGCCTGGTGAAATCAGGAGCCATTCCCAGTGCCTGCTCTTCCACACATCCAGACTGAGCCATTTATTTCAGTTAACACCTTCCCAAACCGAGCAGGAGCCCAGGTTACTCTGATTGTTGCCATTTTCAAGGGAAGCTGCACTGCAGTTACCTCTGCATTTCCTTCACCTCATTTTAGTGCTGTACTTTGAACAAAGGGACAAAAAGCTCTCTGTTTTTCTAGTTCTTCTCTCAATGTTTATGTCTAAAGTGCACTGTAATTTTGACACGGCTGTGGAAAATATCAAGTTATTAACACTTGTCCCTTGTAAGGCTGCAGTTTTCTTTTAAAAAAATCATATTGAAACCACAACCTCCTGTGAGAGCTCCCTGAGCTCCTGGAGTACATCCATGAACTTACAACTTACTTATCATGAAAATATACTCTAGAAACCTTTAAAGGACAGAATTCAAGTAAAACAGCCAGTAAAAAGACTCCCACCAACTTTACAAACTCAAAGTCACTATGCTTTGGCAATGAAACAATTTTAAGGGATAGAGTTAGTTCCAGAGATACACAGATTTAAAAAAAAAAAAAAACAACCTATCAATTTAATTGCATATTAAAAATATTTTACCACTATAGGCCAGAGCTGTGACATTAATCTGTGCTAAGGAACTCATCAGTCTGTAACAGAAGTAACAGAAAATTTGGGAAACCAACACATAACACATTTTTAGTTCAAAACAAGTTCATGCAAGGAGTCATGAACATGTTTTAAAGTCACCAATCTATCAAGCTCAACTGGACTGTTCCCACCACGCAGGCACTGCTCATTTACAGACAGATTCCTCCTCAGCTCTGTAATGAGGAAGGACTCCTCATCCTGTTTACAATCAGGGTCAATCCACACCTCAAACTGCTTCCCAAACTCCTGCTAACTTTAACAGCCTCAGGATTTACTTGGAGATGATCTGTGCAAGGCACTCTTGCAGAGCAAAAGACAATTTTTCTATTAAATAAAAGTTGCCCCTTACCATATTTGTCCTGGAGTTGCACAGTAAATTAAAAGTTCTACAACTCTGTATCACCAGCTGTAAAAATATTACCTATGTTATCATCCTCACCATTCATCAGGGTTAAATAACTTGGGTTTGACAAGCAAGGAAAATAGCAGTCATTTTTCATTACCATTAGGTGAAATACGAGCAAATAGACTGTCTGGGCAGGTAAATTTCATGATTATTCCACAACACTCTTTGCAATGAAGTCAAGTTAAAAAATACTCCAATTCTGGCACTGCAAGAGTAGACAGAATGTACAAATCTAAAGGAAATCTCCTTTACTGTGCACTGCTGCTGGCTGTAAAACTCATAAGTAGTTTGTTTTAAATCTGTTTCTTTAAGATGCTTTGGTGGTTTGATGATAATAAGTAAATACCTCGAGGCTGAGTATTGTGTGCTGCCCCTCTCAGGGTAGTAACATCACTTGTTACTCTCTGTAGGTTCATAGTTTGATGCCTCCCTTAAAATTATTATTAAAAAGCAGAAGTGGTTCTACCTGCAGCAGGTTTTGCCATTTTGTGTTATAATTTGATTGGTGTAATTAAGCACTTCTTCTCCCCCTGTCCTCTGTCCCTCTCCCTTACCCCAGCACCACACACCCTGTGAGCCTCTCAGAATTGAACTCCTCCGGCAATGAAAAACTTGCTGGTTTTAAAGCTGCCATTTCTTTGGTTGTAAATGCTAAAATCAAACTGCAATGCAGCATGTGAAAATCTTCCCTTGATTCACTTTGACTCCTACCAGGATCTGAGCTGTTTACAGGACGTGAGCTGATTCAGTAGTACAAGAATTTTAACCAAACACGATCCAATTGACAGATCAATACCTCTGCCCAGTGCCCCTGGATCCCAAAACAAACTAACCATGGACCCTCCCTATCCTGTTCCACTCTGCAAAGTTAATTGCACAGTTTCTCTGCTGAGACTCCAAATTCTGGAAAGGCTTTTAACGTTCAAAATTTAAAATCTTTATGTCAACCTCCTTGCATTCTGTTTCTGCTCTCTTCCCTACACAGGTGATGCACACTCCGGTGGTCTCTGACCTACCAGCACACAAACCATTCCTATCCCAGGGAATAAGGCATCTATAGAATGTAGATATGGATGAATTCAGCTGTAGGAAAGGCTGGCATGGCCTGCAGACACAATTATTCTCAGATCAGGATTTTTCATAACAATATCCTGAGTGCTCCATTTTTCAACAAAGAAAAAAGTACATTTCCTCAGCAAATTTGATGGCAAATATCAGCAAATATATCAGCCTAGATAAAGGCAGAAAAATCACAATATTTGGGCATCAAAATATGCAGAAACAGAGTATTTTAGGAAAATAATCAACTCATAGATTTCCATTTAAATGGAAACTCTTCCTCCTACTCATCATTGTGGAGATCTCTATATAAGTGTCTGTGTCATAATATGAACTCCCTCCTCATTATAAAGCTGGTCTTTCCTGTAGGTCTGTCTTCTACTGAGCCAGCCTACTATCCTTAGAAATTTATTTCCATTAAAAGAACTACACAGGGCATGGAGTGAGAGTTTCAGGAGGGAAAAAGTCACTTTGTAAAAAGCCCCATCAGTATAAATTCACTCACTCATGAAAAGGAAAAAACTGAGTGACCTTCAGCAAGGAGGAAAAAGATATGAAAGGGTAGCTCTGATATTTCATTTCTGTGCTATTTTGAACACATATTCAAGATTTTTGAACACTTTTGAGAAAGTTCTTGCATTATCCAGCTCTTTCTCCTTGACTCACACAGTACAGTGGCTGCCCAATGCTCACATACTCAGTTTCCAATCATGTTTTGAAGAGAGGCTGAGGCTGGAAATGGAAGAATGCTCCTTTCTCTCTCTCTCCCTGTCTCATGAAAACCCAAAATATCATATGAGAATCCAAGGGTCTGAGCTGAGTCTAATTGAAATTACTGAACCAGCATTATCTTAGATTCCTTCTGATTTGTTGATTACTAATGAACGCCTCGAACAGGGCAAATGTAGGAAATGTTAGTTAGTTAAAGAGATGATCCCAGGAAATTTAACTGCTGTCACACCTTTCTAGGATGAGACAATGCACTTCGAGCCCATTGTTATTCTTGGCAACAAATTAGAGTATGTAAGGAAGAGTCATAAGCAGAGTTAAAAGTTAAAAAGATCCTTCTTTGCTAGAGAAGAGGAGAATACCTTGGTGAAAGAAAGTGCTGACAGAAATGTCACAGAAATGCACTAATGACAGCAGCACCACTGGCTCAGTAGGCAGAAAAAAAAAAAATGACAGCAATGAGCATCAGGTTCTAACACTCCACAAAAAAAACCCAATCAGATGTAAATCAACTATATTTTTAACAGAGGTGCTGGCAAAAATTGCACTTCAATCCAGCACTAGAAACTTCTCCTTTTCCAGTCATGATTTCTAAGGCATTTATCTTAAAATCTCCCCATGCAGGAAGTGGAAATCAACTTGCAAACCATGCTCAGGAGCAAAGTATTCTGCCTTTAATCTGCATCTTATCAATGTTGAAACAAATGATACTAGAAGGGAGTAATCAGCAGGAAGAGTGATCTCAGAGAAAAAGTGCAGTCTCTCCTGTTTTACACTTCTATATAAAGAATCGGTGAGGTGTAAATGAACCACTCAAACTTGCAGTTTGTGGAGAGTTTTCTCACCTAAAATCACAAGTCTGAATCCAAACTACTCCTCAATCGTTGCTTGGTTTGTTTTGCTTTTTCTCCTTGGTTTGGGTGGTTTTATTGGGGGGAGGGACAGAGGAACTTGTTAATTTTTTGGGTTGTGGTTGTTTGGTTGGGGTTTTTTTTTAATAAGGAGACCTTCACCAGCTTGCATTTACATTTAATATATTGGTTACATTGAATGCTATTTGTCACCCCAGAAAAGACAAAGGAATAAAAGCAGTGGACATGAAATTATACTCCAGGAGAGGTTCTGCCCCACCTGGGACAGCCCCTGACACCACTCCTGCTCTGTGCCTGCAGTGCTGCTACCCTNTCCACCTGGGACAGCCTCTGACACCACTCCTGCTCTGTCAGTTCTGGTAGCAAAGAACCTGTGCCTGCAGTGCTGCTACCCTCCAGGAAGTCAACCTAATTATTAATTACATCAGTGAGTGATCAGCTTACAGTCAGTGAACTAAAGTTTTATTAATTATGTCCTGGATTACCAGCTTTTAGTCATGAAAATTAACGGCATAATTATTCCACAGAAAGAAATGATCAAGCTAAATCCAGTAAGTGACCAATTTCACTTCAAAGAACACGATAAACCAGGAGCATATTTAACAATATCCCATTTCTATTCCAGCTGCTCCAATTATTCTTTGTCTTTAGCATCTGGTAACTCTGCCAATTTTAGCATTTCAAAACTAACATTATACCCTGACTAGGTACCTCTGTTAATTTCTAATTGAACAAATTGATTCCAGTGTAGTCAGAGATTTGCTAATTAAAATGACTGATGGTCAATACCCAAGTCATTTATAGCTCTTGTCAACATATTTATCTTTTTCCTGAATGCATTAAGCACATTACGAGATATTAAAATGCATCAATGACAAACTTTGAGGAGATAATTGATTAAGTCTGCGTATTATTCACCATTTTTGGAAAGAAAGCAAAAATTCTGCACATCATTGAAGAGAACGGGGTCATGCAAGCATCTCCATGGAATTAACATCATAAACTAACATGGGATCAGAAAAATACACTGGACAAAAGTAAGCAATTAAGCCATATGTCCAGAACAGCAAAGCTGGTGGCACAGTTGTGCCAAGAAAATTTAGGGATTTATGCAAAATATCAGCAATATGTGCAGCGAGAATCATTAACAAATTACTAACAGTACTAACCCTGTACCTAATGTAATAATTCATAAAACAACCCACACCCTGGGACTTGAGTAGTTAAAGAGCACTGATCATGAGGAACAGAATAAAATAAATCTGTGCACAGATTCACCTCTTACATCCATCTTGCTCCCACATAAACTCTTCATCCTAATGCAGAAATCCTCTGCACATGGTCCTGGCTGCCCACTCAAGCACTGGGGTCAGAGCTTCCCTAAGCATTAAATTCCAGAAGATCTGCAAGAAACCACGTTCACAAGTGAGACCTAAACACAAAACATAATCCTTTGGTTCTTTTAAAAGAGATTCCTGGCCCAGGGGTCCCAAAAAATGACAGATTGAGAAACCTGGCTTCAGGAGAATGATTGGCAGGAATGTGACCATCAACAGGACAAGCCCAGGGCAGGAATTCAGCAAGGTGGAGACAAAAAACTGGTACAGCACATGCTGAAAGCTCAGACCTGTGGAACTTCATGCACATGGATCTGAACCAGCATTCCTGGCATCTTGCAGGCTCCAGGAAGGTGTTTCAAGGTTTAGGAAATCATATTTTATTATAGGGACTAGTGTTATTTCCTGGGAATAGTACAAAGGATTCCAAAACTCAGTGTACAACCTAACGTCAATGAATCTAAGCCACTCTAAAATATTCAAGAAGCTAATTAGAAGCTGCTTTGGATTTTTTTCTGGCTGTTGTGTTTTCACCTCCTGATTTGGAACATTCCACTGGCATAAAATGATTGGTTTGCTCAGGAATTTGTTCTGCTGTTTGCCAAAATCCTCCCAAAATATGAAGTCCATCACCTCTGCAGACAGCCTGTGCCAATGGTTAACCACCCCAGGATGCAGAAATGCCAATGCAGAAGATGAATTACCAGCCTGGACATGCACTTTTAATTGCTCTCATGGAATAATCACCACATCACAGCTCATCAAATGTCACTGAGAAACACGAGGAGCTCTGAGATAGAAAATCAAACCCAAAACAACTGACAGGACAGTCCTGAAGAGTCTTTTTCACAGTCTTATGCCAAAATACTGGTTATAGTTGAATGTAGGTTGGTTGGGTGAAAACACCACAAAATGATTTGATTTTTTAAAAAGTCAGTTGTATTTTACAAAACTTTTTAGCAATGACACTTCTATACTTTCCCATCATAACAGAGAAAATTAAGCTGTGACAACTACACTGTTCTGATTAATGTAAATAAAAGGAAAGAGTGCTGCTCTGGATCTCAAAATCTTTCTGAGTAAACCCGACTTTAATAATTCACAGTTTGAGAAATTGCAATTTCATTTTCACAAACAAAAATTACTTGATAGAGCCTAGATTGAATTAATTTTATACTTCTGGGAAAATCAGCAAACAATCTTTTCTGCAGCAGACTGAAATAGGAACAACATTGTGCAGACATTGCAACAACATGCCAATTACCACAGCCAAGTCTCTGGTGAAATATATCTCCAATTTTCAAAGTCGAAAGACCTTCAATAATGGTAATTAAAGATGTTCTAATGCTTAAAACCCCAAATACACCGGGGATGGGAAGGGAGATTAAACAATTTCCAGTGGCTTAGCGTGGAGATGATGATGCAAAACCCAAGTGGGACCCTGGCAGAGCCCACAGAGCTCCATTTCCAGGCACTCTCTGGGACCTCTGGCTGCCAAACCATGGCTGGGACCTCTTTTCACAGCTCATTGGCCTGAACATGCCAAAAATCACATCAGGGACCTTCCCAACAGCCTGCCAGCACAGTGTTGGGTTCCAGCACCCAGGATGTCTCCTAGGAGTATTTGAATTGAGGATATATTCAGCCCTTTTTTTTGCATTTTTACCCATTTCACCCTCAGCTTGCTCTGTGTTATTGAAAATGTGCATTCTAGGTCCTTTTCTGTGTCTAAATTGGATAAATGGACTGATAGATATTAAATGATTTCCTCAATGGCACAACAAAACTCGATTCAAATCAGTAAAAAAAAAAGTCATTAGGGCAGATCACCAATCACCATTAGTTCAAGTGTTCTCTTTTAATAGAATAAGCAGCCTCTAAATTGAGAAAAATTGCAGTGGAAGTAAAATGTGGTAACTGAGTTCATGTTGTAATCTCCTTCAATGCACTAATATTTCAGTGCATTCAAAGGCAGAATACACCAAGACATCTTTAACTTCTCTTCCATATTCATTTCCTTCCACAGCAGGCAATTGAAAAGCCACACAAAAAGAGCAAACTCCCCACGTTTGATTTGCTGGACAGTCACTTAGCAGAAAGAAGAATTAAATCTATTCACTTGCAGTTTTTATTTATAATGTATCAGTGACCAAAGCTCAGCCCTGGTTTTGTATTCGTCTTCTTTCCCCAAAGCAGGCTACAACCTGATTTTTATCAGCACTTTCTACAGAAGCATCCCATACTCACAGCAGACATACCATGTTACACAGATCAAATATAAAATACCTTCAGAGAGACTTAACACTGCACAATGTCACAAAATACTCTAAATTATTGTGCAGGTAAAGATCCCAGTCCTGCAGAGTGTTGTTCTTGAGACATATGCTGAAAACCCACACATGTAAGACCTGGATGTGGATAAGGGCCCAGTCCCCACTCCTGCAACCTTTCAGTGATGCCTTTCCTTGGTCTTAAAATTAAAATCAAAACACAGCTTATGGGGAAAAGGGGTTTTTAATTAGGTATTTATTCAGGATCCTTGGGTGCAGCACTTGGTCCAGGTGCGATGTCCCGAAAATTCATATAATCTCACACACTGAAATGCACAAAATTATAAGCTTTGCAAAATTAACATATTTATCAAAGATCCCCCAACGAGAGGCTGGAGTGAAGCCCTCGTTGTGAGGAACCTTCCCCCTGGCTGGGCCTGTCTGAGGTTCCAAAATGTGTTCTGGAGAGGCCCTTGGTGTCTGGGGCTCCCAGGATGTTTGCTCTCCTGGTTTAACGGTGCCGTGGGGCTGAGCTGAGTTATCAGCCTTGGGAAGTCACAGTGTGTGGGCTAAAAGCACTGAGAATACATCAAACTATAAAAGAGTGTGTGAGAGGGGTGTAAAAGAAAAAGCCAAAAATCGTTCTGGCATCACCTGGAACCACGAACTCATTCCCCATGGACACAGTGTCTGACCAGGGAGCCACTACATTCAAGGGACTTTTATGTGGCTTGAAATGTATTCTTTCCACCCCATCAGCATTCAACAATTGGCACTGAATCTTCCTAATCAGAAAAGATTATATTGTAGGACCTGAAGCTCTCATGGAAGCTCTGGATGTGCTTCATGCATTTAAACAGATGTGACCTACCTTGACAGGCACATAAAATACTTGATGTTTAAATATGCTCATCCTTTTAGAGCAGTTTGTATTTGTCAGTTGTTCAGGGCAGTGAGATTTATTTTCATCAGGGTATATTTGGGGAAAAAAAAAAAAGAACATCCAACAAATCAAAAGAAATATGGTTTCTGATCTAAAGAGTTTTCACATTGTGAGTCAGTAATAGAATTGGAGGAGAAAAGGGGAGGGAGGGGAAAAGTAAAAAGAAGAATAAAAAAATCCTTAAACATTTTAGAGTGTGAACTCAAAGTCATTTATCTTTAAAACTGCATTTACTTTTATTTACAGGCACAACAATGTTAAATCACAACTTCTGAAAAAATCAAGTAGAGTAAATTATTGAAATCCCCAGATAAACTTTTCAGATAGTGGTTCTATCATGTTTTATATGATAAGTGGAAAATAAAGATGTGGAGTAGAGTCACACCACTCCGTGTCTAAGAACATTCACAAGAACAAAAATAACTGTACAAGAAAAACACACTTTTCTCCAGCCCCCAAGTCAGTAGGCTGGAAAAAAATTAAATACACAGGAAATCTTATTTCCTAGACAAATTTTCACCATGTTCCCTGATTAGACATCTTCCTGCATCCCTGTTGATTCCCAATGACTTCCTGAACAAGGAACTGATATTTTGCCAGGAGAAATTTCTCACAGTTTGCCATCAGATGCTCATCACACACTTTAGACCAACTCTACTCCACTTGCATATTTCAGGAAAAAAAAATTCCTTCTGGGTTTTCTGGGCTAAAAAATCCTCCCTAGCTGCAACTGCCTGAGTTCCAAAGCGAAATATTAAAAACCCTTGGTCATGAAGTTCCCTGCTGCTTCAATTCTTACTCCAAATCTGGAAAACACCTTGGCATAAAACCACAGTCACACCTCTCTCCCTGTTTAGTGGCTGCAAAAACTGCCCCAGTGCTTATTTTCCATCTTCAATTTAACAGTTCAGAAATGGCTTACAAACCACAGCTGGATCCTGAAAAACATTTAGCATTTAATATTCCCTTTTCTTCACCAATTTCATAAATGGCTCTAAGAAGTTCAATAACACAGGAAGAGATAGCTCAACAAGTTCTAATGTATCAAGAATTCTGCATTTTTTCATTTGATCCCACACAATTAAAACATCAAGGTGACATTAAATTTTTATGGAGATTGATTCCTGCAGATACTTCAAAGACTTTTTCCCCCTTACAAAGACATAATTACACAAAAAAACTTTATTTTCTAAGAAAGTCAAGCTTTCTAAGTAGAAACTTTTGCTGCTGGTCTGGATGAAAATAGCTATGCTCTAGAAATTTAAGATATCTCAAAATATCCTCATTTTATTGAGCAATGAAATATATTGTTATAGCATTTTAGTGATGATAATGTGTTAGAAAGACTTTTGAGAGAATTACCCATAGCATCCCAGTAGCCAAATCTGTGAGATTTGGGCAAGATAAATGGATATGAGCCCTTATAAATGGGCTGAAAAAAGTCAGGACAAATGAAAGGGTTTAATTAACAGTGCTAAGCCCAGCTGCCAATCAGTACCAATGGCATGGGTGGCAGTGTTCTTTCACAAGTAAAATGTTTTCATATGTACAAAACATATACATAATTTACTTCCTATTTATCATTAAAAAGCGCCAGGCAGCAGGAGAAATTGTTCTCAACTGAAAGCATTGTTTAAATATTAGTTATTAGAAGTAAAAATAATTAAAATAAATGCTTTAACTGCCTATGTAAAAGTCCAATTACAGCTGTAGAACCATGAAAACGAGTGGTAAGGCTATTAAGTACAAATACACCATTGTGCTTACTACAAACAACAGAACAGCTCAATTAATTCAGTTTAATTACTGCAAACCAGTATAAAATGTATCAATTTACTACATATTAAGTCAACAGTTTAAAGTGCAGCCAAACATTGATGCACAAAAAACCACAAGAGATGAACAAGTGATAAAATTCTATTTTGAACAAAGGAACGAACAGTAAATGCAGCAACATTTCCAAATTCACAAAGCTCAATCAGATAAAGCCAATGAGTTAAAACTGATTAAGCTGAATTCTTCTTAAAGAAAGGGTGTCGTTATTTTTAAAAATCTTTCTATAATGTACAAATACAAAAGACTAATCTGGGTATAACTTTCAAGCCTAAATCACCAATTCTTAAAACTTTCAGTTGTCACTTTGATTCATTAAGATTGATGAAGAACTGTTATTGATTTTGGGGAGTAAAATCCTTTAAAGCAGCTGTACAGAAACAATCAATGTATTTGGACAGCTTTTCCCACAGCACCTCTGTCCACCACGACCTCCTGTTCCTCCTCCCTCCCCCAGGCTCTTTAGGACAGCTCTATTTTCAGTCTGGCACATGACTAATTTGAGTTTTTACTTGCCCCAACTGTGTCATGGACAGCAAAGTGTTGAATTTAAGTTAGTTCAAGATTTCCTCGAAGTAAATATAACTTTTCTTTTTAACAGAAAGATTAAAAAAATAAATGGTGTACAAATTTGCATAGCAGCGGCACTTGGCCTGCATTCCATTAAAAAACAAACAATAAAATAACCTCCTTCAGCAAACTCAGTTGTTCAGTGAAATTTAGGGCTTGGACTAAAAATTGTAAAAAGCCCAAAACAAAAGGAAAAAAAAAAACAGAAAAAAAAAAAAAACCAAAGGAAAAAAATGTTTGATGATTTTTTGATTGAGGGTGGATAATGTGACACATGGCAAGAACATCCTACCTACAGAATTTCCAACATTCTGTTCACTAATGAATATCTAGAAACAGATTTCTAGGTCACTGACCCGCCTGAAATTAAAATCTGTTTCTGAATTTGACATTTGCCACATCAAATATTCAACTTTGAGCACAGACTCAGGAAGAGTGTTCTTAAACAATCCTTTAACACATGTCTAGGAGGGTGTAAAGCTGGAAGGCAAATTCACTTATAGCTGTAATCAAAGACACAAAACAAAGCCTGTGTCACTTCGTCCCACTGATGCCAGGATGATTTTTTGCTTTTTCTTTTATACCCCTCTCACACACTCTTTTATATAATTTTATGTATTCTCAGTGCTTTTAGCCCACACACTGTGACTTCCCAAGGCTGATAACTCAGCTCAGCCCCACGGCACCGTTAAACCAGGAGAGCAAACATCCTGGGAGCCCCAGACACCAAGGGCCTCTCCAGAACACATTTTGTGAACTAAAATAAGCCCATCAAAGAAAAAAAGTTTCTCAGAACAGAGGATTCACTCGAGTCTCTCATTGAGAGATCTTTGATAAATATGTTAATTTTGCGAGGTCTATAATTGTGTGTATTTCAGTGTAAAAAGCAGTGTGTGCATTTCAGAGCATTGCACCTGGACCAAGTGCTGCACCCAAGGATCCTGAAATAAATACTGAGGTAAAAACCCCTTTTCCCCATAAACCCTGTTTTGATTTTAAATTTAAGACCAAGGAAAGGCAACCACCTTCCCCAGACCAGCCAGCCACCCCAAAGAGAAGTCCAAACCCCAAAGCAGCAGCTGCTCCCAGTGCCACAGCTCTGGACACCAACTCCTGCCTGGCAACTCCGAAGCAAAATGTGTTTGGTGCCTCAGCAGCTCAGTGCCTGCCCAGTACTGAAAGGGGTGTTGGTCCCAAACTGGCACTGACAGCATTCCTGTGATATGAGAAACCACAGATAATGCTGACAGAGAAACAGCCAAGTGAGAGAGACAAGTAGAAAGACATCCTGTTCTAAACCACTCGATTGTATTCCACTCAGTTTAGTCATGCACCTAAGCCCAGCCCACTGCAGAGCCATCCATGCAAGAAGTGACAATCCCTTGACATTTAACCAGAATTATTCTGAGTGGTGTCAGTGGAAATGTTTGTGCTTTATTTGAAGCACTATTTTGTCTCCTGAAGCACTGTAGCATCACGAGGCAGGGCTGGGGAGTTAAACATCAGCTCTGGGTGGGCGAAGCTCAGGATTATAACTACTGGGCTCAGATCAGGATGTTTAAAGATAAACAGAGTATTCTCTCAGTGAACAGTCATCTTCATAGTAATTCAAAAGATACTGTATCTCTCAGTGTGGAAATGAAATTAGAGAGTTTGCACACAATATAAAAGGAGAGGAAAATGGATTCACTCTGCTTTGCAGACACAGACTTGTCCAGGATACAGCTGTACAAGGGAGAGAGAAAATGTTTCACTATTGCTTCACCAACAGCATGAATTTTAGGTGTTCATTAACAAGGTTTGATTCTGGCTGATCTACTTCCCTCATCTGCTCTCCCTCTTTAGAACACTTAAAATTCTACATAAAATTCTGCTGCCTCGGCTGGAATATTGATGGAAACGTGTGTTTTCTTTTATTTTTTTATAGTATCACTATCATATTTTTCACTCTTGCTAAAGTAGGCAACCCAGATGTTTTGTTATGCAAATTCCAAAACCAATGTCACACAACTGGTACATCAAAATTGAATTCTCAGTAATAAATACATACAAGTCAGTAATGATCTCAAAGTCATTCTTCAAGATTATTCCACTAATCATTTACAATACATTAGAGGTAAGTCTAATGTGCCATTAAACATTTCCAAGAAAAAAATATTACTTTCACTGAATACATTATCCTCTGTGAAGTATTTATTCTGAATGATCCAGTAAATTTCACCATTTTTTTCCTCCTGTGTTCAAAAAGCTGATTATGGCCAGTGGGATCTAATATATCAATAATATTTCCAGAATGCCTGAAGCACATGCACTCTTTTTTTGTTTCTCTTCCCAGTAATCACTGCTACTCTCAGTTTTTGCTCTATGGGCTCACACAAGCTCTCTGCCTGTTTTAATCTCCTAACTGCCATGCTAAGATTTATTTTGATTCTTTCAAACCTTATATAGAGGTCAAAAGAAGAACCAAAAGTCTCACACCCAGCATTTTGCTAGCAAATTACCTTGCTGAAGGCAAACTATGCAGTCCTGTCAACCTTGCTGCTCCCTTACAGCACATCCACCAACCCTTTTTTTTAAATTTCTTGCCCATTGGCAGAATCATGGAGTGCTCCAGTAGTCATACAGCTTCACAGCTTTTTTCTGTACGGTGTTAATGCTTGAATTCATGCTAGCCTCCAAATTTGTTATTAAAAGTTCCACAAATATGTTGCCTTGGAATTATTACAACCGTGGGGATTTAGAAAATGTCACCAAAACACTCACGTGCTTCTGCACGAATTGAATTTTTCCAATAACCACAATAAGAAAATATTAAAAGAAAATTAGCAAGGAGCCTTAATCAAGACTATACAAATCCTAAATCAGGTAAACAACAAAGTGCTTTTGCAAAAGGATGCCAGGGCAAAGAAAGATCTCACAGATATTTTCCCATTTCAGTGCAAGAACATTTGGGGGCAAACAGCAGCAGGAACTTCCCTCCACTGCATGCCACGGAAGAACTTAAACATCTAATGAAGC
Source organism: Vireo altiloquus (assembly GCA_013396875.1). Classification (NCBI taxonomy): domain Eukaryota; kingdom Metazoa; phylum Chordata; class Aves; order Passeriformes; family Vireonidae; genus Vireo; species Vireo altiloquus. The sequence continues at coordinate 45,950 of VZRF01006374.1, forward strand.
ACTGGGTGTAACAGTTCAGTTATAGATATAACCCAGGGCATTTTAGCCAACAAGATCTCCAGAGGAGGGAAAAAGAAAGTAAAGAATTAGGGAAAAAGGTGGCTGCTCCAGGCTGTCCTTGGCCACCAGCACCTTTGCTGCTCTCTACTCGAAGCACACAAAGCGCCAGCGGGGCTGACTCCTCTCAGGAAGCAGAATGGACCTAACAGCTGGGAAAGCAGAGAAAAAGGCAAAAAAAATCCAGCAGGAGTTGTTAGGATGCTCCTGGTGGAGGAAAAGATACCTGGGAGGGGTCTGAGAGCCACAGGGTTACGTGCAGGTGAAAGGATTCACTGTACCCACTTCACTGGCTACTTGAAATCACATTACAATTTTTACAATGTACAAATAAATAACTCCACCTAAAAGTACTATTCCTCCCCCCCATCACCATCCAAAGATCACCATCCTCCCTTGGTAAGGCTTCCTTAGAAATCAGCAATATTCTACTCAGGGTTTCTAAATATAATTCATTTTCCCAGCACAAAGTTTTATTCCATGCTGCACTAGCAATGAATCTGCGCTCTGTGATTCTCGTTTCTGACTTCTCCTTCCTACTACAGAGGCAGAGAACTTCCAAAAATTTCTAGTAAAATGTCATTTTGGGTCTCTTTGATAGTGTTGAGCACTAACAGCTTCAGAAAACCCTTGGGGATATCAGCAAGTGTTTCATAAGTTTAGCAGCTGAGTTTTCACACCAGGCTGCGTTTTTTGTCTTGTAATCTAAAAAGGTTACACCTGCACAAGATCATCAGTTTGTGGTTTCCACTGAGCCACCAGATGAAAATACTTGTTCCACAGCAAGCAGTAATGACACTCTGTCCTTCCTGCAGTCTCTTCTGGAGAAGCAGAATGACAACTGGGATGCCTCAAACTTGTGCAAATCCTCAGCAGAAATTGCTGCCAGTGGAGGAAGGAGAAAAGAACAAAATCCATGCCACGAACAATCTTCAAGTTAGAAGGTCAAACATGAAATAAGATTTAGTTTTTCAGACCTTTTAAATGGATGAACCTGGTATCAGCTGCTTTTCATACAGAAGGAAATAAAAATCCAACTGGGTAAGGCAAATCCAGAATTGCATCAGGACATATTCAGGAATGGAATTTATTCTCCATGTTCCTACTTTTCTACTGCACAACTGATGAATTCCTTCCTTTTCCCATAATGTATTTACAAAATATACTATGCTCTAGATGAAGGAATTGGGATGGAATCTTATTTTTTTACCTACTGCTTTTAGTCAGCAAAGAAGTTGGATATTATAATATTTCATTAATACTTTACTTGCCATTGTCCCAGCTCAAGGCCAACTACTGAAGTTCTGTATGTTTTAATATAGAGATTACTGTGAAACACCCATCAGGGAAGAGAATATAAGAATTAATTTGCTTCCAAACCAGAGCTCTCCTCTTCCACCTCAAGATACTTCCACAGGTTCTGCTATAGAGGACTTGTCACTGGGATCTTAAAAATTCCAAAGAGTAAATTTTTGGGGTTTAGTCTGTACTTTAGTTTTGGGTATCAGTAAAGGATATTCAACATGTTGAGTCTGCCAGACAAAGTGTGGCCATAAATAACTTTAGGTGAGAAATCAAAAAGAGGAAAGAGAGAGCTTTGTAATATCCTTGCAACTAGAAGACAACAATTAAGCCACTTTTAATCAGCACAACTGATTTATTTTCATCCAGACAGAGCTCCTATGTACACAGCTGACTAATAGCTAGGGAGAGGCGAGCTAGAAATGGAAAGAAATTTTTCAGCCAATGTTTCCAAATTTTTCTACCCATTCATTTTGGAACAAAAGGCTATGTGTGTATGTACTCCACAAACAATTCATCAATTCAAAACAAATAAATGCAGTGTGTATATTTCAAGCGTGTGGTAATTTTGAAGTAATTTATATCATTTTAATTTAAAAATATCTTCTTAGAGATATTTATGATTAAGTATCAGCTGCAGTTACTTCGTGCAAAAAGTGGGAAAAACATCTGTTACTGAAAAACAGACCTTGAGCATGCTGACACAGTTGGAATCACAGTGAATGGGACGCAGGAGAGAAATCATAAATCCTGCCTGGGACAATGTGATGAAGTTTCTTGAGCACAGTCTCCAAAACAGAAATTATTGCTCAAAATACCAGCTTGATAGTTCTGTCCTTTACTTGCATTTAAAACTTCCTCATGTAAAGTGCATAAGCTTTGCTGAAGACTAACAGGTGTATTCTTTTTGTTCTTAAACCTGACCTGACATAAACATGGAAAAACCTGGTGACACAAAGCACAGAACTCCTTCAGTCATCACATATTTGCTATTTAGGGGTGGCCTTGCAGACTGCCAGTGTCCCAAAGCTTGTGTGGCAGGATGCAGTAACTCATCCAGGATGGAGAGGATGCACTAATTCATCCAGGATATAAAGAGACTTTGTCACAGAGGAGCAAGTTCCACACCTGCCTGCCTTCAAACCCTAACTGCAATCAGATATCATTGTGGCATCCTTAAATTCAACTGTTAGGTTGCATATTCTATATTTCTAATTCTTTTTGTCCAATCATTTCAGGAAAAGGGTAAAAAAAAAAAATCACAGCATTCGAGATATATACATGTGACTTCTTAAAAATGGCTCTTGAACAGATAAGAAATAAATTATTCCCAAGTTCTAGATGTTTCACAAGTCATAATTCCTCACCATCACCCAAAATAAGTTCACCAGGAAGAAGTCAACATGTTCAACCTCCAAAATGCAAAAACATTCATATAAAAAGTCAAAGAAAAAACCAAACCGAAAACCCAACAAAAAAAATCCACTGTTGTGGTTCGAAACTGTTGTTTTGAAACAACATTAAAGTAAATGGCAAGCAAATTCTTTCAGTGAAACTTAATTTATCAGATATTCCATTCATAAAAATTTCAAATTTTTATTTTTTTAAAGCAAATTTAAAAACAAAAACCAAACCCTCAACGTAAATCAAGTACAGCATCAAAATTTATTTGAGACCTAGTATTAATAAGAATGAAATTATTTTCTTACACAACCTTTTAGGGTAAGAGTTGAGGAATATCTCAAAAGCACAAAAAATGTCAGCACGTGAATAATTCCATATCTTAAAAGCTGGGAAATAATTCAGTAGGAATAGAGCCTCAATTTTTTTCCTAAAAGATGCCTATTTAATGAAATACATACTGAACACAAAGTATTTCTTTCCCTTCCCTCACAATTCCTATTGAAATGCCTCTCCCGGGATTTGTCCATCAAAGTTTTGGTGATGCTCTCTGAAGCTGAGGGAGTTGATGGCACAAGGGTTGGTCCTGCAGTAAATCTGAATGAACTGGACAATGGAAAACATTTTACACACACTGTTGCCAGTACTATAAAATGTGAAATGTAATTAAATATGTAAAATGTGTGAGCATTTTAAAGCAGGGGATGATCTATTCTGCTGTTACCAAACGAGATATGGCAGCCCTTGGGATGAATTTAAACAATGGTTGGAACCACAGCCAGCAAAACTGTTCAGCACTCCTGACTCTGAGAGGTATTCCTGGACTTAAGTCAACAGTTATTTTATTCAGGTTATATATTTACTTCAGGTAACTTTTTTTTTTTAAATTTTCTAATGTTCACTGGCTCTTTTCAATGTAATCTTATATACAATCTATAGTATAGACATAGTATAGATCTAGTTAAAAAAAATAAACTAGAATTTATTCCTAATTGGCCTCCTCTTTCCTGGCTTGGCATTGCTCTCGAGGTCACCCACACCAGAGACAGCTCTGAAATTGCTGCTAAATCAGGATTACAGCCAGCCCTGCTCCCCTCCTGCATGCTCTGACAGCAAAGCCTGCCAGCTTCAGGAGCACATCACAGCTACAGAAGCTCTGCCCTCTCTCTCACCTGGCAACAAGTGTAAATTAGCTATTCATATGAACCATACTGGATTAATTCTCTGAGCTGCCTGAGACAGAAAAGGAAAATAAAAAAAACCCACCTCGGCCACGACAAAGGTTTGTGGTTTGAATCCCACCGAGCTGACGCACTAGAGGGCACGATTTAGCCAAAAATGTGCTTCGGTAGGCAGCGAGAGGGGTGGGGGGATGGAGCAACACAAAAAGCTCTTCTCTCATAATGCAACAAAAATGGCCAGTAAAACGTTCAAATTCATTTTATCAGAATTATCCTTTTCATCATGCCCAAAACAAGATTACAACCAGGCTTTCTAGGGAGATGTCCCTCTCTGTCTTCAGTACCCTCAACTGGAAGGGGCTGGATGAGGAAAGATACTTGCTAAAGTAATGTTTAATGAAGGTGTGGCAAAGAAATATCCCCCCCAGAGCCCTGATGCACACACAGGAGTGTTCAGGGAAGAGAACAGACTCGTCAGAAAGAATTCCTTGGAAAAGCCAGGATAAATGGCCTGGGGGTTGCATTGCTTGTGCAGGCTGCAGCTCCCACCACGACACCTCACAGCCAGCAGCCTGACAGGTACCACTCTTTTTCCAAACAAAAGGAACCCCAAATGTGCCTAAAATTAGGAGGATATTTTAATACAGCCTTTCTCGCCTTCCTCCTGCAGGGGCCTCTGCACGGGGCTGGAAATGAAACCACTCCATCTCAGAGGAGCACAGCACCTTCCCCAGAGCCACTGCTGCACAAGAGAAAAAAATCCTGAGCATTGCCTGCGATTCCCTCACCTTATTTAGCCCCACTCCAGCAGATTTGCGACGCAGAATCAAACACACAACCCAGAGATCTGATGGCTCATCCCTTCAAAGCGTTACAATTGCTACAGTGCACTGCAGCAGTATCAGCAATATCTGCTCTGCTGCAAACTCTGCCATGGGCAGGACGACAGCAGACACTGAACTGCTCCACAGGACTGAGCTCATCTCCATTCTGCTGCGGCCAACTCCTCGGTGCAAACTGATATGGGTGTTTTTAAAGCATTTCTGGTGTTCAGTAGGCAGCTATTAACAGCAGCGAGGAAAAATAATGCAGTTGGCGCAAATGATATTCAGAAATGCTCAGAGTTAAGGGTGTTACCAGACGAGCAGATCATATTTTCTCTATAAAGCAGTTTAACCTCTGACTTCACAGCTTTAAGGCAATTGTGGTACCTAATCAGCCACTGCATCTCTGGGTCATCTTCCTGCAGCTGCTGAAATCATTAGTCAGGGAATTGGTGAGGAAGCCATGGAAACTCACACTAACAGCAGGGAATAAAAGTCTTTAATGGTGATAGCTCGCATTGAAAATGACAATTTATGGCTTTTTACAGCATGTACCATAATTTATGGCATGTTGCACACTGATGTATGTGTCTAATGAGTGTTGTAGGAAGCCATAAATCATCAGTATTTCCAACTTCCCATTAAAACTTCATTTATTACTCTGTTCCAGAAGTAAATTCTGACAATAACCACACCTCATCTTGCTTTATTAAAAGATAGAAAAAAGATAGAAAAGGGAAGTCTAACCGTGGCCTCATGCAGGTTTAAAACCAAAATCACACTCCAACAAATACAACAGAATAAAAAAACAGATAAGTCCTTGCTCAGAAATGCATTGACTTGCCTGATCTTATTTATTTTATTAACAACAGGGGGAATACACAAAGACACATTTTACCACATTTATCCTCTGAAATGTAACATCTCATTTAAAGAGGTAATATAAAAGGGAAAAAAAAGGCAGGAAGCCTGTCTCCAGAGCAGCACAACTCTCCCCATCAGTGACGATATCCAAACTTAATCTACTGTTATGGGGTAGTTGAGTTGTAGGGCTCATAAAGATACAATTCAGAGCTGGAGAAGCAGTAGCCAGTCTTAAACAAGTACATGTTGCCCTAAAAAAGGTCTTAACATTGAGAAGAGGAAGAAAAAAAATAGAGAGGACTCTGAGGAGAAAAACCACTGAGAATTGAAAATAAAAATTTAAAAAAAAAAAACAACAAAAGGTGGGAAAAAAATTAGGACAAGCATATCTGAATACTGTTTTGGGTTTTTTGCTTTGGGTATTCTAAGACTCTGGTAAGTATTTGTATAGCTCAGACCAAAATCAAGGGAAATTTCCTATTTCAGATGAGATCTTGTAAGTGACACCTGGTATTTTATTGAGGAAAGTTCTTTTAATAGAAATTCTCAAAGACAGGACAACTTCTGGTCAAACTGAAGCAAAAGACACTCTCAGAACTGTTAAAAACCTGTAGATCAGTCTGACTGGATAACAAACCAGAGATACTTATAATTTATTTTTAAACACAGTTCTGATGGATCATACACACATAAATGCATTTATCCATAAACTTGAGTGCAATGAAAACTGTTGAGATTATGCCAACCACAAAAGAAATACATCTGGTTTATGGTTTAGCCTTAAATATGCAATTAAGCATTGCAACAGCTCCATAAAAGCAGAACTTTCCTTCAAGAGTATGCATTTTATTTGTGAGAAAAACACAAATTTTCCTTGAGAAACAGCGTTCACAGGACCCCTGCAGGAGTCACCCATCTGCCCATGTGCACAGAGAATTGTTTGTAACACCCAAAGGCAAACTCGGGGTAGAATTGGATTTTTTTTGTTAAGATCATCTCAAGAGGGGAAACTAAATCAGACAACCTCTTTCAGCTTCCTGTTGCAGAAATTACATCACACCAACTTCCCAGATAGACAAATATAACAAAAATCATAAAGCAATTTGGGTTGGAAAGATCATATTGAGTTCATCTAACCCCATCTCAGCCTCAAAGTAGAGACAATTTCAAAAAGGGTCACTTATATGCTCTTTATACTTCCCAGACCTCCTTCTAAAATAGAGACAGGACAACAAAAACCATTCTCCACAAAACAAACTCTGTGCAGGAACACCACGTATGACAAAAGATTTCATTATCTCCCAGTCTTCTCTCGGTGCTGTAACAGAAATATATAATTCTTGGAGATAGAACGAAAAGCACACTGCTGGAGCCAGACAGATTATAATATGTCCAAACCAGAATCCTCAGATCTGCATGATGCTAAGAACCCTCCAGGGTATCCCCTGACTGAAAGAACAAGCAACTCAGCAGTTTCCAGATGTTTCTCCTGTTGGGAAATTTTGAGTGCACCTCTGGAGGCAAATTAAACATGTTTCTGTTGGAACATTTGAAAAAGGAAAAGTAAATAAATGAAATTTATGCCTTGGGTGGTGTCCTGGGGCCACAAGCTCTACAAGGCGTCTGCAAGAAGAAAACACAAGCAGGTTTCTTGGTACCCTCACATCAAAATCACTCCTGTGAGCACCACACGAATCCATTCCCAGCCCAGCTCTGCTGCCCAAAGGCAGCCCCTGAGCCCTGGAATTCCATGATATCCACAAGGAAACACTGTGGCTGTTCCATACTCACCACCACAGACAGCCTCTCTCGCCCACAAGCTGCTCCATCTCTGACCCTCCTGCTTCCAGACAGGTGAATGCCCTCTCCATCCACACCAGCTCATCCCTTGATCACAAATTACCATTGCTGAGCAGCTGCAAATCAAATTTCCCCTTCAATTTTCACCAGGACCAATGAAACCCCAGCACACTGAAAACTGACAGCAGCCCCAGCCCAGGTTTTACCCAGGTGGAAATACTTGTCTTGAAATTCAGCTCGCACTGATTTCTCTTCAAAATACAGCAATTATCTCACATTTTCATATGCTAACAAGGTCTGGAAACATTAAATGCCAGTTTCCAGGGAAAAAGGGTCAAGAATGGTTTGAGCTACAAGCAGAACCCAGAGTTCCGTCTACAGCACTCTCAGCTCAGAAAGAAAAGCTCAGAAATCTTGCACATCTCCAAAGTGCACCATTCAGGCCCTCGAGCACCTCAGCCTGCTCAGCAATGATCAAGGTTTGAGCTTTCGCTGACACCTTAAAAACAATTATCTCTCACAAAAATCCCATTGCATGTAAAGCCACAGATATGACCAATCCCACATCCTGAAAAGTCTTTTATCTTCTCCTCACACTACTGCAGCAGCTACAATACCACACCAAGAGCCAGAAGTAACATCTTGCATCCCTCCCCACTGTTTTCAAAGCTTTAATGATTGCATGTGGGGCTTTTCCCTATCAAAGGTTCAGTCTCTGTCACTTCAGAGTACACAAGAGCAGTAGCTGCTCTCAGTAAGAGCTGTTTAACCACCATCAGGACTCATGGACGGGAGGAGAAAGCAAAAGCAGGAACAGCCAGCCCTCCAGAAAAGAAATTTAAAATTTAATATATTTTTATTGTATAGGACAATCCCTGTCTGACGCAACACTTGAAAATTATGGAGAAACTTGAGGGAATTACCTATAAACCACCTAGCTAAGATCAGCTCTCTAGGTCTGAAATGGAACAAGAACTCCCAAGAAGTTCAGAGTCCGATTAATTAGACCAAAGAAATCTAATAACAAAATCTTGGGAGGTGCAAACAAATCTAAAAGTGTCACTTATTTGTTCTTTATTCTTCCTCTACTAATCGAGGTGAGTTTTCCTCATACACACACTGAGTTTCTTCCTACACTGGATTTTGGCCATTAAAATTGGAGATTGCATCGAATAAATGTGCACTTTTAAAACAGCTGAAAGTATTAACCACATTAGGGATTGGTGCAATTTACTGCAAGGCAGAATTTGTGGCCAAAGTCCCTTTGCAGTAACAAGGTTGGGAGATTTACACCATGCAAGGGTAAACTAATGAACAAGTCAGATAATGCTTTAACTCATCCAGCTTTAACTCATTCAGTAACTCTGTGTGCAAGTCCTTAAAATGATCAAATGCAAAAAAACAAAGAGGAAAATTTGAATTTGGACTTCTCGGTTTCTCCAAATATTTATACTGTTGTATCTGAATGAAAAAAAAATCTGGAGGAATATTTATGATTTGTTCTTAAAAACAGCATTTTAGATACTAGGAATGAGTCAGCACTCAGTAGGAAGATTTTAGGGTAGCAGACCAATCTCAAGATCTCTGTGTTTGTTGAGATTTATAATCTAAGTACTGAGAGAATTGATCCTTTTGGTGATGTATGAGCTGTGCTAGACTGAACAAATGGAAATCCAAGAAGCAACAAATATGCACTGCCTGCAACATCCAAATCTGCCTGCAGAAAAAAGAAAGTGGTGGTGACAACAAGCAGAATTTTTAAAATTGCAATTATATTTTCCCAGAGGGAATTAAAAAAAAAAAGTTAAAAGTTAACTCATTCTCAGCTTATTTAAAACTTCACTCTCTTGGAAATTGCTAGTTCTGAAGGAAAAAAAAGTCGTTGCTGAAACTTTGGCTTATGCAAAAGTCATTAAAATTAATGAGAATATTTGATATTTTTTTCCAAGGAAAAAAAATTAAGTATATTTTTTCTGCATGAGAAAAATTTCCAGTCTCCCAGGAACAGGGTTAAGAAATAAACTATCAGGTATTGGAAGTCTCTAAATCAAATTCCAGCTTCAAATCCTCACTGAATTTTCCCCTGCTCTTTTTACGAGTTACCTATTTACATTGTATAATACAAGTTGTTTTTCAGCACAGTAAACTTTATTTACCCTGTTCTTTCTGTCTAAGAAATTATACTTTATCCCCACGCTGCAGCACATGGTTTCCAATATACAGGACGTGGGGCCGGTAAAGCTAGAAATCGATTTTTGCTTTTCCCTGAGCAGGGGACATTTCAATTGGCAGAGCCTCTGGTCCTGACATCCCTCAATATTCAGAATTCCACCCCCCAATATTCAGAATTCTGTCTAAAGGAGCTATTTAGGTCCTGCTGTGCACACTCCTCGCAGTGGGACCCAGAGTCCATGCACATTCATACACACGTGCAGCTTTTGAACTAAAATCCTTTGCTTTTTTTATCCAAGACCTAGGTTTGAATGAAAATTTTAATGTGTTGGTCTAACTGATGTTTAATTAAACTGTAGCTGGTTCTTCACATCTGCCTGCACTGTGGGTGGGGGAGGCACAGACAGTGATGCTGTTTCATCACATTTCTTCACTCAGCATTTGATCCAAGGGTCCTTTGTTCACACAAAACCAACAAAACCCCCACCACTACTGCACACACCCCTTCATTCTGCCAAACTCCCTGAGTTGTTCAGCCAACAGGGCAGGGAGCTTTTGGCTTTGGTGGTCCTTACTCAGAAAGAGTAAAGAGACACTTTAAAAGAGGAAGAACTGACAGTAGTCAGCATTTCCAGGTACTGGGCAATTCCTGACGAGAACCAGGCACATTAACACACCCCAAACACCAAACACCAAAGAAAAACCTCTTTGGGGAGGTCACCCTTACAGCTTCAGTGTCATTTATTCAAACAAGTCTAATAAAAAGCACTGCTGGCGTTCCAATCCAGTTTCTCCAGAGCGAGGTTTGTAGTCACTGCAGTTCATCTGCACCTATTTCAGGTGTAAAGCTTAGCCAAATTGTGCACTGGAGCTCTGAGCATTGTAACCTTCTCTCATGTTTGTTTGGGGTCATTAATCCCTGCAGGAGAGCAAGTTCAGGGCACTGAAATGCAGGAATGGGTGTTGGGGTGGCAGGAATGAGTGTTGGGGTGGCAGAAATGGGTGTTGGGGTGGCAGGAATGGGTGTTGGGGTGGCAGGAATGGGTGTTGGGGTGGCAGGAACCTGCATCAGGAGCACTCCCTGTGCCATGGGAGAGGATTCAAGTTCTCTCCACGGAGAGCAAGACAAGAGCTGGCATTATTAATTGATAAGGCAAATCACACACCCTGCTTATCAACTGATATTGCAGCTCTGATAAAAGGGAACGAACTCCAGTGTTTAAGTGGGGATCTGCAGGTTACATCCCTTGGGTTCTGCACCTGATCCTGACCTTAACACGGCTTCAGGCGACTCCAGGTCCCTTCCCTCTACACCTACAAAGTGACAACTGCACTTGACCAGCCTGCTAAATGTAAAACAAGCTGGGAAAAGAGAGCAGTTGGTCTTCAGGGAAAGTCTCTGGGAACCTCAACAAGCCCGTGGCCAGTGCCTCACAATGGGGTAGTGTGTCATTGCTGAACCTCGCCAACAGGCAGAAGGCAACACAAACTCTGCAATCAGGAGTTTGAAGAGGCAGGAACTAACTTTTTTATTTCAGCGTACACTATATATTTTTAGTTGTGCAATGGATCTAAACTATTGGTTAAAATGAAAGACCCCCACCCCCCAAAACACTATAAGTTGAAAAGGAAAAACACTAGTGCAAAAATATCTCTGGAAAAACAAGGAGAAACAGTCAACAACAGGTGATGTTTGTCAGGTCAGTTTTCTTTTCTTGACCTCGGCTGCATGGGAACAGTTTTTCTCACAGACACAGAAATGTCAAAAAAATTTCTCTTTAACAAAGTAGTCAGCATCCACAGTAGTGTTGTGCAGGAAAAGAATTAACAGAAATGAAATTAAAACACACTATTAGATGGGTGGGCTGGTGTGTTGGTTGAAGTTTTGGGGCTTTTTCATCCTGACAAGCTCTCAAAGCCAGAATTAGGAGAGTTGTTCTACACAGTTAATGTCGAGCACCTTTCATGATCTTGACTGATTATCAAATGCGAAAACTGCAAGGGACAGAAAATTTTACTCTGAAAGTTTGCCATTTCTTTCACAGCTAGCCAGCAGAGATCAAATATACTCACAACATCTAATGCAAAGGTAGTTTTCAACTCTTCTTGAAAGTTAACTGACAGTTGCCTACCCTGTGTTAAATTCCTACAGCCCACAGTCACTACCCAAACCTGGGCCGTGATTCGATCTGGAAGAAGCTGTTCCACATAAAGCACAGTGAAACACACCCTTAACACTGCTGTTAAATCCTTGTTACCTTAGCAGGTAAATGAACCAAGATAAAGAGCATTATCATATGATTTGGCTGTTACCCATCAAGACGCCAGATATTATCTTGGTTCTCAGCAGACTTCACAGGAAGCAGCTTTGGTGCTCTGAAGAGCTCTCATTGCTTTCACCTCTCAGCCTGGGGGTCAAAATATGTCGGCCCTGCCAAAAAATGTGAGTTGGTCTTGCTGAGCACATTCACTGCTTGGATTTGGGCTTCATTGAAAACAAAACAGGGCAGCAAATTGCTCTGAAATCATTAATTTTGTTACAAGAAAGGAGGAATGTTTCACATCACGTTCAGAGCCAATCCTGCCTTCATTATCCTGCCTCTGTAGCCCACAGGGTGGTACAACACACGTGTGATGCACCTCAGAGTTATCAGAGTGAAATCAACATCAGGAAAACATGAGCCAGGTTCTTAGAGCTTGGTATAAACAAAAGAAATACGAAAGGTCAGTGAGATTTGTGAAACAGGACAGTATCCAAACAGATTAATTGCATGTCTTAGGTGTTCTTTTTGTGACCAAACATTCCCAACTTCTCACAGGAAAGAAATACTGTTTATGATCCCAATCAGAAAAGAAGCTGCCAGTCAAACCCAGCAATTAAAATTAACATTTTTTTCCTTGGTGAATATTTACATACCAGCACTTTAACCTCGTCCTCTTTATTACTCTACTGCTCGGCTCAAAGTCAATGGTTTATTTCTTGCTGCTTGGAATGTTGCATTTCAAACTGGTGTGCGAATTAAAACCAGGTCCCTCTCCAGAGTGAAGGCAGATCTGTAGTTAAGAGCACCCTCTAACAGATGGAGAGGAGTTTTACTGAGGCAGGGCTGTATCTCCACGAGGCAGCCCACAGGAAACATCACTTTTGAGCATCTTCATTGAGAGAGAGGATCCTGCTGAGAAACACGGAGCAGATATAATTATCAACACTCCGCAGCAGCTACAGGGACTTGGCTTAATGGCGCTTGGAGAGCCAGATGAGTGTGCTGCTGATGTTTTGGGCACCAGGAAAAGAATAATCAGCATTTAACTGAGCTCATAAAATTCAGTCTGAGCTAGGACTTTTCTGTTCCAGGGAAAAGAGGATGGAACACAGACAGATTTAATAATATTAATTAATGTTTGTCTTCCCGTTCTTCATGCACTACGTAATATATATATTTATCTTTATACACTATGGCATGGATTTTAATAACTGGGAAATCTGCCTCCAGATCTTGCAGTAAGAAAGATATGACAGAACTAAATCTAAAAAGGCTTTTCAGCGTTAATGAGTATACTTGAGAGGTCCACAAATATAATTCACGTTTATATAACCAAGACATCTTTGCTGTTAAAAATATAACTCTAAAACTAAAGAGTATGTATTGATAACAACAAAAACTTTATATTTTTAGGATTCTTGCTGCAAAGTCCCCTTGAAGAAAGAGAAAGCATTCCTTAAAACCAAGGGTAAGAATATTATCATGTAATTAATGGATCCTACAAACAGGATCTCCATCCCATAAGTCACATTTACTTGGCAGTAAAGCCCCACAACCTCAATGAACCTCAAGGACTCTGCAATTAAAGCCCCATACTTTTAACAGCTCTAATTAAATGTAGTCCTGAATAACTGATGACAGAAAAAAAGGTGCAAGGGAGGTGAGGGGTGTTTGTTGTTTCCCTATTAAAAGTCAGAATAAATAAAACACTGTTTTTGTGAGCCATGCATCTCATCTGTGCTCCCAGGCATAATTCAGGCACTTTACAAGAAAATAAAGTTGTGCAGGACAGGATGAGTTCCCATGTGATAGCAAGGAATGTACTCCTGCCAGTGCCACTCTTAGAAACCACATCCCTTTAGAAACGAAACACACTTGGAAAGGTGAGATTTTGACTCAAACTGAGCAAATAATTTACATGGAAACCTTTAATTTCAAAACCTCAGAACGAAAGCAAAATTACACATAAAATGGGACTTTATCACAGCATTTACCTGCTGAATGCCTTCAACACACACAGCTGGAGAGCTGCTGACCAGAAAAGCTCCTTGGGAAACTCAGCATTTATTCTGTTTGAGCTGAACCAGTTCAGTGTTGTAAGTACCTGTTTACAAGTGTGTAAAACATCCAGAATGTGACAATAAGCACAGAGTGAAGTTCATGTTAGGGGTGCAGTTTGTGTGAGCTTGGCTCTTGGAAGAGAGGAAGTCTAACCTGGATTCTTGTTTCAGCAAAGATGTAGCAGAGTAATAACTTTTACAAATGCAAGGGAGATTCCTAAACCAAGGTTTTCTTGCAAATTTGCCTGTCAATAAAACGATGGTTAGAAGATTCTTATTGAACACTACATCAACAGAAGATAAATACTAAGTCAGAGGAGAATTTATTTATGATTTTACGATGATTTTTGAGAAGGCAAGTAGCAGATAGTAGAATGCAGCATTTAAAGCAATTTAACATAGGAAATGTGTCAGTTCAATTACTTTGGAAAAAGAAAATTTTAATTTAAAAGCATTGCTCAGTGGAGATTCTCACTCTTCTCCCATTTATTTTAAGAAGCACAGAAGTGGTTTTTTGAGCATTGAGTAGTGTATTGATTAATTTCTAAAATTCATGTTCCAGGCTTAATAAATTGCCTTAGTCTAAGGCCTCCCAAACACACAGCAAGTTTTCTCGAGCAGTTCATCACACACGTTCTACCAAGAGAATTCCAGGGTCCTTTTATTTGCACTCGAGTTTTTCACGGAGCTGCCCAGAATAACAATGATGTTGATTAGGCCAAAACCACTCCAAAGCAAACCTGGGGAGATGCAATTTAACAGAATGTTAATCGAGCACCTGGAATGTAAAACAAGAGGTACATAAAAAACCAAGCAAAATATTCTTGTCTTACAGAGGAGTAGTTGGAAGCTCAGTGGAGGCAGAGAGCTCCCATCCACTCTGGGTGTGGGGAAGTGGAGGTGACACCACATTCACCCTCGCAGTATTTCCCCCACAGAGTGACAATGCACAGAGGAGTCTCTGTGGCAAGATGCTAACATCCATTTCCTCTACTGGGAGAAGGGAATGAAATGCAAAGGTGTCAGGTGATGTAAAAACAACCTTTCAGTTCTGTTTAGCAATGTTCAGATGAAGTACATCATATTAAAATGAGTCATCTGTCAGCGTGTGCTGCAGCCGTGTTTTCATAACACTGCACTTCCAAACACAAACCCACTGCAGAACAAACAGCCTCTCACACAAAGCTACTCCCTGAACAAAAGTAACACTGACTTACAGGCTTAGAAATTCAATTTAAAACCCTAATGCTGAATAGGTCATGGCAGCTGTAAATATTTGAACACCGTCCTGGGTGGAGTGATGTGATCCTTGCTAAGTGGAGGAAGTACCAGAGCTAAATCTTTGGAATAAGCACAGGAACAGGGAAGAAAAAGGATTTTTTATTAATGTTACATTCAATATATACTGGATTGATTTATTTGTTCTGCCCTTGGAAATCAAGAGAGTTCTGTGACCTACAGTAAATGCTGCAGTTTGTGGTGACCCCCAAACAGAAGTTTCCTCACACCCCTTCCAATAAAGACCCAGTTTCTGTTATAAGTTTCAGGACACCAAAAGTTAAGGGCAAAATTATTTCTGAATAAAGCAGTAAGACAGAACTCTGGGTGGTGCTCTCAACAACAGCTGATGCTAGAAAGCACTGACATTCTCCAAAAACCTTTTTACTTTTTATCAACATTGCAAATGTAGTTCCTCAGCTCCAGCAGAACAGTTTCAGCTCCTCGCAGCACTTACAGATTTGCACTTTCAAAAGTGCTGGCACTAACTTCAGGAAAGCATCAGCAAAGACAATTTCTTTCTCAATTACTTGTAAAAAGAGCTGATTGTTAATGACACAATTCAAAATTTTTCTGAAATGCAAAGTTGTAACACAAGCATAGACTTGGGAGTTTATTTACGGCAAGACAAAAAAACTACTTAAGAGCAAAAGTTTTTTTGTATTCTTATGTTTTGATGTTTTCTGTCCAAAGAGGACCTTTAAAATGCCAGAAAAAACTGAATGAATGAAAGGAAATGTCCCTAAAGAAGTCAACCAGCTGTTTTATTCAGCTGGTTGAAATAATTGACTCAAGTGCAAGCAGTTGCATCATTTCTCTCATCAGTTTCCTGAGCAATTCCATCCATACCCACCATGGACTCCAGGAGAGGCCCTGATAATGGTCACAGCTTAAGGGAGAGTGCCTGGAATAAAGAGCATGATGCAAAATTAGAGCAGGATGCAAAATCAGAGCAGAAAGCAAAATTCATAATTTCTGTGAGACAAAACAACCTCTGGTGCTGGTAAGAACACTCTGTGGAAATACCAACTGATACAATCTGAAAAGACATTTCTAAAACAGAATTTGCAGGGTTTTTACACAACCATCAAATCAAGCAATCAAAAAGGCTTGCAGAATAATTACACCATGGAAATGGAGCACACATAAAAGGCATCAGAGTATTCTAAAGACAAACCAGGGCTACAACAAAAATCTGGTGAAAAAGCAGCAGTCTGGTTATGCAGGAGCTGAGGTTGATGTCAGCCAATAGAGAGGAGCTGAGGGCAGAGCCAGAACAGCTTTTGAGGAGATTTTGGCATGTCTGGTTGTGACTAACACAGTAGGGATACCAATAGGCCAACAGAAATTTTATCTCATTTATTGATAACTGTTTAAAACCCCATGACAAACCCAGGGTTTACAGCAGACACTTGATAAAGTTTTGATTTCAGGTTAAAGTCAAAACATGGAGGTTTTCAAGCAAGTCTGGACTGTAATGATGCTTTTGCCTCAGGGAAATGACCCAGACCTTCACTGGAAAGGGGGATAGCAAGAGCAAAGGGAATTGAAGAGGTACAGGTGATTGCAATGCAAAACTGAAGGGATTTTCTTGTCCTACAAAACCTCAGCAGAGTCATGCCCAGGAGTTCACTGCAGGGAATTGCTTGTCAGAAGGCAGACAAGGATCACAGTGTCAGAAATCAGATGACAAGCACAGGTGATTGAATCGTGTGGAGGTGATGGAACAAAATCTTGGGGAAAAAGGTGTAGAAGTGCAAAAGGCATGTGATACTGCATTTTCCCAAGCTTATTGAGAATATGCACTTTCTCCCTGTTCCCCTCTTCTACATCATAGCAGCTGAAAAACCCAACAGTCATAAAAACTCTCCATTTCATTCTATCTAAAAAGGGAATTCATGTCAAATGCTATGCAGGAAGGAGGCTACAGCATAAGATGTGCCTT
Source organism: Vireo altiloquus (assembly GCA_013396875.1). NCBI lineage: Eukaryota > Metazoa > Chordata > Aves > Passeriformes > Vireonidae > Vireo > Vireo altiloquus. The sequence continues at coordinate 63,098 of VZRF01006374.1, forward strand.
GTACAATATAAAGCTTAAAAATAAAAAGGAAGAACAGAGCAGACTGCCTTTAGAAAGCAAAATAAAAGCAATTTCTTGTAGTTCAGACTCTGGTTTTGGCATGTAATGAAGTGGGGAGGCTGAGCACTCACTCTGAGGATGCTTTAGGGGTGATTCTGCAAGGATTCTAAAATGTTTATGCTCCACATGTTTAAGGTGGTTCCATAACTCACTGGATCATAACTAATAACACCCACTAACACCATTAAGGCAGGTGGACTTATTGCTGCCTTGCTTTTCCAATAAATCTTGTTTTGGTTTCCTTGGATAAAGACAGACTTGGATAAACCCAACTGCAGAGTTTCCCAAAATTTGGGTGATTCTTTATGGTAAGGGCACAGTGCAAATTTTTCTGTCCAATTCATCCTCACTCAGGACTTGCAGGAGCCTTTCTCTTGCAGTCCTTGGCAGAAATGATGCTTTACTCTCATATTTAAAATGCCACAGGAATTGTGGGAACTATGTGCTGAGGTTGTTCTTTAATACCAGCAATGAAAGTTAATATAAATATACATAAACACAACTCATTTTACCTGGACTGAAATAAACTGTGGGGGAAGGAATATTATTTCTCAGCTGCTCTTCACTCTGTTGCTGAGCTCCTTTTCTCTGAGTTGATCTAAATTCAAAATTCAAGGCTGGTTTTCCTAAATATTCAATAATTACTGTGAGCATGGATTTCGAAGGTTTGGGTGTTAAAAGAATGAGGGTTTGGATTTGTCCCACCTGTGATTGATGGAAGACTTACAGAAACAGGAATTTAATCTAGATTTGTCATCTCAGTGCACATGACTGAATGCAATTTTACTGCTGTCATCTGAAAAGTTATGTAATGTTTCACCCTCAGTAGAAAATGACAGTATTTATAAAATACAATGTAATACTAGCCACAACTTTCTGAGAATAAAATGCTAAAAATATAGTTTCATCAAGAAGTTTCATTAAAAAATGGGTTATTAGCAGATTCAAAATAAAATTATTTTATTGGAAGTAAGAATTAAAACAATGTTGTACAGATTTCTTTTAAAGACTTTAAAAATTTCTTTAAAAGAAACTTTTCCCTAAAGAAGGGGAAGTAACTGATAAAGGAAATGGATAGCATTTGTTTTCTTTTATTATTGTGCACAAGCTCTTTAACAGTAATTTTGGATGTTGTGAAAGCCAAAGGGTTCGTGTCAAGTACTTTGTTCTATGCAGATTATGGCTTCAGTACAATGGAGTAAAAGAACCTGTGTAAAACATCAGGGAATGGAAAATCACTCCATTTTATCTTTGTTAAAATATGGGGGGAAAATCGATATGATTCTATATATTTTTAAGCTGAAGATGTTCAGGAAAGCTGACAAATATTCAAGATGAGTCACACTAAGTGTTCTACCTTTTGAAATAGTGATTCTGTTAAGCAGTCACAAAGCAGAGGAAATGGGAACAGGGGTGCAGATTTAAGCTCAGTGGCTGCAGTAAAAAATTATCTCCTAAGTAAAGTTGTCTGATAAAGCTGACAAGAGAAACCTCTAAGCAATAGTTTTGCTGATGCCACTGAAGGGTAATGAAAATAAAAATGAGAAATAAAGATTTTCCTACAGATTTTACTAAAATAATGCAGAAGTGAAAAGGTTGTAAAAAAGATTCTTTAATGAAAAAACTCTAACAAATGATATTCTGAGGGTATGACTCCATGTGTTTGTTGGACACAGGTATAGAAACTTCAATAGATGGAAACTATTTAAAAATAAAGTACATGCTATTCATAGGATCTCCTTTCCATGCTGTGCTTTATCTCTTGCTCCTTTTGTTACTTTCAGTGACTCAATAAAATGCTGCTGGTTCTAAACTATAATTACATTTTTCATACAGGCACTGTAGATATACCTTGAAAGATAAAATTTATAACTAAAGAATTGGTGTTTGGGACTTCTTGTTTGTTCTTCTCCCCCCATGACATCATATCTGACTCTACCTGAATGTGCTCATCTTGGGTAATTTCAAAGCCAGACTAAAAGGCCAAAAAATAATTACTTTTTTTTTTCTTTCTTTAAAGCTGAATTAGGTGTGGGGTCTGCCATTCAAATAACTGCACTGCTGTCAATGAAAACTCAGCTCCTGCGCTCCCTGCCAGGGGAGTTTGGGTTGACACATGGTCCATTTAGTTCATTCCATGCCTTGCTTGCTTTGTCAAAAGAGCTCGAGATCAGATAAGTGAACGTGTCCAAACTCAGCAGTTGCAAACATCTCCCTAATCCCTGCAGACATTTTAAGCTTTGAAGAATCACTCCCATCTTTTTCCAATCTATTTCTATGATCCTTTCCAAGATGTACTTGAACATGTAATATTGGGGGTGTCGAAAGTGTTTTACTGGAATATTTCTATGTCTATTTGTGCCAATCATATTTTTGTACTGTTTGCTTGTCTTGTAATATACTTTGAATTAAAGTAGCTTTCAAAAAAACCCCAAACTTTCAACTTTAATACCTGTAAGTGGCCTGAACAGGCAATATTTAGTTTCTTGATTCATATTTAGGCTTTTTGCTAACAAAACTAAACCAACCAACCAAACAAGACTCTGATATGTAGTAAAATATCAGGAAGACCTGAAACGGGGTCTGATCTGCTGATTAACCATTGCATTCCTCTTTTTGTTTGGATTTTTTTTCATAATATTGTTTTAAATGCCCTCAGTTTATTGAAATGAGGCCTTGTCTTATCCATTCGATGACATTTCGAGTGCTCAGAAATAACTTCAGTGTGTTAGGAGATGAATCGTGGTGATGCCTTTCTTTGGTCTTAAAATTAAAACCAAAACAGAGTTTATGGGGAAAAGGGATTTTTACTTCGATATTTATTTCAGGATTTTTGGGTACAGCATTTGGTCCAGGTGGAATGCCCCGAAAATGCATGAAATACACACAATTATAGGCTTTGTAAAATTAACATATTTATCAAAGATTTTCTAATGAGAGGCTCGAGTGAACTTCTTGTTTTGAGGAACTTTCTCCCTGGATGGGTTTATTTTGGTTTACAAAAATGGTGGTTTGGAGAGGACTTTGGATTCTGGGGCTTTGGTTTCTTGGTTTAACAGTGCCATGGGGCTGACCTGAGTTATTAGGGTTGGAAAGTTACAGTGTGTGGGCTAAAAGCACTGAGAATACATAAAATTATAAAAAAGTATGTAAGAGGGGTATAAAAGAAAAAGAAAAAAATCATCCTGGCATCAGTGGGATGCTTCAGAAGGCAAAAGGACCTCTGAGAGTGGCCCAGTGGAAGCTCTGCTCAAAGCAGGGTTACCAGCAAAGCAAACCAGGGCTGTTTCCAGCCGGGTTTCAAGTACCACCAGAGCTGGAGATCCATAAACACTTCAAGTCAGAGACAGCTCCCACTGTCAATTACTCTTTTATGGCCAGGAAATATTTTCATTATTGCTGTTTGTGGTTTCTTCTTGACTCTTAACCCGTTATCATCTCAGAGAAATGCCTCTCACCTCAGAGAAATGTTTGTCTGTCATTTCCAGAACTCCCATCCCTGTTATTTCTATAACTCCAGAGCTGAAAAGACTGAGCTCAGCTGCTGCTTTTCCCAGCTCTGTTCTCCAGGCTGAGCACAGCCACCTCCTCTCCTCCTCTCTTCACCCCTTGTGTTCTTCTGTCCCCTCGTGTTCTTCGTGGCCTTCTGCTGAACTCTCTCTTGCCACGAGGGGATCTAAACCTGGCCTGGCCACTCAAAATGATCTCTTAAAAGTGCTGAATAAGGAGGAAAGAAACCCATTTCTTGTACAGTGCATCAAACAGACACTAAATACTAACAGGACATGTGCAGTTTTTGGGGCACTGGTTCCATCCAGGGCTCTGTGGTGATCTGCTCAGTGGTACAGCACAAAAAGACACAACACTGAGCTTCACCAGCCTTAGAAAATTATTCCTGCTCCCTAAGTGATCTAAGCATGTACATTAATGTAGCTCTTGTACAGTTCTTTCCTAATTTTGTGTGTGGGCTGTGAAATCATGGACATCTTCCAGACAAACAAGGACCTTTGTTAGGTTGTTTTTTTTTTGGTAACTATATATATTAGTGAAAACATCCCCCCATGAAAACAGGGGATGAAGCCCTGCATGCCCATGAATGATATATTTTGCTTGTTTTAGTTGCAGGGAGTAAACCTTGATGAATCTTTTGCTTGGTCTGTTGCTTCCTTTTCTCAGAGTCTCTCTGAGGCAGACAATATTGTAAAAGACAAATTCTGTCAGAACTTGGGTCATCCCAAGGAAGTAGTTTGATTTTCAGTTTTGAACTTCTCAAACTTGTCCTGCCCCATCAGTGATGATGATCTGCTCTTGGTAATCATGAGAAGTAATAACTAAATAATTTGGTAATAAGAGTATAACTGATATTTTCATTAATTTACAAGTACAGGCAATTATTTCTGCCTTTATGATCCATGTCTGTTGTGAGTGATGACCTAGACCATACTTTTTTTTTTTTTTTAATACATTTTTAGGGACTAGAGGACACTTTTGCTTTGTGACAGGATGTGCCACCAAACTTCTCCAAGGCAAGCTGCAGCTTGTTGCTTTCATATGTGGATGTGTGTTGATCCTTAGTGATAGACTAAACTATTGAAAAATTAACTTTGCCTTCAGTTTGAAATCTTTTAACACCATTTTGGCATTATTTTCTTTCATTTCTATATCAGCAGTGCTTTTTGTTCATGTACCAAAGGATCTGGAGCTTTCATTTGTCATGTAAAGGAGGTGAGGGATACTGTTAGAAATTTTGCTATTTAGCAATGCTGTTTTCTGAGCTGCAGTTAAAGTTTTGGTGAAGACTAAATGAAAGCAAGTAGTAAGTGATAGGATTAGGGTTTTTGGCAGGAAACATTTTAAAAGAGGGGGAAAAAAAGATCCCAGCTGAAGTGCGAATATAAAAAATTTATGTCCTTTGTTCTATGCATTAAGAATTTAAAGAGAAAGTTCAGAAATCCAGAATAAATTTTTTTGCAATTTAACTTTTGTCAAGTGTCACCAGTGTGAACAGAGTGATTTGGCTTTTTATGATACAATTATTAATTGCATGAAATAAGTGCTGCTTTGGTCATCTCTGGAAAGCTTGGCAGGGCTGAGAGCTATAAATCTTTCAGTCTCTGTGTCAAATTCTGCCACGATCACAATGGCCTGAGCCTCTGAGAGAAGATGAAGTGTAGCATATGTCTTTAGAATTAGTCTGCTCTCTCTGTCACGGGACTCAGCCCTGGCAGGAGGATGCTGTGGGATACATAAATCAGGAGAGTAACCTGGATGTCTCCTGCCTTGGGATGCTGGAATCCAGCTGTCTCTGTGGTAATATGTTCTTTAATGCTTCATTGAGCCTGTTCCCACAGAAATGGAAATGCATGTGTTTGACACGCTCCTGTGCTTGGCTGGTTGATCAAAATAGATTTTTCTTCGCCTTTTATTCTCACTCATCTTTTCATGGGCATCATTATCCATTACTTAAAATTATTCTGAAGCTTCGTTCCTAAACTTATTTGAATATGCCTCTATAATCTACACAAAGCAGTGTCCTTTTGGACATGTGATAAAAAATTAATAGGGCTGCACATTTTTTAACAGTTGGCTCCAGCTGCTGGATTTCTTCCTATATTAAAATCACTTAAAATCTCTTTTCAGTTCTGTTCAGAAGGCAAATTATCCAGGAAGGGCAGATAAAGCAAAAGTGGCAGATCGAGTATTTCTTGGTGAGATGTGTGTATTTTAAAATATGCAGTTCTCGGAGGCAACGAATAAAACATGCATAATCTATTCTAATGAGATTCCAGAAAGTACCACTCACGAGTCTGAAATGTTTGGAAGTGATAGGAAGGAATGTGCAGAGCACGCCTGGCTTCAGATGGGAGCCTGACTCCTGTGAAATTAGGGGGGAGTTATCTGTGCAGCCCAGAACCAAATGTACCTGGTACTGTCCACACTGCCTGCGTTGCAGCCTAGGGAAAATGTCCTTTTTTAAATTAAAATAAAAGAAGAACAAGAAGTTGAGCCGTGGTTTGCTGAATGTCGTATTTTGTGCAGTAAAATCACTGTGGTAAAGAGAGTCTCTCCTCCTCTGCTTCCTTCCCACCTCAGTGTGATAGAAGGCAGGAGAGGGAAGAGCAATTCTGTTACCAACACGTTGGAGGGGAAAGGAAGGCTGAAAGACGTTAATGGAATTTTTTCTGGCATTAGGCAAATAGTCTGACAGGACAATGAATCATTTTTAAAATCTCTGCTCACACAGTACAGGAGCAGAACACCTCTGTGTTCTACACATCCTAAAATCTTCAATAAGATAAATGGTGTCCTAAGAGGAATAATTCTTTAGCTCAGAATTGCACTATCCTTTTCAGTAATAATTTATTTTCAAAATATCTGAAATTTTACATGATGATAGGCAGTGCCCTGGTTTTGCCTCATATTTACTAATATGTTCCTGGAATTCTTTAATTCTGTTAACTAATCCATCTTTCTAGTTGTCTGAATTGAAAAACTTCTGAATATCGCTCAGGACAAGACATTACATGCTGTGAACATGGAATTCCACAAGCAAATTAAACAGATACCAGAATCTGTTTATGTCAGGCAGTACAGAAAGAACCATGGCCCTGAATAAACCCAAAATTTGAGAATGCAAGTGAGAGATTTCCTAACTGGGACACCTGGGGCAGCTGATGATGGGTAAATGAAGAGAGACCTGTTTGACATGTGAGTTGTATCTTGAGTCCTTCGGTTATTTTTTTGGTTTTGTTTGGGTTTGGGTGGTTTTTGTTGGGGTTTTTTGGGGTTGCATGAGGGCATTTCTAGCATCGTTAAAGGAAATGTGAGAAAACTACAAAGATTCTGCCAAAAAAAAGAGCAAACACATTACATCCTGTCAACTTTCTATCTGTCCTTCAGCACAAGCTGGAGTTCAGAGGGATGTCAGATACATAATTGTGTTTGATTTTCTGAATCTCTCTGCCAGGGAAGCAGCAGCAGCCAGCACTGTCCCTGAGTGGTGTTGTTTAAGTGATGAGGTTCTCAGTGGTCACCCTGGGAGAGGCTCCAAACTTCTCCCATCAATTCCTGCCACACTTGAGGCACAACATTGCTGGAAATTTCCAGGAATGCTTCTTGAAGTCACCTTGTGATTTGAAATGCTACTCAACTTTTAAATGACAGAATATAATTAATATTAAAACCAAACTATATCTGCTGTCTTTGTACCACAGCCATCACATCAGCATTACAAACAGCATGAAAATCCCTCCTTTCACAGCTTGCCCATCATCCTCTCTCTTCCCCTTTTTTTGCCTGTGTACCTCCTTGTGAGGTGCTGCTGTGGCAAAAATTATCCCTCGTTTCTTATTTTAAAAGATAACTGCAAACAGCAAGGAAATAAGAACAGCAAATACTGTGAAAGCTGAGTAAGAGGCAGCACTTAAAGGAGAAGTAAATATAACAAAACAAAATTTTTTTTGTTGAGAGGGTAAATCAGTGCATTAGCAATTAGCCATTTACACAATTGTATTTAATTTCTGAAATGAAATAACTAATTGCAGCTTTCTGACGAGTAAGGAGTTGGGACAGGGTTGCATTCACCAGATGACCACTATGATCCTCTTCATATCCTCTCCCAGTTATCTCATCCCTACCACTAATGCAAGAACAAAAAAAACCAAAAAGCTCAACTGGCAGATGCCTCCTTCACCAGACAAATACAGAATTACAGGCAATAAGCTCTAGTTTTGTTTTTTCAGACCAAAGGAAATATTTACATAGCAGTGTACAGTTTTACTTAGATTCCAACTGAGAGCTGAAGTTTCCCATTAATTTCTCTGATATTAGGTCAGACCTAGAAGAGATGGAAAAGTATCGACTATTTTTTGACTTTCAGAATGCACAGCTGATGAATAAGGGAGAGAACAGGCATAGCTTGGATGAAGAGAAAATACTTACAGGGGTACTGAATCACAGCAGTATTCTCTTTATAAAATAGAGTTTTTCTCTTTATAAAATAGAGGTTAACTCTTCTCAATGAGCACAATGAGAGCAGCATTAATTCTCCAGTGAAGAGTCAAAAAGCAGATTTCAATGGGGAAAGCAGATGAGCTGCAGACCAGGGCAGGAGCTCCTGCTCCACCACAGGGCAGCTGACCATGCTGCACCTTTTCCAGCAGAAAAATACAATCTGTATTCTTGTTTACCAGATTTCTTTCCGAGCCATGGAAATTACTGTAAATGACTATGAAAATGACAACAGAGAAATTGGATGTTCTGAAATGGGAGTTCAGAGGCAATTCCAGCTGCTCTTTTAAGAAGAAAAGAATGTCAGATTCCTCACTGTGTGATTATATAGGCATTCTAGACAGTTTTTATTTGTTCTTGGTTTAGAATTGGGTTTCTAAAGTTGATTTATGTCTGAAACTGGTTGCTGATATTAGGAAGACCAATTCAAAAGAATCAGTTCTTGTGGCTTGGGAGGCTTCAGTGCAGAATGTTTAATGGTTGATTACTGTGGATCATTAAACTCCTTTTTTGAGAAGTATTAAACTGGTATATGGGGGGTGTTATTGGTCTGAATTAATTTCATGTGTATTGGAACCAGATGGGATGATTTCACAAGGGATTTATTGGTTACTTTTATCTTTCTGTGATACTTTAAAAATTTTGGTTTTTAAAGTGTTCACAAGGAAAGCTTTTTGTACTTATCCTGTTCTGCAAAAAGGAAAGGAATCCAAATTACTTCTTTAACCACAGCAAAGTATTTCTTGATCACAGTAGAGCATTTCTTTTGTCTTCACAGATGTTCTGTGTTATTGGCAGTTCTTGTTGACCTCCCTCTCAACTCCAAAACTTTGGTTTTACTGTGGAAGTTAAAGAGATTATGATTTAATTATAAACTGTGAGACAACATGCATTAATTTGAATCTGCACGACAATGAAACTATGATAATCACACAGTAACTTTTTGTTACAAACCTGCTACGTCCGCATGACAACATCTCCTGCCATGTGCATCTTGAGTTTCACTGCTGCAACAGAACCCAGCCAGGTGAGTGTGGTAAAATGGGAATATATTGAAATACCGTGGGGGAGAGGAGTGTCCATGTGACAGCTCTCTGGACAATTCAGGTCTTGAGGCTTTGCAGCTACTCTGAGAAATAAATTACCAGGGAAAGAGGCTGTAATTCAGTGAGGGGTGTGAAGGAGGAGGGGATCCAGGGGTTCTCTTCAGGCAGGGCTGCAGACACAGGGCTTGGGTTGGTGCTGAGTTGCTACCAACTGGAGCAGCTTTTGTACTGGGGGAGAGAAGCTGAATTCTGCTCCGAGGAGGGAGGCAGTAATTGAGGAGAATATCCCCCTATCTGCTTCAGATTAGCCATTTTACTCTTTCTTACACTCCAACGTGAAAATCTTAGGAGGGCAAATCATTGCTAACACTGTGTTTTTATTTTTGATTCCTGCAGCAAGCAGCAATGAAAATTCTGACAGCTTAATCAGCCAGTATTATGTAAATGTGGGGAAAATTACAGTAGTTGATGTTTGAAGAGGGTTGTCAGCAGTGAAAGTGTTTATAATGTTTGATAAAGTTACGGCTTTTTTTTTTGCAAACAAGTAAAAATAAAGCATGCATCACCACAATTTTCCATGCATTTAAGTTTTAAATTCCCAGTGAAACTCGAATTCAACTGCATCAGCTTTGTCTCATCAGTGCAAGAAGCTGACCAGTGTTAAGTGCTAGTGTAATATATTTTTGGATTGATTTTGTTCAGTCTTTCCAACTGTTGAAGAAATAACAAACAAAACAAAGAAGGGGAAAAAAAATGCTGGCAAAAATCATCAGCAGCCAAGGGTTTTCAGCACACTGGGACATGCAGAAAGGTGGGCCAGACAACCTTGTGCTGGCAGTTTGGACTGGTGCTCTTTGAGGAGCCCAGACACAGACAATGGTTTGGGCAGCAAAAGCATCAGAGCAGCTCTGAGCCTGCCAGAAGGGATCACTGGTTTCCCTGGGAAGCCTCTCCAGGGTGGATTGGGATTGGCAGGACAGGAACACACCTCGGGAGGTGCTGTGAGCTGTCACTCATGTAGAGATGCAGATTTTTCACTGATCTCCTGCCCTGTCTTGTTCTTCTTGGCGATTTCACAGCAGGGCTGAGAGGGCAATAATTCCAGCTTGTGCAGCAGCTTCATCTTGGTGAGAGAACTTCCTGTGCTGAGATTTGATCTGAAGGAGGCAGAAGCACATGGAAAAGGTGGGGATAATGCCTTAGGATGTGCATTAGCTCTGGTGGGGGCAATTTGTGCCCAAGGAATGGTGTGATCACCATGGGAGAATGCAGAAAATATGGACCTGCTTGTCTGCCTCTAGAGAGGGGTGTTTGGTTGTGGTGCCTTCATTGTGTTGTTTTTATGACATGTGGCAGCAAAATGTCCCTGAAATAGCAGAACAAGAGAGATTTAACAGAGATTTAGAAATAGGTAACCATAGTGGCTTTAGCTGCCACAAATCAAATTCATTAGAATAAGCTGGAGTCACCTAAGGCTTGCAGAATTCAGTGCAAAACCTGGAAATTAAGAACCAGGGAACGGAAGAAGCTGCAGTACCTCCATGTTAGAAACAAAGAATCACAGAAGGGTTTGGGTTGGAAGGGAGCTTAGAGCCCACCCAGTGCCACCCCTGCCATGGCAGGGACACCTCCCACTGTCCCAGGCTGCTCCCAGTCCCAATGTCCAGCCTGGCCTTGGGCACTGCCAGGGATCCAGGGGCAGCCACAGCTGCTCTGGGCAGTGCCAGGGCCTCACAACACATAGACAGAATCTCTTCATGCTGATGAGTGCAGCAGAATTTTTGCCGATTTCACAGTGAAAAGTAGAATAATGTTTAGTTTTTCCTGCTGAAAGACATTTGCATTGCACTGTGGAACAGCTGGTTGCTCACACAGAAATCCCAGTACAACCAGGATCCTGTCCTGGGATTCAGAACTGGTGACTTCCCCTATTTCAATAGTCCTACATCCTGCTGATTAAACTTCTGTTTAAGCAGCTCTGAAAAAGAATTACTTCATGGATTATTTAATTGAATTTCAACCTAGGAGTCTATCTAGCATAATTCAGTGAACTTTGATTTTTCATTACTCTAAAATTGGAAGCTGAGAAGTAGTAGCATCTATAATTGCATGTCACAGTACCTAAAATCTACTTTGCTTGCAGGTGTATTTCCTTGATTTTCTTTTTGGTGTTGTAGGGTACCTGCATTGTTTTGAAATAGAAAAAAATACTTCTGAGATAGTGTGCATAAAAAGAATTACTTCATGTACTGTTCTGCTCTGGATAGAATTCTTCTGGTGCTGTGCAATTGCTGTAGCTAACTTACAGCTCTGTTGGTTGACATATATCAACAAAAATAGATGCAGACAGTCAATTATTTGAATTATGTTCAAAGGTATTCTCATCTCTGTTTTATAAGGAAAGAAACTTGAATGGAGTAGAGCTTTTCCTACGCCAATTACTACAGTGCAGAGCTCCTCAGAGGAAGGAGCCATTCAAGTCAGGGTTTTGGGGTTTGTTTCTTTGTTTGTTTGTTTGTAGTTTGTTTGGTTTCCTACACTGCTGTCAAAAATCAGACGTGTGAGAACATCAGATTACTTTAGGGGTAAAAAGTGCACTCACTTCAGCCTTTTCATTTCAACACAGTCCTGCAAAAAACACTGTACAAAATACCCAAAATGGTGATTTTAAGGCTTTTAAGGGAGAGAAGAAAAATCTTGATTACTTGAAAGCCTTGATTTTTTTCATTGGAATATTCCAGTCTTCTTTCATTTTCCTTTTCCACGTGTGTGAGTTCATGTTCACACTGAATAGGAGGCATGAGGCTTAGTTTCTTGGGTTGGACATGGGAAAACCTGCAAAAATGTTATAAATTATAGTTTTAATCTAATTTTTTTATTAAGATGAGAAAATCACTGCTATGTGAATACATCTCTACTGCTACTGCACAGTTCAGTAGACAAAGATTTTTTCCTGAACTGCACACACATAAAGAATTTCTGTCAGATCAATTAAATCATAATTGATGGTGACATATCAGTAAGTAGGAGGCATCTTTATTTTAAAAAGTAAACAAACAAAAATCAAACCTAAAACTAATCAAAATCCCCTTTCATTTGCATAAAAATACAATTTACAGCAGTAATGTATTTTTAAGATAAAGATGCGAGGGGAGGAGAAAGAATCCTTAATAAAATTAAGGGTTTATCAAGCCTTGTTCTTGGGCTGAAAATTATGTTTCTTATATGTAGTTTGCATGATATGAAGTGCTATCCGTCATTGAAAATAACTCCTGGCTCCACAGTTACCTACTTCTGCTCAAATTGACTTGTCAAATATTTGACATTCAGATTATTCTCCCTGTTTGAGTGCAACTGCAGAGACTGTTATGGAAAAATACAAGCATTCAGAAATTCAGGCTTTTCCCTGGAATTTCGTATGAACATTTCAATACAGATTTCTTGATGTTTTCAAAGCCCAGAGTAAAGAAAAATAAAGGTAAACTAACACAGCTTCTCGTGGTGACCAACATACTTGTTTAGATGCTGAAAACTGTTTTTCCAGATTATCAAAGGACAGAGCTGCAAAGCACCAGGTGTTCTTTAGTTTATTGCAAAATGGAGTTGATTGCTGTTCTGGCTGCTTTCCTGATTTTCATAGCCTTCATTAGAAGCATCTAATAAATAACAAGCTGAATCAGCATTTTGATTAAGGAGATTGTTCTAATAATAAATTAATAGGCTTTTTATTTTTGAGCAAAATAGCAGCCAGAGTACTCTTAAAGCTTTTGTTTGTACGAGCCTTATCTTCCCAGGCAAGTTCTGGAGCTCCCAAATTTCCTTCATTTGACTGCAGCAGGAGGATAAACTGCATTCCATGGCAGCTCTGCTATTTAATATTGCCCACAAGAACAGACAGCTCAAACTGGAAGCTTCTAGAAAAACTTCTGGAATGAGCAGAATAATGTAGGCTTATAAAATGAAGGCCATTTATTTAAACAACAGAATCAAAACCAGCAGCTAAATCCCAGTGAAATCTCTGATTGAAATGGATGGAGGTGCTCACAAGGACAGAGGGAAAGTGTTGATGTGTTTGTTACCCCTTTGTTATTCTCAGTCCATCACCTCTCGGTATTTAAACCAAGTAGGCTTTAAGAAAAATATTAAAAGTAGTAAAATTAATAAAGTAGGCTTTAAGAAAAATACTGGCAAGAATATGAAGGGTTTTGGGGAGTGATGTTAATGGTTTCCACTCATTCTGTCATCATTAGGAAGTTGCCTACGGTCCATAGCTGAGATATTTTTCCTTCTCTCTCTGTTTTACAGTTTCCTGTGCAATAGTGCTCCCAAATCTGAGTGTCAGGGGTTTGCAAAAAGCTTTCTCTGCTGCCCTGCCCGTGCTGAGCTCAGCACAGGTGAGCTCTGAACATCAGACAGAGTTCCTTGCTCAGGTCCTGAGCTGAGGATGTCACTCCTGGGCACTCCAGGCGGAGCACTCGGGGCTGCCTGAGGGATGTTTCTCTTTGCCCAGTCCCAGCTCCTCTGCTGGCTCAGATTTTCCAGCCCCTGTAGGAGAAGGAGTGCTCGGAGTGGCTTTTCTGCCAACCCCAATTGCTCCTTGTGTGGGATGGGGAGCTGGGGCTGGGAGGTGTCACCCCAGCCTGGCCTATCCTTCCAGCTCTCCTTCCCCTGGGAAATAACAAAGGCTACTTTGTTATCCTAACTCAAAAACAATCAATGAAATTAAAATGAACTGTCACCTAACAGAAATGCAAATGTAATCTGCCTTAGTCATTTCCCTGCCCTTGCTCATCAGCAGATACCCTTAAAGAGCTCTCTGCATACAAGATTGCCTTCCATTTATCTCTGTTTATCTCTTTATTTCATCTCCCGAGAACAGTGATGCCTCCTGATTCCTCACAGACCCTACCAGCCTTACCTCAGTAATTTAAGATGATGCTCAATGACTTTCACCCAAAAAAAGCATTAAATATTTCTGACAGTCGGAGCAATGAGATGTTGGGCAAAAAAAAAAAAAAACCCAACAAATTACTACTCAGAAAAATAGACTCTAAAGATAGAATATAGAGAGAATCTTATTTCAGCTTATTAATTATGCCTTGTAAGCAATGAATCAAATCACTTTGCTGTATAATACAATTACTGCTGTAATTTGTAGTCATTACAGTTTGCACTGAGGTATAATTGTGTAATTCATTTTCTGCAGGTTATTGGCAGAGAAGGTCTTAACAACTTCGGGCGTGGAGACTTTGGGCTTGCTACAGTTTAATTTGCAGATCATTAGCACAATAGACCTAATAGCTTGTTGTGTCTACCCATCACGGAGTTATTTATGTTTGGATCAGGCATAAAAGGGAAAGATTAAGATGAGATTTCAGGTAGAGACATAATTACCTGGTGCTGTTTTCCCCTTACACTCCTTAGGTTCTGTTGCATTCCTGCCTCCTGTCCCAGCCAGGTTTAATTCTCTGGTCAGCTGCATTTTCCAGCAGGTTGTGTGAAAACGGGGTGGCTTTTCTACCTGCAGCGAATTATTCCAATTAACAGGTTAGTATTTTGGCATAGTCTACTGCATCTGATTAATGTTCATTAAATCAATCGTGATTTGATTGGAATACATCTTTAAGTGTCAACTTTCCCATTCAAATGGAGCACAAGAAGTGCTGTTCCTGCTGACATCTGCCATGGAATAAAATATAACAAATAAGTCACATTCCAATCGTGGAGTTTCTTCTGGTTCTGCTAAATGTACATCCTGACTCTTATACATGGTAGGTTTGGTTTTTTGAGGGTTTGGGGCATTTTCAGAGTGATTATTCCAGCTTCTTCAAAAATTACACTGATATTTTTTCTTATTTAGTGTCTCTTTTAAATTACAAAGAGGGATTAAAAAAAAAAACAACAACCAACCAGCAAACAAAAAACCCAAAAAACCAAACCAAAAAACCAAACCAAAAAACCAAATAAACAAAAATTTTTAAAAACCCACAAAAATAAAAAACAAGAAAGAAACAACCAAAAAACCACCAAAACAACTATTGCCTTTATGAATGCAGTCAGTGTAATACACATATAGGCTATATAAGCATCATTTAAAATTATTTTCACGAGTGATTTGCACAAAATTGTTCCTATTGATAAAAAAAAAAAAGCAGACAATTCTGAAAATCTGTCACGTGCTGTGAACTAATAAATTGGCAGGTTTGGGCATTCAGTTCTTCCTAGCAGATATACATCCATTGGTTCAGATAAGTTTAGTTATATAATTTTCCTATAAATCATATTTGAAAGATCCTTTTTTTGCTTAAGTCTTACCTGAATGTTGGGTGTTTGGGATTTCTTATGCAATCTGACAGTTTATAATTTTGAAGTGTTTCACAAGTGTAACTAATTACTTCCAGGAGCTTATAAATAGGCCAGTCTTGGACTAATTTTTGTCTTGAGCCAAATTAAGATTTTGAGGTCTGAGAAATCCCTGAGTTATTCAGAGGTCCCTGAAATTTTCCACTGTGGCAAAACATCATGGCCTTTATGCTTAGCTTGGTTTATTTTTTAAAAAGTAAGAGCTGTATACACCTGGCCTCCAGTATAGCATAAATTCAAAGTTTTAAATGTTAGAAGAACAAGAAAATAAGTGGTTGTGGTGAGTTGAGTGCATGTTACTGTTTGCTTCCATCTATAATATATATGAAATGTAACACAGACATGCACAAAGCTGCAATATGTCATAAAGTGGAAATGCTCAGTGATAGTAATATTGGGAGTTTATCTCTTCTTGATTAAAACCTGGAATTCCCTTTGCTAACATTCCCTGCAAGAAGCTGCCTTATGAGTTATGGAAAAGTTAATGCAGTGGGAAAAGGGAGGAAATTATTACCAGACACTGCCAGGAGGGGTTAGGAATCACAAAGCTGAGAGAGGGAAGATCTGGTGCGAGGGAGCTGCTGTGGGATGAGTCTGTGGTGGGAGCTGCCCTTGTTGCATAATTGGGAGTCTGGGAGTGTGATCACTTCACCTCGAGGTCCTTATGCAAAAACAATTTGTTGGCTGGGAGCAGAGAGTTGCTGTTGTATTGTTGCCTTTCCTTGGTCTTAAAATTAAAATCAAAACACAGTTTATGGGGAAAAGAGGTTTTTACCTTGGTATTTATTTCAGGATCCTTGGGTGCAGCACTTGGTCCAGGTGGAATGCCCTGAAAATGCNATAAAAGAGTGTGTGAGAGGGGTACAAAAGAAAAAACAAAAAATCATTCTGGCATCAGTATTAGGGACAGTCAAGATGCAACACACAGACTCCAAATAATTCAGAAGGTAAAAACCTCCAAAGGCCTCTTTATTCGACCTGCACAGTTTTTTACAGACAGCTTTGCAGAGATGCTACATAATTAGTTATTAGATTGACACCCCCCAACACCATTGGCTAATTACGAACAACACCCAATTCTAAACATCACAAACTAAAAATACCAAGTGCAAGATTGTTTGATTCTTCTCCTGCTCAATGCATAGGAAAATTTGTAGTTTCTCTCAGGCACTGGCTGCAGTCTGAGGCTTGAAAATTACTCTCTGACCAGGCAGTCATCATCCATAGCAGAGGAATCAACCACTGGTTGCAAAGAACTTTTTGGTAATGGGCAAGTGAGCAGAGCTCAGTCAGGGACCACCAGCACCAGCACCAGCACCAGCACCAGCACCAGCACCAGCATTTCTGCCTGGCAAAACCTTCCCTGCACAGCCCCTTCTGCTTGTAATAAATGAATAGACAATGAATGTTGGCTTTTGCAAAATCTGAGTTTAACATTTATCAATAACAATATACTATGTAGAAATAGCATATGAATTTAACATTTATCAGTAATAACATGCTGTGTAGACATAGTGTTAAAATAAAACAATGTTAGAGTGGATGGTAACTCCAAAATTGCTGTAGTACATGCATGATAATGAATGTCTTTAAGCTGATAAGACCCAGAGGTTTGCAGTTGTTGGGCCCGGGAGGGTCTGGGTGTCCTTGGAGAGCGAGCTGGAGAGGCTTTGTTATGTCAGTGTGAGCATGAGAGAACAGCACTGAACGAGCTCCAGGGAACTGCAGGGTTACACTGGGCACTGCAGGGTAGGGAATATAAAGGTATCATGAGGACATGGTGGTGACCCTGCTGTCACTCCCCATGAGGATGAGGGTGCAGTGTGGAGCACAGTTTACACAGGGTGACCTGGCAGACGAATTCCCCGAAGGCCACAGAGCTTGGTCTGCCACAGAGCTTCCTCAGAAACACCATTTCACCTTTGTTCTGTTTGCAGTGGGTGCCCACAGGGAGTAGGGAGGGGATGAATATGTTCCAGAGGCAATCGTGTGAGCAAAAAGTGTTCTCAGCTGCAGCTGCTTGTTGCTGCGCTGTTTTTGGGAGATTTTACTGTCATGAACAGCAACCTGCTGATGAAGCAGCTCAGGCAAACACTCCCTCACGTGCCTTGGACAGAATTGCACAGAACAGTTTAGATATTCACTTTTTGCCTGGGCTGAATTGGTGAGCTTTGAATTGGAACACTTTAAAGCAGCTCAAACCTCAGCCCAGCAAGGAGCTCCTCTGGCCAGTCCTTGCCATGCCCCCTCTGCCCAGCTCGGGGTCCCACAGAAGGAGATTCTCCTTGCTGAGTGACTGCAGCAAAGGTGATTGGGCTCTTCAGAGGCAAATATTCAACTCACTTGGAATTGCCAGGATAAATTAATGATATACACACACAATTTTATCATGCCTTCTGCTCTATTCCCATAGCAATTAGAGAGGACATTTTCCTCGTGTGGTGTGGTGCATTAAGGGGTGTTACATCTCACGAGTTCCTGTTCCCTTTTTGCCAACACTACCTTCATGCAAATACAAATAAATGTTGCTCTGAATAGCACAGATTAGTCTCGAAAGGACACATAGCTTCTCATGTATCCAAAAGAAACACTGGTGGCTCATTTCTGCCTCTAGAATAGCCACCCTACAGGAGCTACATGCCACTCACATAAAACACTAATGCTTTACTCTTATTAGGTAATAAATAACATTCATTTGACCACCGTAAGGCTCAAATAACATTCATTTGACCACCATAAGCCTCAGAGAACATTTCTAATTGAGAGCTTTAACAAGAAATATTAAAGAAAGAGAAGAAAAGAAAACTGTCTGNCCTGTCTGAGGTTCCAAAATGTGTTCTGGAGAGGCCCTTGGTGTCTGGGGCTCCCAGGATGTTTGCTCTCCTGGTTTAACGGTGCCGTGGGGCTGAGCTGAGTTATCAGCCTTGGGAAGTCACAGTGTGTGGGCTAAAAGCACTGAGAATACATCAAACTATAAAAGAGTGTGTGAGAGGGGTACAAAAGAAAAAACAAAAAATCATTCTGGCATCAGTATTAGGGACAGTCAAGATGCAACACACAGACTCCAAATAATTCAGAAGGTAAAAACCTCCAAAGGCCTCTTTATTCGACCTGCACAGTTTTTTACAGACAGCTTTGCAGAGATGCTACATAATTAGTTATTAGATTGACACCCCCCAACACCATTGGCTAATTACGAACAACACCCAATTCTAAACATCACAAACTAAAAATACCAAGTGCAAGATTGTTTGATTCTTCTCCTGCTCAATGCATAGGAAAATTTGTACTTTCTCTCAGGCACTGGCTGCAGTCTGAGGCTTGAAAATTACTCTCTGACCAGGCAGTCATCATCCATAGCAGAGGAATCAACCACTGGTTGCAAAGAACTTTTTGGTAATGGGCAAGTGAGCAGAGCTCAGTCAGGGACCACCAGCACCAGCACCAGCACCAGCACCAGCACCAGCACCAGCATTTCTGCCTGGCAAAACCTTCCCTGCACAGCCCCTTCTGCTTGTAATAAATGAATAGACAATGAATGTTGGCTTTTGCAAAATCTGAGTTTAACATTTATCAATAACAATATACTATGTAGAAATAGCATATGAATTTAACATTTATCAGTAATAACATGCTGTGTAGACATAGTGTTAAAATAAAACAATGTTAGAGTGGATGGTAACTCCAAAATTGCTGTAGTACATGCATGATAATGAATGTCTTTAAGCTGATAAGACCCAGAGGTTTGCAGTTGTTGGGCCCGGGAGGGTCTGGGTGTCCTTGGAGAGCGAGCTGGAGAGGCTTTGTTATGTCAGTGTGAGCATGAGAGAACAGCACTGAATGAGCTCCAGGGAACTGCAGGGTTACACTGGGCACTGCAGGGTAGGGAATATAAAGGTATCATGAGGACATGGTGGTGACCCTGCTGTCACTCCCCATGAGGATGAGGGTGCAGTGTGGAGCACAGTTTACACAGGGTGACCTGGCAGACGAATTCCCCGAAGGCCACAGAGCTTGGTCTGCCACAGAGCTTCCTCAGAAACACCATTTCACCTTTGTTCTGTTTGCAGTGGGTGCCCACAGGGAGTAGGGAGGGGATGAATATGTTCCAGAGGCAATCGTGTGAGCAAAAAGTGTTCTCAGCTGCAGCTGCTTGTTGCTGCGCTGTTTTTGGGAGATTTTACTGTCATGAACAGCAACCTGCTGATGAAGCAGCTCAGGCAAACACTCCCTCACGTGCCTTGGACAGAATTGCACAGAACAGTTTAGATATTCACTTTTTGCCTGGGCTGAATTGGTGAGCTTTGAATTGGAACACTTTAAAGCAGCTCAAACCTCAGCCCAGCAAGGAGCTCCTCTGGCCAGTCCTTGCCATGCCCCCTCTGCCCAGCTCGGGGTCCCACAGAAGGAGATTCTCCTTGCTGAGTGACTGCAGCAAAGGTGATTGGGCTCTTCAGAGGCAAATATTCAACTCACTTGGAATTGCCAGGATAAATTAATGATATACACACACAATTTTATCATGCCTTCTGCTCTATTCCCATAGCAATTAGAGAGGACATTTTCCTCGTGTGGTGTGGTGCATTAAGGGGTGTTACATCTCACGAGTTCCTGTTCCCTTTTTGCCAACACTACCTTCATGCAAATACAAATAAATGTTGCTCTGAATAGCACAGATTAGTCTCGAAAGGACACATAGCTTCTCATGTATCCAAAAGAAACACTGGTGGCTCATTTCTGCCTCTAGAATAGCCACCCTACAGGAGCTACATGCCACTCACATAAAACACTAATGCTTTACTCTTATTAGGTAATAAATAACATTCATTTGACCACCATAAGGCTCAAATAACATTCATTTGACCACCATAAGCCTCAGAGAACATTTCTAATTGAGAGCTTTAACAAGAAATATTAAAGAAAGAGAAGAAAAGAAAACTGTCTGCAAGATTTTCTCAAGATGCTGCTGCAGGACTCAGGATCTCCTGGCAGTATTTGCCATGGATTTATGATTACCATTTTGGTGGTACTCGAGTCCCTTCCTGACTGTAATGTGTCATTATTACACTATTTCTCTTTGCAAATAAAAGTGAAATATGTAGATAAGGTAACCTGAGCAAGGACCACTCTGCTTGCAGTTGAACATGCTCTCTTGTGCTTCTCCTTCCACTGCTCTCTCCACTGATTACCAGAATCTATTTTAGTATTTTTAGTATTTTAGTGATTAAGTCTCTTCCTGTCCCCCTTCTCTCTCTGCCCATTCCTGTCTGGGTATTGTAGAGAGATCCAAAGGATCTCCTGGAAGCCTGAAACAGTGACCTTGGCTTATCTGAGCAGTCTGAGGATATTGGAACATTGAAAGAATAATTTCAAATTGCCTCCTAGACTTAAATATTTGATATTTGACTATATTTTACCTTCTATATCTTAAGTGCTTTGTGTGTTACTTTATGACTCTATTTCTGAGGCATAAACACTGAATATTAATTGTAAAATTGAAGGTTGTGGCATCTGGTGAAAGAATTGGTTGTGCTTGTAAGTTATTTTGAGTACAATTATTAATAATAAATGTAAAGTGAGATGAAATGTGCCCACTGAGGTGAAGGGGGCAGAAAAAGAATCTTGTATTTGACCCAAGCAACAGCACCCAGGAAATTCGTATTCATGTTCATGGAAAATAGCATGTTCTGATTAAGCTGATACTGTATGGAAACCATAATTATTTTTCCACACTTCCTGCCATTATTGAAAATTTCTTTTAATTGACCATTCTAAATTAGCATGTTTTCATGCAGTCATAATTTCCATACCCTGTCTCCTGAGAGTTACATACATCTTACACCATATTTAAGAAAAGTAGAAGCAATTAATTCCATACTCTTTGCATATGACTTCTTTCTTAAACTACAGTTTAGAAAAAAAAATATTTTTAAAAGTTGCCATTAGGACCTGCAACCAAATAAAGTTCTTCCATTCTTTTCCTTGATACAAACTTTATCCTCAGAATGCAGAATTCAAATTGTAGAGCTTCAGAAATTCTTTGAAAAAAATAATAATGGCAAATGTTGCTATGGTTACAGAACCATTCCCATTTGCTTTGCTTTTCTGCCTTAGTAATGAAAGTAGAATGAGGGATTTTTATTCCAACTGTCTGTGTGATGCTTTGTAGGGGAAATTCGTATCCCACTAAATATTCTCCATTAATTTTTGAAACCAGAATGTTTGGGGGGTTGCTGTTGCTGAAGCTGCTTTCCCCTGTTTTCCTATTAAAGTTGATTAAAGACAAATATAATCTTAAAAGCTGCAGTGAAAGTGTGAGTTTCGCTCACAATTCCACTCGGATAAAGGACAGACTCAATTTCTATCCTTCCTCAGTCTAACACCCCTTGAGTATAAAATACTGAGCTTGAGTTGCCTTAATTTATTGAGTTACCTTATTCTCAGGAGAGACTGGCACTGGCTTTTTTGTCTGAGCATTGAAGCACAGGATATCCTTAAGATTTCTTGAGCTCATGTGGAACAGATGAAGTAGTGCTCTGGGATGTCCCATTTTATCCCTCTGGGCTGCTGGGGTGTTTTTTTAGTTGTAATTTTGTGATCAATTTGCAGTTCCTTGTCCTTCCAACAACACAAACCTCTGTGACCCCAGAAAAAAAGTTTACGAGGCTTCACTTCCCAAGATACTTTCCTTCCTGACAAGTAATTCTGACTATGGCAGGACTTAAATGTTTGGGGAAAGTCTCCTGATTTTCTTATCAACAAAAGCATCGGCAGCAGCTTTTCCTGAGGATGAAAATCCATTTGGAAGCAGCCACTGCCAGGGTAATGCAGCTGAACTGCCCTCCCGAGGACAATAAGGAACCTCTTTTAAGGTAGCAATGATGTGGCAGAAATGAACCCTCCGAGGGCAGAATCAGCGATGCTCTCCCCGGGGGCTGTTCCAATGCTGCTGCAGAGAGCTTCCTGGGAAAAGATAATGCAAATAAAGGCTGCCTGCAACAGAAACACCCTAGAGACTGAGCAGGGGTTCAGAGTTTTGGGTTTTTGTTCCCAAAAACCGCATTTGGCATGACAGCAGGGTTCCATTCGACAGAAGATGAAGTCCTACACCACTTTACCTCATAAGGATGAGGTTCCTCGCTGGCTGTCTCAACAGCACACACATTTGAAATGGGGATGGCAGCGTGGCCATCATTAAGGTTTTCTGATACTTTTTTAGGAACAAGCAGCTCTCACCAGCTCGCAGTTTGCCAAGCAGCTGTGAGAATTTCTCCATTCTGAATGGCTTTTCTAGATTCTCACACACACACACACACACACACACAGAGCTATACTCCCTGCGATGCTTTGTTCCAGTTTATTTTATTATTTCAGCCAAAGCAGTTGAGAGTTAACCCAAGGAAGTAGATACTGCTTTGGTGGTTTGTTTTTTGGTTTGTTGGGTTGTTGTTTATTTTTTTTTTGAGGGGGGAGATATTTTTAGTTTGGATTTTACTTTCCCTTCATTCTCTCGAGCCTTTGATTTTTGGAAAACATAGACTTTGCTGCAGAAACCACATCTGCTGGACTTTAGCACTTATCTGTCTTTGCTGTCCCCATGAAAAGCCCTCCACTTGTTCTAAACCACAAGACTGAGAACTCCAGCTAATTCTTGGACAGGTACATTGTTAAGCCAAGCCTTTCATGAGTTTTGTTTGGTTTCTTTTTTGCCTGAGCAGGCTGGATACTGTCTGTTCTCACACAGCACCTACACGTGCAGACTCCTAATGAACTGGCTCCTCAGACTCCCTGGGCACGCAGGAGAGGGAAAGCACTGGGAATTTGCCATCCTGAGCTGCCTCCCCTGGAAGGAGGGGTGCAGCAAGAGGGCTCTTGGTAAGGGCTGGGAGCTTGTGTTCCTCTGAATCCCCTGCTGACATGGAGGGAGAAACCAGGCAGGATCTGTGTGTAAGGCACAGAAGTCTAAAAAAGCAACAGCTGCTGTGACCTTGGGCTGGGAACATCGGTGTGAGAGCCAAGCAGCAGCAAAGGACAGGAGGCAGCTTGTGATGGAGATATAAAGCTTGCTTGGATTGCTCAGATTTCATGGTGTGTGCTGACAGCACAGAACTGGGGAGATGAGAGGACCTTTGTGGTGTGCGGGCAGGGCTCGAGACTTTTCAGCACTGTAAAGAAAGAAATAAGTTTTTTCCTTTTGCACTGGCAGTTGACTGGGCTCTTGAGAAACAGGGTGGAATGGAGGAGAGGAATTGCAGAAATTTTAGAAATGGATGTTAAAGGTTGAGAGTTCAAGAGGACTGCAGACATGAAGGTGAGTAAGAAAGGGCTGAGAGGAGTCTGATATTTCAGGAGGGAGACCCACGAGATTCTCAGACTGCAGGTGACAGAATAAACATTAGGGAGAGCAGAATAAAGCTCAGGAAAGAACACAGCAGAATGAATCAAATTTCAGAAAGAAGACAAAAGAGTTTATCCACATAATCTTGTGGAGTCTGGATTTAAAGTTGGACAGGAGACAAATTAGCCACCAATAGTGTCACACCCAAAGTCACCCATGCCAGAGAAGGAGATCTGGTTTATCATTTGCAGATGCTCCTATATTATTATTATTATTTGTAGTAGTACTATTATTAATATTATTATCCAATGTTTAGCTGCGTTTCTTTAGTGAGAGTCAAATCATAAGTTCCTTACAGCTTTTCAAATGATAAAGTAACCAGAGATGGGTTGATGCACAGCAGAGTACAGATGATATCCTCTGCTCAGACTTTATACTGACTGACCCCTCAAAAGCACAGAAATGGGCACTGGAGCCTTGAGAGACAACTGCAGACCTAAAAACTTGACTGAAAAACCTTTGTAATAGGCTTTAAAAAAAAAAAAATCCATTTTTTTCCAAACTTATTATGGAGGCTGCCTGAAACAATAAATGTTTCTGATTCTTACTTGCTAACTCTCTGTCAAAGAATTTGGACACTCTGTGCAATATCATAATCTAGGAATATTTTAAAGATTCTAAGTAACTTGGTGCCTAAAGCTTCTTTGACAGAAAAAGTAACTTATTCAAGTTTAAGTTTTGTATTTCTGTGAAATTTATCTTCAAATATTTGACTGAAGTTTTGAGACGTCTCTCTTGATTTTGTGAGATGTGAAACATTTAATTAAAATTGACTTAAAATATAAAGAAAGACATGGAGAACTGGTTCAGATAACTTAAACACGGGGTAGGGAAAGACTTTATATATTTGCATATTTTATTACTGGATATAAAAAGCAATTTTTCAAATAAATGCTAGTTCTTCTGAGTCTTCTACCCATTTATCTGTGGAGAGATCAAACAGAGTATGAAATTTCAGAATGCACTGACTTCCTAAGCTGCACTAAAAATATTTTAGTTCTGGCTGTCCAATGTAAGTTACTGGAGGATGTTCTGTGATTTAATTGGTCTCTACTGGTTTTATGCTCAAAGGACAGTTTCTTTGAGATAGCTAGCAAAACTCTTCTAAGAAAAATAGCAATCAATATCTGAGATGGGGTTATTAAAGGAAAATGTTATCTTCTTTGTCTAGCTCAGTTTAAATTTTTATATATTTTTTCAATTTTAGTCACTGAAATAATTTTTTTAAATTATTAATACTGCTCTGTCTGTAATTTTATGCCCTTTGTTGTTTTGTATAACTGACTTCAATGTAGGATGAGAGTTACTGGAGTTTAGATTGATATTCTTTGCCATTTCCCAAACAGAATTCCCACCTCCCCCAATGCCTGAACCTCTGAGAGCTGCCAGAGCAGCATGAGCACTGTTCCCACTGTGCACTGATAGTTAAAGAAAGAGGACTTTAATGCCTTAAACCATCTTTCATTTAAAAGTTCACAACTGCTAAGAGATGTGCCCTACTAAAAACACACTACCACTGTCCAAATATGCCATTTTATTAAGTATAAATAATTTTCCAAGTCATTCTTTATCGAGGTTTTTATTGTCTGCACCTGCAGATACCTAAAATTCGCCCTGAGTTAGTAAATATTGGGACAGGAGCTGCCCTTCATGCTGTACCCCACCCACTCCCTGATGTGAGAGCTTTACACACACAAATTGTTTCACATCTCCACACCCTGAAAACAAAGAGTGAGTCCTGATATTGATTCCTGCTTAATACAAAGGGTGATCACAGAATGACAGAATCATTAATGTTGGAAAACACCTCCAAGCTCACCAAATCCAAGCTTTGGGAGATGGTTGGGTGGGCAGGGAGGTATTGGGGCAGAGTGCCACCACATCCACTTGTTCATCCAACACATCCAGGGACTGGGACTGCCCCACTTCCCTGGGCAGCTCATTCCAATGCCACACCACCCTTGCAATTAAGAAATTTTTCCTTATATCCAACCTGATTATTGATTTTTACTTAAAAAAAAAAAAAACCCAAAGGTGATTATTGAGTGATTCTTTATCTAGTGGATTCAGCCCACTCCTTACAGTGAGGGCTTGAATAATAAGTTTTTAACAAGTGGAAATAAAGGTGTAGCACGAGGGCAAAGGAGTCTGCAGAACTTGACTTTGTAGGCAGGTGGAAACTCATTAAAACTGCACATGCTTGAGGAGATAGCAGATATATTCTGTACTGCTCTTGAGACAACGCTCACAGAAATATTCCTGTTTCATCTGTCTGATAAATGGTGATCTTGGAAAAGAAAGTGGTTCTTCTGCAGGCAGCTGTGCAATTCAGTGCTTCGTACTTCCCTTCTCTGCGCACCATAAAGATGAAGCCTATTGCCTTAGACATTTACAAATCAAATCTTTTCATGCCACTAAAGGCTTTTAGAGAAAAGCACAGATGTAAAATCCCTGTTTGGCTCTGAAGAGAGACCAGCAAATGGGCTACTGACAGCAAGGCTCACCACTGCTCATCACAACCTGCACTCCAGAGCTTCGCAGCAGCACTTGCCACGGAAAGGCTACTGCTGAGAAGAGCTCTTCTTTTCAATTCTGGAAAACAACACTGCTCTTAAAATAATGGAAAAGGGACAGAACTACAGGATGTCTAACTTTCCATTTGAGTCGAGCACTTCAAATCAAAAAGAAATCCCTCCACCCTGCTCTGCTCTCTGATGCTGCAGCTGGGGTGTGAGTTTCACTGCAGAAATGTGTGGGTTTGGGGATGGAGGCCTGGTAGGGATTGGGGTTGGGGTTTTTTTTTTTTCTTTTTTTTTATATTTATGGAAGCACAGGCGTTTTGTTTTGCTGTGTGCAGGCACAGCTCCCAACCACACGTTTGGGGAAGGGCTGAAGGTTCGAGGAGGCTCTGGAAGGGGCAGGACAAGGTCTCTGCTGGAATTTCAGTTGTTTTCCAGCCAGTGGCACTGGATGTACACCCACATAAAGCTTCCACACACTTTGATAATAATTTGGAAGGCTTTTAATTAAAAGTAAATTATAGCAATTCTGCCGCTCTCCCTCTCTTTGTGAAAGTAGATAAACTGATTGAACACTGTTTTCTTTTCTGATCTTAAATTGTAATGCTTCATAACATCAACCCACTAGCAGAGCACTTAAAACAAAAACAACAATGTCAATTTGATTTCAGTTTAATCTAATTCGGAGGGATAGAGCTTAAATCTTATATAACACATATGGTGATCTTTATTTTTATCTTCTGGTAAACTTATACCAAGAGTTTGAAGCCATTTAAAGCTTTAAACTGAGAATGATGTCAACCCAAAGACTGGTCAATACTGGGACAAAAGTTCATTCTTGAGCCTTCAGCCTGGAATTGCTTTCATGAACTGACCTCTAGTTTTTTATTTTTGAGATACAAAGATGTGAGTGGCATCGAGATGTCAGTGCAGAAAGTTCTTTCTTCCATAAAAGCACAGCATGTTAAAATTGCAAGTGATAGAGTAGGCTTTTTTTGTCATGTAGCAGGAAACATTCTGAGTGACTCCAGCATGGTTTTCCTCTTGTCAACAAGTTAATTTGAAGAAAAATAGCTGTGCTTCCAAAATAATAGTGTCTCCTGTCATAGAATTGCTGAACACTTGGTTCTGCTACAAGGATTTTTATTAGAGAGAAGCAAGACTAATTTACAAACATCAAGAAGCAGAATGTGATAAACCTGGCTGTGCTTGGATGTTTAGAGAATCTGCACTGTCAGTTTAGCTACAAATGTGCTGTGGCAGTCAGGAACACTTGCCAAACCTCACTGCAGCCAAAACCCACTTTGTATTCTAAAAGGATTTCTTGTTTTCCTGAGATGGACAAAGGCTGTAAAGTCTGACTTGATGTAGTGTATGTCTCCATCATCTGGGTATTCAAAAAATAGAAGTTGAGGTCCTTAAAGTGCATTGCAGCTTTTCAGTTACATGGATTAGAAATGTACACTTAAATTTCTTTCATGTGGTATTTTCTTTGAGGTACATGGAAGGTGGAGGGAAAGAAGGAAGCAGCACCAGTAAGGGCTTAAAAAAGCTTTTAAGCTTATCCTAAAAATAAATATTTACATCTATCCACTAGTTACACTGCCCATGAGCATTTTTAAAATTCTGAAAGTCCAACACCTTTTTGACAGTGTTTGCCTCTAAATGTGTACAGCAATTCACTGCTTCATTCACCGGTTTGCAGTGATGCAAAATATTATGAATTCATAATCATCCCCACCATGGCTGGAGACCTATATGAGTTTTGATAACGGCAATTACACAAACTTCTACAACTCTGTCAGCACAGCTCTCGGTTATTTGCCTTGCCTTGTATTTTAATGAAGTCTGGAAATAGCTACAAAACCTGACAGGGTGTGCTCCTGCCTCTGGTTTTGTGTGGCCTTTATTTCTCCTTTCTCCTAAGGAGAAACACATCATTATGGCCTCCCTGCCACCTTGTGAAAACAACCTATTACATCCCTCTCCTGGATATTTTTCAGACTCTCCACGTGGACTTTTTTGTCATTGTTCAGCTCACAATATCCCAAGACACCTCCTGAGGTATTCCCTACCAACATCTGCCTTGTGATGCAAAAACTCTATGGCATTGCTGGTGCAATGCTGGTTCAATTTGTTTCTTCAGCAGCAAATCAGAGGATGTATTTTTAAACATAAGGACACCTTCTTGTCTCTAGCAAAAGATGGAGCACCAGGAACTGTGCTGCATGCAAATGAGACTCAGCTCTGTAATTGGGAGGCTGAGCGCAGGGTAATTATGACCTCTGAATTGGATGCCGTGTTTATTTGAACACATATGTATCCCAGTTACAAATCAGCACTAAATTATACAAGTCAAGGCCTCTTTGACTTGAAACAGCTGCTAAAGGCAGAAATCAAATACACAGAGACACCTGACAGAAACTCAGTGCTGGCAAGCTGCAGTGGGAGCTTTCAAACACCACCTAGTTCTTTTACCAATATTTTCGCTTTGACTTTTATCAGCGTAAAGGCATTACATGATTCCCTCTGAAAATAAAGATATCTAAAAAAGATGAAATAAGAGAAAAATCTATATCTGAATGTATTATTTGCCTGTTGCCTCAAAGAAGAGTTCATTGCTGCAGTGGTCTAACAAGCCACTCTGTGCTGGCACTCAGCTCTGACTGCATTCTTAATGGAACAGTTCTGCTCTCTCCACTCTCAAACAGCATTGCTGCACTGACACACAAAGGCAGAGCATTTCACTTTTGATTCCACAAGAAAAGTTCGAGAGCTCTCAGAACTCCCAACTTCAGCACATACAGAGCAAATCTGCTTGGACAGAGGGAAGGGAAGGGAAGGGAAGGG
>VZRF01006374.1:92492-130760 GCA_013396875.1 Vireo altiloquus
GAAGGGAAGGGAAGGGAAGGGAAGGGAAGGGAAGGGAAGGGAAGGGATTTTAGTTAATGCAGGAGGGAGCTGCCACCTAAGGCTGACGTGCGTGGCTGTTTCAGGTGGGGGATCTCTGTCCTTGCTGGGTCCTTGCCTGTGCATTCAATGGGAAAGAGACAACATTGCAAATAAAACTGCTGTAAGGTAACTGAGGTAGTGAGGGAATGAGGGAGGGGTGAGGCTCGGGTGAAAGCACAGCTGGAGTCAGAACCCCAGAATGGTTTGGGTTGGGAGGGATCTTAAATCTCATCCCAATCCACCCCTGCCACGGGCAGGGACACCTTTCACTGTCCCAGGGTGCTCCAAGCCCCCTCCAACCTGGCCTTGGACATTTCCCAGCTTCTCTGGGAAACCTGTGCCAGGGCCTCACCACCCTCACAGGGGAGAATTTTTCCTAATATCTATTTCCAACTAACTCCCTTGCCAGTTTGAAGCCACTCCCTCTTGTCCTGGCACTGTATGCTCTTGTAAAAAGTTCCTTGATAAAAGATATCTATGCAAAAATAATTTCTTGTTCTACTCATTTTCTCAGTTTCTGCTAACCTGAGGTTTTCTGAGGGAGAAGACAGGAATAGCCATTATATATCAGACCTAAGATCTTCCTTCTTTCACCCCTTAATGAATGCCATAAAACCCAGCCTGCTGGGTCTCTCATTATCAGGTAATCATGCTGGACCTAAAATAACTCTGCTTCTGAAGCTTTATCAGAACCTGACCTTTTCTTAAAACCCTTTAATAAATTGTCACTTTCATAAGAAACTTATCTTGGAAAGAGATCTGGCCGAGGGTTTGCCTGTAGACTTTTTAATCACATGCACACGATTGTGCATTTATGATTACACCCTCACTACCCTCACAGCACTATTGATCAACCAGCACTTTTGTGAAACCTTAGTTTTATTTTCAACCATAGGCTTTTTTCCTGAGTAACTAAAAAGCTTTGGGAACTACAGATGCAGGCATAATTAATTAAAGCACAGTGCATTCGTGCCAGTATTTTACACTTCTCAGTGGACCACTTAGATGTTGAGAGCAAACGTGTAAAAATCTCCATCTCTTTTCATGCCAGCCTGATAACAGAGGAGCAGCTTCATGGCTCTGTCACTCCTTCCACATGCTGTTTACAGCAGCAGCCTGCCTTTTTTGCTTTATACTTACAAGAACAGTTATCTGGCAAACCTGGGGGCTGGTTTGTGCTTTTCCCACGTGGTAGGAAAGAGAAGCAAGCCACGATTATTTCCCATGGGACAACAGAGGAGAAAACAGAAGAGAACTCATCAGAAATGCCCTTTTGGGGGACACTGAGGTGTGCATGTGATACATCAGCCCTTCCTCAAGATCTTACTGAGTTAAGAAACATCCTGAAATTATCTTGCTTAGCCTGGTGGCCAAGGACTGCCTCAAAGCATCCTTAGGTACACACAGGGGCTACAGCCATGCAAAGCTGTGCTGTATTTCCATTATTCAATTTTTGTCAGTCTTTGATATGTAAGGAAAGCACTAAATTCCTCTTCTTAAAAGTGTATCTCACACACCATATTAGGAAAATTGGATTTCCTTGTTTTCCTTTGAAGAATATTCAGATTAGGTATCTTAATACATGTTCCAATCGGATTAATTCCAGAAGTTGTGACAAAAGACAGTACAAGTCCTGTGTCAGAAACAAAAGTTGTCTTGTTTGTATGCAAGGTGTCTTTATGTGCAAAGTGTTGGGCTGAGCAATTCCATCACATCAGAAATAAGAAAGTAGTAAATTGTATCTGGACCTTTTCTCTACCAGCAGTTGGGACAAAATACTAAAGAATAAAACAGCAGCTGCTGAATTAGCCCATATCTCCTTATCTTCTCAGAACTGCACCAGGCCTCACATGCTGTGGAATAAAAATTGTACAACCAAGCTCTTTTTAATTTCCTGTTTCTTCCCGACTGTGTAAACAAAAGGACATAATCCACACATTTTCCCTGCGTTTGAGCAACACCTTTTCCCACTGTAATGTGACATCCAGGTCTCTTGGTGACAGAAGTGACCTCCCAGGCTTCAGCCTCAGCTGCTGCATCAGATTTCCTTGGGAGCAGGGGAAAAGGGGAATCTGAACCACCAGCTCAGGGCAGCAACCTCCACTTGGGGCAAGCTCTGCATTACACAGCTCATGTCATTCACCACAGGAAAGCAAAATGTACCCAGAAAATACAAGTAATATACCTGAGAGATTTAACATTTGGCCAAGAACAGTCTCAGGATAGATGGCATTGCACATGCCTGTAAGTATCACCAAAATAAAGAGTCTCCTCAGGAGCCTGGCAGTACATCACACTGTAAACTCACAGCTAGAATCGCTTTGGCCCGGCAGAAGAACCTCGGGATTAAAGGGTGGGCTCAGATCTGCGCGCCCTGTGTCTCACCTAAAAAATCCAGTGCGCAGGCTGGGAGGTCTGAAAAGAAGAGGCCTCCCCCGGATCTTCGTACGCGAAGGCTGGCCAGCAAAGCAGCAAACTCACAGCTGAGGAGGGATTCTGTGAGGAATAATCCTTACAGGCACTGACAGGATTCCCTGCATCACCCCATGCAGCACTGCATTGCTGGAGGCCACTGTGTCCTATGAACCTCTATGAAGTGATGCATCCTATTTTAAATTAATGAATTTTGTCTGACTCATTTTCTTCAGAGGTAATGCTGCTTCCTCACTGTCTAACAGCTAAAGAAGCAGTTTCCAGTGTAAATTCATTCCAGGACAAGTCATTTATACCTGTTCTTTGCTAAAAATCAAACAACAACTAACCAATGAAGCAAAAAACCTGCAACAAGCCACCTTTTCTAGAAGGGAAGCTCTCATTTTCAGGCATTTATCACTTCATTCCCTTCAGAGTCCAATCTGGGATGCAGTTTTGGCTGTTAATTGTCTATGGCTGTGGTGGGTCAGCCGTGGCTGATGGCCAAACTCCCACTCAGCTCCTGTCTCACTCAACTTTCCCCTCAGCTGCACCAGAGCTCGATAAATGGGAAGAACACAACCAACAAAGTTCAGGGGTCAAGACAAAGATGAGGAGATTGCAGCAAGTGCACCCAGTACACCAGCTCAGCCTCCTGTTCGTATGTACAGTTTACAGAGTATTGTTACTTTAACCTGACAAAGCCAGAGCTGCAGCTCTATCAGTCTTTGTTATCAGCTTGTCAGCTGCCTAATAAACACATTCCATCATCTCAGTGGGAGTTTCAGTCATTCAGATGGTAATTCCTGCTTCATAGGTATGTTCTGCACCAGGTGCCAAATATAATCATCTATAGTATTACTGGTGATGGATTTGAACGCTTTTCATGTCCCTACACTTGTGTGTGGTTTTATTATGTAGGAAGTATTTGAATTTAGATTTGTATGTCCCATCTATGTGGGACATCTTCCTCCTGAAACCTGAAAACATTGCTGCATTTCTGAAATGAGACAGCAAGACAAAGGAACAAAAATGTATCTCAAGTCCAATTAAAAAAGGTTTTGAGCAGTCTCAGCTACCACTGAATAGTTTTTTTATCCTGGTCTCTTTGTGAAGTGTCCTATGATCTTGGGGTGGTGTTGAAGTCATTTTACAATTTTTTTTTCCATATCAACTTTAGATATTCAGGATGTTTCTCCACAGCCTGCCAGCCAGCTGCAAATTGCTTTGCAGTTGTCCCTCCACGCTTACAGATTTTGGGAGTGAAGAGGGACTAAGTGAGAAGATGGCATTAATAAAAGCTAGACAGGCTTTCCCACATTTTGTATTAGGCTCTCAATCTACAGAGTCTGGGCCAGATCTTTTCCCCAAGCACTTCTGGAAGCTTTTCTATCCATTGTGCTGTAAATCTGTAACAAGGAACAATAATTTTAGCTTATTTTTTAGTTATTTCAGTGAGCATGTATATCAATCTTGCATAAATAAAGAGAGATATTTGAAACTATTTCGATTACTTTAAGGTGTTTTTTGAAGAATTGTTTGAGTAATACAATCACAAGTTATGGTTTTGGTTTCTGAGCGTTGGCTTTCAACACAAAACACCCCACTCCAGGTGATTTACAAGTGGCCAAGGAAAAAAACACAATAGGCAATATTTCCTAATTAAAAAAGACTCCCCAAATGTTCAGAAAGAGGAAACCTGAGAGAGGGCTGCAGAATGAGCCCTCCCAGCCCTGCCCTCGAGGGTAGGACACATTTCCAATCCTCTCATGGGTCCTTACATCACTCTGCATTCCAGGTGTGTTTATTTCAGCAGGGATCATAAAGTGCTGCTGCAGCCAACATTTCACCTTCCATGGATCTTTTTTTCATCATCAGAGATAGTTTAATTAGGTTTAATACAATGTTGTTCTGGGTTTTTTAACTAGAGCACAGTGATTGCCACCTGGCACTGCGTGTGCAACCCAACTTTCACCTTCTGCTCTGTTCAGGAGTGGAGACATTTCTAGAACAGCAGAATCTGATGCAAAGACATTGCACTGGGACTCACAAGACCTGAAATTTATTCCTCACTCTGCTGCTGACCTGCTGTGTGCCTTCCATAAAAATCACTTCGACCCATTCCTTTCCATTGACACTCTTTCTGTAACTTGTACTGACCTCCTAAGGCAGTCAAATGCCTTTGTAATTGGAAGCTGGGCTTTTTAACCTCCTCAGTGTAAACATCAGCACTCTTCCTCTTTAACAACCTCTGCGTCAGTTCAGCCCTGTTAAAACATTGATCCATAAGCAGCATAATAAAATTTAAAAAACTTCAATAGCAAAATTCAGGGCAAAAGCCTGGTAATTCCTACGAAGTGCAAAGTTTGATGGAGGCCTTCGAGTGCATCAGTCAAGAGCCAGCATCAAACCCTTCCCATCTACAGGAATCCTAAAGGGAATTCTCAGCACAGGAAACAAGGAAGTAGAAAGCAGAATGAAATGCAAACCAGTTACTTGTTTCCAAGTATGGTCCTTTTTGGACCAGAATAAAACCTTTTTCTGTGACTTATTCACCCATGATGCCTCTCAATTTTTGGCTTTTTTGGGGGGAGGGTAGGAGGGACGATGGGAGAAAGACTCAGACCCAAAGATCTCCTTAACAATGACCTGATAAAAGAAAATATATGTTTCCAGTAAAAGATCTGTTAGTATCTGCTGTGATAAAATAGCTTTGTGTTAACAAGACTAAAAGCTCTCATTTCCCTTCATTTTCTTAACAATGATTGCTACAACTTTGCTGTCCTCTAAGCCAGAAAAAGCAGAAAATGCAGAGAAGGCAGTAAAGAAAAAAGATGTGAAATGATGAATTGCATCCAGCACCAAAAATATGTAGGGAAACGAGTTGGAATGGCTGTTAGAGAAATCATATCATGAAAGATAAGAAAGCTCACAGAACATCAGTCACTCTTACTCTGCATGTTTGCTGGCACAGTCAAGGCAATAAACAAAACATACACTTCCCTTTGTGTGGGGCACAAAAGCAGGATCTGAAGAAAAATAACAGGAGAGCCCTAGAAGGCAGTCAGCTAAAATAAAATAGATTCCAGTGCTGCCATTTGCAGTTTTTTCTTCAAGTGTCAGCAACGGTAGAACGAAGCTTCCTTAAAGTCTTTGTGGGGCTGTGTTAATTCCCACATGATCCCAAATGATGTTGTGGCTTGGCCATAGCATGCAAAACTCCTGGAAGGCCCTCTACAAAACAAAAATTTGTCCAAAATTGCTCCTTCCTGCACTTCCAGACATTGTCACACGCCATTCACCGGAGTAAGTACAGCAGAAAGGCAAAGGCTCAATGTCTGCCAGCAGTTTGCCTCTGCAGTGGGTTAAAGCAAAGGAGCAGCACAAAACAAATCTCCAGCCTGTGAAATGCTGCAGCCTGTGCTCCCCCCTCGCTGCACAGACACTGCTTGTTTAAGTGAATAATGATAATAAAGCTGATCATCATCTCGGCATAGTAACACTTGCTGGTAGAGCAAACGTGGAAGTGATTTTTTGTTCATGAAAGATTTTTCAGATATTTTTGAGTCTGGGAGAAAAACTTCTCACACAACAGTGAGAACAACAAAGAAAAACAAATTGATAACAATGCTTGTTATAAATACTTTCTTTGTATTTTCTCAAGATGTTCCTTTAACCAATAGAAAAACTGTATCTTGTTTTTGTTTTACACACAATTCTGTTCACACAGTCTCGCTACATAGATCTCGAGAGAAAGAGATCTCTCTTTGCTTTTGCCTTTGCCTTTGCCAGCTGGGGCCATCTAAACCTTGTGATGATTTTAAGAATAAAGTCTTTTTCCTTGCTCTTAAGGGCCACATAATTACAGGGAGCAGATCTCTCCCTGGGCAGCAGCAGGAGTTTGTCACAAGGGTCCTTCCTTGCAGTGACATTTCCAGATGGATCAGGCGATCCATCCAAAGCCCTGCTCTGCAAAGCAGGGCTCCATCAATGCCCCAGTGACCTGGGAAGGCAAATCACAGACCTGGGAGCATCCTCCCTGCTCTGAGCTTTCACTGCTGAGCACAGTGCCATGGTCTGGGATATCCCTCTGGTCAGCTGGGGCCACCCAGGGTACATCTGATCTCTTTGTCTACTCCCAGCCTGGACAGAACTTACAAGTCCAAAGTTTAATAATTTAAAAAAAAAAAAAAAGTCTTGATAAAAAATATTCATTTTAAATCATTTGATCTAAGCCTGATATTTAAACTCACCACCTTTGAGCAATCTTTTTCACATTTTAAAGAGAAGCAGATTTCACTGTACAGAGTTCAACCTGTAGCTAAAGGAAGGGGTGTTATCAGTACCTGCAACTACTACCAACATTTTCAGATGCCAAATTCAGACTACTTTAGGTCTGAAGTTTTCTGAAGGACAAAGCACAGACCCTATTAATTTCCATCTCAGAAGTTCCATCTCTAAAGTCTGTTTTATTGGATGTGTGAAAACTGAAGTGCATCCAGAATGAGGACCTACCTGTGAAAACATGGCAATTAGTTCTGCATGAAAGCAATCAAGTTAAATTCAAGAAGAGGAACAAGCTCTTCTGTCTCTCAGATACTGTCCCAGAAGACCCTCCTTCCAGAAGGATGATCAAGAATACCAGGAAATATTTAACAGCAAAGGAATATTTTATTTGAAAAATAAAAAAAGTGGCCCTCAAACCACTCATTTTTTGGTCTAAAGGGTTAAAAACCAAACAGCAGGGCAAAACTTTAAAGTGTTAGGTCTGGAAAAAATGGAAACGAGCTGGAATTTGTATTCTGAAGAAGAACTAAAGTAGAGTAAGAGAAGAAAACAGCTGCTTGAGGAATACAAACGCTAAATTTATGAATGTGAGAGAGGACAGTATGATTAAGCTGTTTAATGTACTGTGTAAAGCACCAGAACTGTTGGCTTAGTAAATTTAACCAGCAAGGCTAAAAAACCAATGAGTCCAAGCTGGACTAAGTTCATCAGTGGGGCACCTCCCCATTCCTTTTGATTATTTTTGAATTCTTCATTTTCCCCCTCATGCTCAAGCCTGGAAAAACTGCATTTCAATAGAGAAGGGCCTCAAAATTACCAGTGCCAGTCCCAGCCAGGGGTGGGTCCCAGGTGATGGTGGCACCCTGTGTGTGCTCCTGACACCTGAGCCAAGCCAGTCAGGTTTGCTCACCACAACAGCTACCACAGCATTTACCTGTTTTACTGCATTCTTACCCAGTTCATCCCTAAATGGCTCCTTCAGAAAGCAACAAAGAGCAGAAACACTAGAACTCTACTCAGAAGGGAAAACACAGATTTTCTTCCAGGAGTGAAACAAATGTAATGTCACCAGAGAAATCCCACAGGGCTATAAGGGATGTGGGCATACCCATATGACTGCCATCAAATTTTAACATCATTTTCCCAGTCTTATTTTTTCCCTTTCTGTCTCGGGTTTGGTGGTTTTAATCACCCTCAAAGCAACAAAAAAGTTAGCCTTTTAATAATACAGTTATTATACATAATGATATATATAGGCTAAAATTATATTGTCTATTATTTAGATATGTTGTCTGCTACTGGCCCTCAAACCAGCTGCAGTAGGTAAAGGAAGAAGGGGAACTTTTGCCATTTTGATTACCTATTGCCATTCATGTTATCTATTGCCATTCTGGTTATCCTGACAGGCTCTGCAAGTCTGTACCAATGGCAGAGGCCTGGCTAGAATTAGGGTCAGCTAATGAACACAAAAAGCTGCTGAAGCATTTTATCCCTATAAGCATGTGTATGTTTATGCATACACACACTACACCTCGCAGCACTGCACCAGAAAGAAAACCAGATGAACTTAAACACATACTCGAGGACAATTTCTGTTTTCACAGCCACCACACACTCCCAAAATCAATGAGAGTGAAATTTGGATCACTGAGTATTGAAAGGGATCCGTGTATGCCTGGAGGAATAAATCACTGAGGAATGGTAGACTGCTCGTGACATAAGCCAATAACCAGTCCTCTCAAGAGAAAATGTTGTGGAGAACAAATGTCATTTCTCTGCAGGGAGTAAATGAGCAAAGCTCTGCTCACTGGGACTCTCCTTCCTTGCACTGAAGAGCTGAGCTCCCTGGCAGCACTGACTTGCTCTGCGTTACCCACGCTCCAGTGAGAGCAGGAGAGCCTCGGTGCTTCTGCCTCGAGGACAGAACAACCTTGAAGTCTTTCCAAATGAAGCTAAGCCTCGAGAAACCTCACGAAACCTCTTAACAATCAAACATGACAACAAGGTGCATCTTTCCTGGAGAATGGATTAAACAAAGTGCTCAGCAGTGAGGGGATGAGCTCACAGGCGACACTCAAATCCACCTCTTTCTCCACAGTCCCACAAAGTGCTACACAACACATCACAGGAATCCTTTGTGAGTGAAGTTATGGTAGTTCTTGGCTCCTTCCATCCTCAGCAAAGACTAAACAACACAAATTGCCATCCTCTTTCTATTGGCTGTAGGCAAAAGTCTAAAATTAAAACCAGTTTTTGTGACTGTTTGCTGAAATAATCAGTTTTATTCTTGTTTACAATTACTCCAGAACATAAAAGAAACTGCTGGATACATTATCAGTTACACATTGCTTGCCAGTCTCAGCTATTTATGATGCTAAATTATACAGCCTAAGTACAAAACCAAAAGTTGCCAAAAATCAGGGAATTTATAAATTGGGAAAGCAGAAGAGGTAGGATGGATATGCTAATGCCATTAGAAGCAATGGTTAGCCTCCTTCATAAGGATAATTCCATGTGCTATTCAACAGGTAAATAATCAATGAATTTCATCCATTTGAACATAATTTAGCAGACACTATCCTGTGACAGCTATTGTCAAGCAAACAACTGTTTTTTTGGTCCTGTTGTAATGATTTTTGCTTGTAGGATGAGTCTCAATTTCTAAGAGTACCATAAATTGCAAGAAAACCATTTTGCATGTTTTCATTTGGATTGCAAATGAAGCAAGGTGCTTTTATACCGTGTCCTACTTCTTCCTAATGTATAAACTCCTTCTATAACTACTTACCTTAAGATTTTAATTTTAAAAGCTAATCTTCTAAAATTAATATTAATTCATAGAGTGTCCTTTGTATTTCCCTACCACCTCCCATCCTCTCAGTTCCAGTTTTCAGCTGGAATGGCCTCCAGCTCCACTGCAGGCTTCCTCACGGAGAAACAAATTTGTGCCAGCTTGCTGAATAACCCTGGTGCTGTTCAGTCACTCAGAACTCCTCCATCTGTGTGTCCACCCATCCAGAGAACCAGATGCTCTCAGGATGCCTCACCCACCTTGCCTGACGTATCCACATCCAAAATCTGCTCCTGCCAGAAGTGCCCTGAGAGCAAAGGCAGCCACTGCCCTGCCTGGAGCCCTCAGGTGTTTGTTTACCTGGTCAGGGGCAGTGTTGGCTTCACAAGTCCACTTTGCTGCTGCCAGAGATAAAGGGAGACCTGCAAAGGGGGTTTATAATGAGAAAATGAAATCACTCATTCTAATGCTTTATTAGCATGCTAATAAAAACTAATAGAAAGCAAACATTTCACCCAGGAAGGAGAGTAGTTCAGAGATCAGACAGATTCCATCAGACTGACAAGTTAAGGTTTCTATTCACATCTCCAGATCTACCATTTCCATTGGTTTTCCACTGATTGGCATTAAGGCAACTCAATTATTCTATTATTGAAATTAGATAACGAGATAATTATATAAACTTCCTTTCTAAGCTCGTACATGCTCCACTGACACAGGTTGCAGAAATATTCCTGCCAAGAATTTGATTATTAAATGTGAATTTGCTTCAGCAGAGATGCAGAAATGCCCTTGATTCTTTGTTACACATCTGTGCAGTCCTTTTTTAGTTCAACACAAAGTTTAATACCTAGGATCTGAATCAGCAGCAGATCATTTTCCAAAATATTTGGCCAGTATGTATTTCCCTAGAAGAAATATTCTCTTTAACAAGGGATTTTGTTGAAAAAGCTTTACTTTTATTTTCCTTGACATGCTTTACTATGCACAGCAAATCAGTTTTTAATGAAAGATAGTAATAATATACTTACAAGTCACATAAGCCAATGAACTATGTTTAATGAATAACACTTGGACAAAGGTACCAATGCATTTTAGTAGCTAAGTTTCCAGTAAAATAAGCATTCCATCACTTAAATATCAAAGCTGCTGCCTTGAGCAGCTATTCACTGTTGGGACATCTGTGGGAGCTGAACTTGCTGCCTCCCAGCTCTTTGTTACCATTTCTCTTTTGCCAAAAATTGCCAGTGCCACAGAAAGTGATGCTGCTCAGCCAGCAGAATGCAGGATACCAGGATTCCCTCCTCTGCCTCAGCAGAACATCAGCCAAGTCAGCTCCAACCCAACTGCTCATGCATTGTAGTGAATCAAAGGGAATGGAAGGATTTCTCCTAAAGATTAAATGTTCAGTGTCACATACGTTTTTAACATGGTAAAAATAAATTTAATGATCAAAAGAACTGCTCCAATACTGAGCCCTTTCCATGGGCTGCAGCTGTTCACTGACTGCTCCAGCGTGGGTCCCTTGCCATGGGATGCAGTCCTTCAGGAACAGGCTGCTCCAGGGCAGCTATCCTACAGGGCCACAGGTCCTGCCAGCAAACCTGCTCTGGTGTGGGCTTCCCGTGGGAACACAGCTTGTTCTGATGCCAGGATGATTTTTTGTTTTTTCTTTTACACCCCTCTCACACACTCTTTTATAGTTTGATGTATTCTCAGTGCTTTTAGCCCACACACTGTGACTTCCCAAGGCTGATAACTCAGCTCAGCCCCACGGCACCGTTAAACCAGGAGAGCAAACATCCTGGGAGCCCCAGACACCAAGGGCCTCTCCAGAACACATTTTGGAACCTCAGACAGGCCCAGCCAGGGGGAAGGTTCCTCACAACGAGGGCTTCACTCCAGCCTCTCATTGGAGCATCTTTGATAAATATGTTAATTTTACAAAGCCTATAGTTATGTGTATTTCANGTCAGTCCCAGGAATCCCCCGCTCAGTGTGGGCTCCTTCAGGGGCTGCAGATGGATCCCAGCTCTGCATGGGCTGCACCTCTGCTGTGAAGCCTGCAGCAGCTCCTGCCCCTCCTTCTGCACTGCCCTGGGGCTGTTTCTTGACGCAGCAGGGTGGTCAGCGAGCCGGGCACCGTGTCCTGTCCCGGAGCTGCCCTGCCCTGGACGGTCCAGCACAGCTACCCAGGCTGCTGGCGGGCACAGAGACACATTCATGCAGGTTAGAACACATCCACGCCAGGATAGCTCAGGAGCTCAGCATCAACCAGAGACAAAGAGATGGGAGGGCAATTCCTTAGGTTTTAACTTTTCTCTGTTCCCAGCCCTGCAGTGCCCAGTGTAACTCTGCAGGTCCCTGGAGCTCGTTCAGTGCTGTTCTCTCATGCTCACACTGACATAACAAAGCCTCTCCAG
Organism: Vireo altiloquus; assembly: GCA_013396875.1. Classification (NCBI taxonomy): domain Eukaryota; kingdom Metazoa; phylum Chordata; class Aves; order Passeriformes; family Vireonidae; genus Vireo; species Vireo altiloquus. The sequence continues at coordinate 104,466 of VZRF01006374.1, forward strand.
CTCGCTCTCCAAGGACACCCAGACCCTCCTGGGCCCAACAACTGCAAACCTTCATCTTGGGGAGAGAAAGGGGGGCAAGCTTGGGCAAATTCCATCCTTGCCTGGCTTCTGCTTGGGCAATTGATGCTGATATCAAAGTGGGAAGAACTCAGGAGCCATTGTCCATTTTGGGATGCACTGAGGCAGGAGCCTCTGGAGCCCAGAGTGTGACCTCTGAAGGCCTTTCCAATCAATCCCTCCTTTATTCCTTTATTCCTGTCTGCTCTCTGTTTCTAGGGAGCCACTTAAGGCATCAAGGGAGTCTTCGTATGGAAATCCGCAGGGTTTATTCTGCAGGGGTCCGAATAGAGAGTAGCCACTGAACAATGAGGGTCCAGGGGTTTTATCCAGGGGTGTAAAACAATGGGAAGGGGGCAAAGGGGAGGAGTAAAGGGATAGTTGGGGTTCACAGTTCAATGGAAGTACAAGGGAAGAGTGGCTGAAAGGAGATAAAGGGAAAAGTAGGAGCATTCTAGAACGAAGTTGTGGATGCTGACAGGTTTAGTCAAGGAGAAATTTTCCAGCTCTCAACCCTGTTCGTGAGCAGAAGTTTCTTTCTCACGAGCGGAGCTGAAAACCAGGAGAAGTTTGTGTAAACTATTTCATGTTTTTTTGTAAACTATACATTGCAGGTGGTGTTTTTTACATTTTGTTGTTCCAACTTGTTATTCTGTACTTTGCCAATGATGCCGAGGAAGTGTTCACCTAAGAACCAATGATTGTGCCCTGCTCTAGAGACCGTGGACATAAAAAGGGCAAGATTTTCTCAATAAATGGCTTCTTTCATCTGAAGCTCATGCCTCAATTTCTCGCCGTCCTGAGACTCAGCTGCCACACGAAGTACGAGCAGAAGCTGCACAGCCTTATAGGGAGAGCTTTCTCCTCACCACAGCCTAGGGGAAAAGTCACCTTAAGCCTCTGAGCTGTGCCACCAGCAGCCTCCTGGTTCAGGGGTTGCAACCACCACAGCTTCTCCTGTATTCTCACCCCTCTCTTCCCTGGCTGCAGCTGCTCCTGTGCCCAAACTTCATCCCTGCTCCAGCACATCAGTTCCAGATGTGCTGCCACTGTCACCACCGGGTCCAGCCCCACCCAGCAGCAGCTCCACTGGAGCCATGGCTCTGCCAGGCCTGGGGGAAGCTTCCAGCAGCTTCTGACAGCAGCCACCCCCGAGTGCCCCTCACCACCAAAACCTGGCACTGCAAACAGAGGTGACCAAACAGCCACGACAGCAACATTCGCAGAGCCGCAGGGAGCTGCCAGCACCAGGGAGGAGTCAGAGCTGTGCCATGCTCAGTCCCCACCATCTGGGAGCCTTTGGCCAGAGGCACGAGGTTTGTCCCTAGCAGCTGTAACACCTACATAAGGGTCAGATGTCTCTGCATCCTGTAAATGCACTCTTTCTGACAGAGCAATAATCCTCAATTATAGTCCCAACTGCAGGAATATTCTGTTAAAATCACGAGAAGGGAAAAAACTCCTGCTGAGAGAATATCCTTGATAAAGCAGCAGTGTCCTGTGTGTCAATCAGGCCTAGAGAGATACAGGGTTTCTAATGTAAGACAGAACTGTTGGTTTTAGTCTTACAGGTGGATTCATTTATAAATGCTGACCCTGACATATAATTTTCAATAAAAGCTGTGCTTTTCTATCTAATTTCCATCTTTCAGCTGAGACATTAGCATTTCTTATTCAATGTTCTTCTCTCTCAAGCATTACCTCAGATTAATTGGCACTGTATAAAATAAGTTTCTGGGTGCACAATGGTAACCATGGTAGCCTTCGTCCTATCTTCACAATGCATATGCAATTCGGTTCTCAGGAAAACATAATTAGTACGTAGCATAATATATTCTCTCTAAACACATCCCCGTGGTATGAAATACACTAAATCAAAGCAAATGATGCCGACAACCTCCACCCAACTGGGCTCCCATTGCCGAGCAGTTACATTACAAATGAATATACTCTTAAGTAGTTTTGCTGCAGCATCCCCAACTCGCAAACCGTGCTGCTCTCCCCATGTGCCTTTGCTCTGTGGCCAAAGGGTGGCAATGTTCTACTGACTATCAGCAGCCAGGCAGCGGAATTGTGTTCCTGCAGGAACAGGAACATCTCTTTCCAGCCAAGCCAGAAAGCTCTGCATCATTAACTGGAGTGCTGACTGGGTCCCAGTCCATCAGCGATGACCCCTTCAGCTGCAGGAACACAAATATTAAAATACGGTTTGGGTTGTTATCCAACGAGCTGTGTGAAAGCACATTCACGTAGATCTCCTTATGGGGGAAATTAAAAAGCATATGCAGCTTAAAAACCAAGTGTGTTCTCTGTTCCTTATCACACATAATCAGGCCCTGCTGAGGGCACTCCTGGCGTGTTTGTACAGGACAATCAGCCCTGTGCAGGCAGGGAAAAGTTTCCCAAGCCTGACTGCCCAGAAAGTGCCACACAGCCCCTTGAGACTCCTGCAGAAGCTGATTTAACTCATTTGAGAAGACCTCCATAATTCCTCTGGGGATGTGCCAGTTGTGAGGATTGAAGTCATCTGGAACAGCATCTGCAGGGAGGCCCTAGCAGCACAGCCAGAGAGGCTGGCAGTGACACAGCAGCACAGGACACACGGTGGGCAGCTCTCACTGCTCTAATTAGCACTCACCAACATCTGCATCACTCATTTACTGGCACCGACTGGGGATAATCACACGGAGGAATAAACTGGAGCCCTCGTGCTGGACCCACACCTGTGATTACCAACCACACTGTGTCCCACACCCAGACACTCAGGCATTTCCACAAGACACCAAATGGGAAATTAAGCTTTTCCTGGTGTTCCACAGGGGAAAAGCAACAGTAAGAGACCTAGAGAAAAAAAAAACATTTTCCAACGCCACCAACTATTATCTGTTAAATTGCTATTAGCTACAAAAAGCAAAATGAGAACCATTTCTCCACAAAACAGGAGTAACGAGAGGAAGGAGCTGTCCAAGGACAGCTAGTACTTAGCAAAAATGAAAGTAATTTCATTCGTCATCTGAATAAGTATTGGGTTTGTTCACTGAAGTGTTAGAAATGCTGCTTTCATTAAGTCTGGGCGATCCGTGTGTCAGATGAAATGCAGACATTCACTGCATCTGTGGTAAAAATTTCAGACAACTGGTTTTGGACCCCAAATCAGCTTAGCAAATATGATACGAAGTAGTTGCCTGGCAGTTAACTCATCTCAACCCAGAATTCTTAGCAATTTTCATATTTCCAATATGTATCTTCACTTTATGCCCCGTACGTGTGTAGGAGGGGAAACACTTTCCAATTCATAATAAAAAAAACCCTCTGAAACTGCTCTAATATTTTTCAATTCTTTTGATAATGCTCTTTGACCTTTCTATTATACCAACAATAAGCTCTGGACACTTTTCTCCTGGCAAATCCCTGTGCCCTGGCAGTGCTGTTATCAGGACAGAATGAACTGACATTTCCACTCACACCTTGCCACCCTTCCAGGTGACAGCCTCACTTCCCAGTCTGCCAGGATAACACATCAGATCTCCATTGCAGGAATTTATGGCAAAAGGCAGCATTATGAGCATAAAATTCCAGCCACCCACATGCTAATGATGCATGTGCATCTGATTCCACTTTGACTTTTAGATATGTCGGGGAATGGAAATAAACAACATTTTTCTGTCAAGTTGCAGTGCTCCAAAACAACTTTTCAGGTAAATCAATGTTATTGATTTCAATTATATGGAACCACAGAAATGCCCTCTGTTAACACTGTAACACTTAAGTAGACATATCACACTTTTCTTTTATGGCCATTATAAAATTTATTTGGCAAAAAAATGGGGACAACTGGCAAAATGGCAGCATTTTATGTGCAAAAGCATGCTAGTGCAGGAAAAGCTATTTATCTTCATGCAGGTGATGGCATTTATTTCACGCAATTACATTAGCTTATCTATCATCAAACAAGTGTTAGATGACACCAACTTTCCATTTCTCTGAAGACACAGTGTTTCATTAGGTGTTTTGTCATCTGGTCTCATCCTGTCAGCAATTCTAAGAAACGCTTTAAAGTGGTTCTAATAATTCTGGACTCACCACACACAGGTCCATCTGCTTGTGACCAGCTATGCAAGGACACAGGAGAAATGTTAATTAAGGAGCACAAAAAAGAAACCAAACAAAACGAAGCAAGTTTCAGGTAGCAGAAAGATCACAAATACTATTTGCCATACGTCTCATATTCTGTTTCTGTTACATAAACTTGGCTGTGTTTTATGTAAAACGCCCAGGCAAGAGGATCTGTGACTGCAGAACATTTTGAACCCACCCTGCTGAAACATGGATTGCTGAGCCCTCAGAATAAGAGTTTTTATAGCCCATCACATGAAAGGTAAATATAGCATGGGGGTGGGGGAAAAATCAGTTACTGGATCTGGAGAATGATAATTAGGTACACTCAGCTGTCCCATGCCAAATGTCTGGGGGAAATCTTATAGGCAAGTAAGAAAAATGCAAGTTAAATGTCCTATTATTATCCAAATATAATTAAATATAATTTAAGCATTAACACTCTAAAATGTTGAAATATTTTAAATGCCTTTAAACTGCTCAAAACAAATTTTCTTGGTCATTAACTGCTGAACATTAGAATTTTTTTTCATTCATTAAGATTATTTAATGTTTGTGAAATTATTTGAATATCATTTAATTACTTGAAATTCAAAATCATCACCAGTTTCAGTCATCCTTTTTAAAGAAGCCTTCTTCAACAGCCAACACACCAAATATTTACCAACCACAAGGGTCTATATATAGTGAATAAAATGCATAAATGTATGCACTAGGAAGCAGTGCTTCTTCCAAAGTCTCTGGGTTTAGGTACCAAAAAGATGTTGTGTGATTCATTAGAGAGGAACCTCAGAAGTAAAGCTGAAAGCAAAGAGCCTAAAAAAAGCTTCTTCCACTGAAGTGCAGTGGAAAGACAAAACCATCAGCATTTTTTTAAACAAAAGAGAAGCTGTTGAAGTTACCATGAGCAGAATTTCACACCACAGATCCTACACAGAAGTTGCTCTTTTCCTTCACGCTGAAATACCAAGTTCCTGGATCAATATTGCAGATCCCCAACTTTCAGATGCAATTCCAAGGTATAATATAATGCAAGATGCCTGCAGACACTAACTCAGAACCAGGCAGTGCAGTTAAAATATCGCAGTGATTTGCAAACCAGCAAGGTTTTATGAACCACTTCAGATCACCTCCAATATTTTTAAAGCACAGTGTGTATATTTATACAACAAAAGGAAAACGAAATCAGCATGACACCAGCATCAGTCTTTTTGATGTCTGCAGCACACTTATGTCAAGATTTCTTCCATAATACACCTTAAAACTTTCTGACAATCTGCAGACTTCCTGAACATTTTGGAAGTGTTCAGAAGCACTTATGGTGTCGGCATAAGTTAAAAGTTGCTTTTCTCACTTTGGAAGGAGAATCACATCTAATTCTTAGAATTAGAGATATATTTTGCAGTATTTTCCCTGGTCTGCAAGTACAAATAGAGGCCTGTGCTTGCTGCCATCCAAACATTACTGAGTCAATTCCTTGTCCCAAGATCTGAAATTAATACAGTCCATGCACAGATACAAACTGAAGCCCCAAAACTCGTGTTTAATATACTTACCACACCTTACAGTGATTTATATTCAGATTTCTGGCTACATTCATGAGCATGAAAACCACATGAGAGCTTCCCAGTCAGCCTTCAGTCCAAGACTCCTTTCCTCTGCTCATGAGTGTAAAATACACATTTCCCCTTTTTAGTCAAGCCAGATGCCATTAAGGAAACCTAAGGATAAAGAGAATTGTATATATATTTATATATATATATGTATATATAACAGAGCTACATGCAAATGCACATTCAGGGATACAAGTGGTGGCTTCTGCTACATAAAAAAATAAGGTCTCCATTAGGAAGAGGCTGGGGACAGTAACTGCCCAAGTGACAACAAAAGGCATGGTAAGAGAATTTTGCCACCAAGGTGAGCATTACAAACTCTGCCACCCATCACTATTGGCTTTTTTACAAGACCACATTTTGCAATGTGTGGAATGTCTCTGAGAATCCTCTAATTACCATCAGCAGTATTCTGTTGGTAGGTGCCGAAAGAGAATATTCTGTTATACACCATTACAAGTCCCTTTCAGCAGACCAGTCAGATCAGTTTTAAAATAAGCATATTCAAGGTGTGTTGTAACATGCAGCAATGATTAACTGTGAAACAGTCGCTCAAGAACTGAGTCTTTTCTTTAAACAACCTTGGTTTACAAATCCTGTCATTTCTCACCACAGATATGAGTTGTCATTCAGGGGGAGCTGTCATTGCAGTGACACACTGCAACATGAGCTCCAGGGTAATTGTGCTGATTAGGAAACAAAATATTCATGTACCATTTGAATGAATGGGAAAATTGTAAGACAAATTTGTGCTTGGTTAACTTAATAACATACCTTGTCTTCTGACGTGTTCCTGTGGGAAGTGGGAACCCAAAACTGTGCATCACATGAACTGACTTTAATGCCTTTTCACATGGAACTCACTGTTCTTTCCAGGGTAATCACTTAAAAGGTTTACTGCCAGTTATATACACCCAGTTTCTGGAAACGAGAGAGGGCAATGGATTGAGAGCAACAGTGCAGTGGCTAAATATTGAAACGCAGAGATGTCAATTAAAAAGTAGTAAAAATTACAAACAGACCAACAGAAGCATGCTGGGAACTTGGGAGCCCTTTTCCCCCCAGTTTTCTGGAGGTTCCAAAACACTGGGCAAACCCAATATTTTTATCAGGAGCAAACACTACACAAATCTGCCCTAAGTAGCAGTTTATCTGCCATAAATGCAGTGTACCTAATCTCCAGCAAAAACAAACTTAACAAAAATTGGACACCTGACTTTTCCTGCCAAGCTAACAATCCTTGTGTAAGAGTCCCTTTTCCAGAGAACTCCTGAGAAACAGAAAGAAGGAGGAAAGCAGCTTACCCCGCTAAAAGCCACCAGCAAGGGATAATTCTCTCCTTTCTCATTCACAATGGTGTTCTTGGAAACAGATTTATTTTGTACTTACAGTGTCTAATAACAGCTGTTATGCATTTATTGTCCCACTATCCTGACACAGTAATGTTATCCTACTTAACTCCGTGACTCTTTCTGACATAAAAATGCACCCACCATGACATTCTCTAATACTGTAACAAACTGGCACTGACCTGGGGCTTCACGGCTCTTAGCAGAGCTCACTGCACTTGATTTAACTCCCCAGTGCTAATGGATACTCACCATCACAGCAGAATTGCTAACAGTCATAGGAACCCCATCAAATAGGAAATTTGCCCAATTTTAATGCCCATATTGACAGACTCTGTGCTTTCAGAGACAAGTATGCAGAGCAGCCTTCAAGCAGCATTGCTCTGTTGTTTTATTCCTCACATTAGTGATGTTTTTCAGACATTCCCAGAGTCCATTTCAGTAAAACAGGACATTGTCTTTGACCCCAGCATTACAAAGTCCCATTCCCACAGAACCTCACCCTCTGCTCGTGTCTCCACTCCTCTTCTGTGGCTTTGTTGGAGTTTCTGCTGAGCCCCATCACCCAGCTCCTCACACAGACCCCAAATGGTGGGCATGATTCTCTTAATGCTTCAGTATCATCAAGCTCCACAGATTTCACCTGTTTTCCAAATGGATTTGACTGGGGAGGGGGTCTGGAAATGAGGAGAGATACTAAAAGAATAGTGGGCTTGTCCACAAATCCTGTTTCCTTCTAAGATCAAAGACTCATTTTATAAAACTTTTTCAGTGACTGGTCCTTTTCAAAGGCAGATGCTACACATACCTAGAAATGTTCATTGGTTTGTAGCAAAAGATTCTTAAGCATAAAAATTTAGACATTTCTAGCAGTCATTTCTTCTCCTCCGTAAACACTCCTTAAGACAGAGTTTAGAAAGTCAAACTCTCACTGTATACACATCTTACCATGTAAAGTTCTCTGAGGTTCTCATGAGTTTCCCTTTTTATGTCCAGATCACCATGTGTTTGAAACGTGGTAGGGTCAACTCATTTACAGTTTAATTTAAAAGAGGAAAAAAAAAGGGGGGAAGAACATGGTGCTAAAAAACTGTATTTAGAAAACATAGTAAATATTAATCACAAATAGTTTAGTCGATCTTTTCTTATGGGTGAGCAATAAACTGAAAAAAAATCTGAAAAGCTTCCTTCAGCCATATTTTTCTATGATCTGCAGCTGTTATGTCACAAAAACTGGTACTTGAAAGAAATTTTACTTGTATTAAAAATTAAAAGCTTATGTCTCTCTTATTTAAGCAAACACCCCCAGGGTTCAGCAGGCATAAAAGTATTTGTTTATTCGGTCAGTTTTTATAACCTTCTAAAACATGAAGTAGCACACTGTGTAATAGCTTTTCCAGTTTTCTCTGAAAATCCTTCCCAAACAGTAGCTTAATCTCTTTAAACACTTGTCCAACATTCTCTGCATGCATTGACACCACGGAACGTCTTCCAATAATAAAGAAAAATAACAGCATGGTATTTATTTTATTTTTCATTTCCCCTGAGCTGTAAGTCATATTTGCAAGATAATGATTACTTCATGAGCGATTAACCCATCACGTGCTTAAGATGGAGAGACGTTGTTTATTCTGTATTTTTATTGACAAAACAGAAAGGGTGGGTTTCTTTTTGCAATTTCATGCTGATTACTTTTGGTATTGATATGAAAATCTTAATCAGTGGGACTATCCTGAATATTCTGAAAGACATCAGCCACAGAGGAATATGTCAGCCTTTTCTTTCAATAACAAAATGAAATAAAGCAAGGAAACAAGCAGGAATGAGCATGTCATAAATATTTTTCAGAGGAGACACTCTTCATGCATTATTTCTCTCCTCACACAAATTGACTGATAGGCATGAAGTGGGCGAGCAGTAGGATGATTCCACTTCGATTTTCTGAGATTATTTTGCTCTTACAGGAACAGCTGAGATGAACATACAGGATTTTCTGTTTGCTTCCCAAATGAAAGCTTGTCTTTCCCTGAACTTTCCCCATGACAGAGTGTGCGCCCTGTCTCTGGCTCCAGGAGCAGCACTGGCAGCCAGGCACAGCCACACCGCCCTGTGCTCTACCTCAGCTAAATCACCATGTGAATTTGAGATAGATATAATCCTGCCATGAAAGGCCATATTGGAAAATAAGCCATTTGGAGCAGTTCCTCATCTACCTGTAAAACACCAGATAGAAGCCCAAGAGATCATTTAAAGTGAAACAGGGGCATCCAAATTGGGAACATCTCAACTTTGGGAAGATCCGCAATTCATTTTTCAAACAAACATACCAACTTAAAGCCACAGTTTTTGAAAAAGAACTGGTTCAGGGTCACATAAAACTTTGGAATTTGGTTTTTTTACAGTTATCGTAGTCATAGCTCCAAGTGAAGTTAAAGAGCACAAGCTAATTGAGCTTAGAAGGAATTCTATTCAGCTCAGCCCCTGTTGAAGAACTACCGCCTCCTTCATGCTGGCTCCTATTTAAACATGGAGAAATCAATCTCTCAAAAAAAAAAAAAAAAGAAAAATTAATTTTAAACCACTTGGGATCAGTGGGATCAGAAAACTGCCACTACTTCTTAAGAAGAATTGGTCAGAGGAGAACTGAATCAAGGGTAAAGCAGCAAGGGTAAGACCTAGGTGAAAAATAAGAGTAATAAGAATACTGATCAAATTTGTAGCATTGCTCAAGTCACTGGCTCAGACACTTTAGGAAAGAGAGAGATTTGGGAGGTAGATTGTCAACCAATATTACCTCAAACAGCTCCAGTGCAACTGACTTACCCAGGTTTACAGAAGCTTTTGATCTCAGAGAATGAAGGATTTTCAGAAATCCTATAAGTTTCAAAAGCGTGAGGAAAGTGATACAGTTCAGGATGACAGAGAACACTGAGGTGGAACAGAAACCATTCTCAGTACAGGGAGAAGTATAAACACACACACACCAACAGAACATCACAAAAATTCCAACAACTGCAAAAACAAGCTATTAACCATCAAATTCAAACCAGAGGGCTTCATTCAGCCTCCCAATTCTCTAGTACCAATTATTGTCCATTCACTTTCCAGGCTGCACCTTCAAGTGAAGGCTTTTTAAACCTGCAAAACTGAAATCCACAATGAGTTTCTATTTACTGCTGCTCAATACCTCTTCAAATCTTTCTGGCAGACAGTATTTAGAAAAAGAAATCATCATTATTTCATAAGGAAATCAAACTAACATGCAATCCTTGTTCTCATGTAGCCTTTCTTCTCTCCACTCTCTCAGAAAACTTTTAAATCTGAAAAGCCAGTCAGACTCATGTTGTAAGGATTAGTTCTAAAAGGAGAGCAACATAAACTCAGAAATGAAAAAAACCTCATTTTCACTGTCCTTGAGAAGAAGAACAGAGAACTTACAGAACTATTTTTGCCCATGAAGCCTAAAAAAAAGAGGAAAAAGTTAAAAAAAAAGAGGATCAACTAATTTAAAATCAAATAGCTATTTCTATATAGAAAAATATACCAAAATAATCCCAAACAGGAACAAAGATGTTCCTCTATTCTTCACTCCCGTAGTTTAAAAATCCATGTCTTATTCTGACAATTCATAATGACTTCTGGCACAAAGGACACAAATGAACTGATAAAAAATCTTGGTGAAAAGAAATTAGTATTTCAAAAAAATTAACAAACATGTGATGTCAAAGCTTTTTTCAAAGATTATGAAATGGCAGGCTATTTACTAAAGTTGACTTCTTTCTTCCTTCCTGAATTCTTCATTCCAAACCTTCCATTTTGGTTGCTTTGATGTATTTTATATCCACAATGAGCAGTTTGAATACAAGAAGGGAACATAAAAGGTGGAGGATGTTCCTAATATATCAGTTAAAAAATTCCTGACATGAAAGTTCTCTTTTGTAAAGTTGCAAATCCCAAGGAAAGCCTGGATAAACTCTCCTCCATAGACAAGTTTACTACCATTACCTATTAGTGCATTTATCTGCTATTTTGTCACACATCGTTTTTTCCTCACATTTTTCTACAAAATTAGGGTAAAACATAAATACTCCACCGGCAGATCTGAGCCTTTAAATAATATTCTGTATCAAAGCTACATTTGAAGATTGCTTTTATCCACTGTAAATATAGTTTCTGGTAGTACTTAAAACATTAATCCTAATCAACAAGACTTAAGGGCACCTGCCAGTTCAGATTTCTGAGCAGCATTTTAGCTGACAGCAATTTTACACTACTTAAAAGTCAGTTTAAAGCGCATTCAGCGAAGAATAATTTGTGAGAAAGTCACTGAACTCCTACTCTATTGGAGACGCAGCCAAGGCATTAATTAGAGGTATTAGAGGTATCAATTTAATAAGATCCTAGTCCAGCTTCTAGTGAGAGTTTTGTGAATGTGGGGTTTGCTCTGCCCAGCAGCTCGCAGTAATTGCAGCCTCCTCACTCCTCCAGAGAGGAGGTTTCAGAGTTCACACAGCACAAAACCAGCACCTCCTACACGGCGTTACCCCCTGCCAGAGGGAGAGGGGAAAGCTGCTGGAAGTGAAATGCAGAGAAAGAAATGAGACATAAATTGTGTGCTGGCTGATGTTGCTGCACACCTTTGCTCCACCTTTATGGTGGAAGGGAGGTTAAGAGAGGCCAAAATTACAAACACAGCACTCCTGTCCTCATTTCAAGGAATTGTCACCCCTGTAAGTCATGGGTGGACATTCCACAGACATTGGGATGTGGAGATTGGGAGTCACTTTGGGACAGATTTGATCAGGAAATAATTTTGCTTAGAGAACTTGTTCTCCAGCCTCTAATATCCATATCTGCATGACAGATTAAGCAGCACATGGGAAGTTCAAGATAGCATTTTTCAAGATGGTTTTGCTCTGCTACTTACGATCCTTCCCCATCAGCTCTGCCAGTACCAACAAATGAGGGTGTGCTAAAGCAAGACCAGATCTGGAATGACAGAGACAAATGAGACAGAAGCATCAGGAATGTGAGGCTGTCACTGCACGGAATCCAACTGACATTCTGACTGTAACAGACACAAAGCACATTTTTTAGTTAAAAGTCTGGAATTAGACAGAGAAGGCAATAGTTACATACACTATGCAGCTAAAGGATTACTGAAGAACGTTAATTAAAACGTTTTACCCCATTTATTACTCATGTACTATCCATAATTCATAGGTCTTTGAGAACTCAGGCTAATTTTACCATAATGATCTTCTTAAACATGGCTGATAATTGGGAAATATAATTCTTACCAGAACTTTGGGGGCTGAAGATACATGATGGAAAACAAAATACCAAGGAACTCAGATTTTTAGATACTGAGCTAATTTCACAGAAAAGAAAGCTTGCATATTTAGCAGGAAGCCATCAAAATTCAAAATAGAAGCCAGCTTGAAATAAATGATGTCTTATTTTAGTAAGCAAATTTTGTTTAATTGCTCTTCAGAAAGGAATTCAGCTTGTAATGGAAGATAAAGTTTTCAGTGAGCAGTGCATAACAAAAAGCATAGCACAAACATAGCACAATAAAAACCATTCCCACCATGCATATACTTAATCCAGAGCATTGTGATTGAAAGGTATCAGTCATCCTTACTAAATCAGGGTAATGTTTTGACATGAAATCTGAACTGAATGCTTCTCTGAAGGACATTTAAATCCTTCTGTAATACTTAAATCCAATCCACCATTCTGTGCCTCTACACTGAAATCAAATATTTTAATTATTGCAATACAAACAAGTGTTTCAGGGAGCTGGGGCCCTTTGGAGTGGTACTGCGCCCGAGTTAACGAATTCAGCCCATGGAACTCAATCCTCTCAGCTCTCCAGATTGCCACAAAGAGCAAAACCAGAGATTTTCATGCCTTCTTATGGGAAAACTCTGTCTGGCTGCCATCCTTCCCTAGCTCTCTCCCTGCTAAGAAACAATTGATCTGTCAGAGCTTTAAGATGAGCTGATTAAACAATCCCAGGACTGCAAGGATTACAGCCCCATATCTCCAGTCCACTTCCTTTCTATCCCCACTTTCACATGAGCTATTTAACGTTTTCTCTGCTTTTGTTTGTTTCTTCTGAAGTTTGTCTTCCCTCATTAGAGACATCTGCATTCCTAGGGAAATGTGCACCTGATTTACATATTTGTTAAATCCAGAAATATAAACAGTTTTGAGCATTAGTACCCTGGCAGAATGTCACGATGTAAATAATGCAAGAGTCCCACAATGATTTCAACACATCTCTCTCAGGCTAATTTGTACAAGTGCTCTGCGTTGTGGCATTATTAACAAAATTATTTTCATGCCAGCCAAAAACAAACAGCTACAAAACAAAAGTCTTAATTTAGTATTTTGTCCAACTTCTTACAGAGAAAAGAATTAAATGAGTGAGAGGAAAACATATTAAAAGTCAAGTGAAAAATTTAAAGAAATAGAATTAGAATTTCCATTCCTTGTGAATGTTGCTCTGCTACTGCCAGGTTTGCAGAGAAGCCTCCTGAGAGCAGAGCAGTCAAACCCCAAGAAATGCCATTGAGTCACAGGACATTTGAAGAGCTGAATCCATCTAAGAATTCCAAGCTCAGATGAGCTCCAGCTATTGCCTTATCTCTTCTACTGTCAGCTACAGGGAATCCAGGAAGCACCCTCATCCTGAGGGACAATAATACTCAGTTTTAAAGAGAGAATTGTCTGTGGCATCAACTGACCTAATGACTTTCCTTGTTTAATTCTGTTTCTGAAATGCTTTTGTTTTGTGGAAGTCCAATCCCACCCTGATTTCCATGGGCCCACAAATGGCATGCAGCTTTAGAGATTGTTTTCTCAATGGAAAGAAAAATGGTTTCCCCTTCTTTTTGTCTCTTTCCTGCTGCTCTCCTCTCAATACAGGGAGAGCTCTACCAAAGCCCAGCACCACCAAATATTTATTTGTAGGTAAAAAAGCTATTAAGAAAATTCTGTTCATATCAAGAGTAAGAAGACAGATGAGTGACTTCATTTTACCCTCAACCGTGTCTGCTTCAGGAGATGCATCATCAAATATTCTCACAGGATAAAGGGCAAAAAGCTCACCTACTTTCCCCACAAAACTGAAGATTTCAGCCCTAGAATGTACATGGGTAAAGTGGGAATCAAGCACGTGGCTGAAATTCTGCAAAAACAAGGTTATTTGGCCTTTAGAGATTGAAATTGCACAAGTCACAGCACCAGAGTCCCTGTTTTGAACACTTCTTCCTATCTTAGTCATCCTTAACCCTTAAGAAGGAGACATTAAAAAAAGTTGGCCCTGTATCCTCTTACAAAATAAGAAGTATACTTGTTTTTTCATAAAGCAATAATAATAACTTTTTATAGTATCTATGAATATAAAAAAGCACATAATCATTATTGCTAAATATAGAACTACAAAAAATTTCTTTATTTTATATATTTATTTACCCTGCAAAAATAGAGGTAATTTAAAAATCAGATACTGGTATGAACACATTGAAAAATATCTTTATGTCATAAACACAGTAATACAATCCTGGCTTTGAATATTAACATCCCAGATTCAGGGTTTTAAATCATGTGTACAGTGTGTATACAGTGAAAAACAGAATATTGTTGCTCAGAAGATTAATCAAAAATAGAAGCCAACTTGGAAAAACAACCGAAGTAACAGATAAGCCTGAGAAGATATTTTTCCTCCAAAATCTTTAAATCAAGCTAAAAATGAAAAATGAAACCCAACACAAACAAATCAAGTTAAATCTGAAATATGACAGATGAAACAACTGAAAAATACCCAGATGTGGTATTTATTCTACTGATAGAGCAGGAAACTGTCGAGCCTTTGCTTAGAAGACCTTTACCCCTGTCCCCCTTGAACAGCACGTGATGCTTTTTCCTTTTCCTTCTGTAACAAGCTCAAGGGCATCCTGGCAATCAGAGTGTTCTGTAACCTGTGCAAACAGGAAGATTTCCGTGCCAAAGGCAGGCAGGTCAGCACTGTGCCCTGTGAGGCACAGAGCTGCTGGCTGGGGCTGGAGAGGCCAAGGGTGGAGCACACAGTTCATCCCCGGATTTATCTTATTTATCCTCCAGAATCTCTCCCTCAGGCTGCTGGGGGAGAGGGGACTGTGGCACGTGGAGCCTGCACGGGAACAGGAGTTTACAGGGGTAGGTTTAGGGCTGGGAGGAGTTTTCCTGATTCAGTGAGCTCCAGGCTGCTCAAGGAAACAGCAGAAGCCCAGGAGAAACAAAGGAAAACCTTTGCCTTAGGAAAGTCTTGAGAAATGGTTCTGTGCAATTAAAAGGACCGAGTACAGCAAGGTCCTCTCATTAGGAAATCACAGGGTATCCAGCCAAACTATATTTATAAGTAAAAGTGAGATGAGATATTGTTGTTACCCCAACATCCATCTCCTTCCAGGTATTACAGAGCAAGGCTATTAAATTTTCTGTATTTTCATTACTTTATCTCCAAAACTTCTGTGCATGTCAATGTTCCCATGCCAAGGATAATTAATTTCTTATGTCTGATCTAATCGTAACTAAGGATATTTGGAATGGGGCTAATTATAGACAGAAACCATTCTCTTTTGCTTCCAAACTCATGATTTGCCCAGACAGACACAAAATCGAAAATTAAAATTATCAGACATAACCTGGATACTTACAAAGTTGAAAGAAATAGCCAATTTGTGATGGCCAGCCTCCATCACAATCCTTGCTTGTCTGGGGGGAAAAAAAAATTAAACAAAAATCCACAAAAGACCACCACTTAAATATTATTTATGCTACTTGACACACAGCAGAAGAACAGCCCACAGCTGAAGCAAGTCAGCCCCTTTGGAGGAAGTTTGCTTGGTAAAGCTGGCTTGCTGTGATGTGCATACAGTGAATAATTTCCACCTTGAAAGAACACACTTGCCTCTGTGTTTCTATTTAATTTACAAAGTCTCAGCTCCTGTAAACACATATATTCAAGGTTTTCTCTCTGAGCCTTCCTCCTCCCTGCTTTAGCATTTCTTGCCTTGCAGAAGAATTTGCCCACTTTTAGTTTTGCTCAGTATTTTATAAAGGCAAGAGGCATTTATGAGGCAGATTTACAGAGCCTGCAATCAGGTGAACTTCTGTTGGTGTGTCAGCTGAACATATTTTCTTACCTTAATGTCTATAGAGTTGATAGCTGTAGTCAGATAACAACAGAAAAGTAACAGCACTAGGAGGCAGATGAGCAACCCAGGGAAGTTATGTCCATTTAATGGGCACAGGTTGTCCACTGTGAAATTTTTAAAGCATAATACACACAGCAACGAGTCACTGGTTGAGAAAGCAGCCAGTTCAGGTGCAGAGCAGCTTCAGAAAAGCTGTTTTCCCCTCAGAAAAAGAGGTGAATCAGAAAAGTGGAACATTGACTCAGCAAATTAATGCGTGAGCACACTTTGCCACAGATGCTGGGACTCTGAAGGCTAATTTCCAGCTACAGCTATGAAATGCAGCATTTCAGAAGCATCACCTTGCAGGTTACAGAGAGCCAAAAGTAAATTACTGCTTACTGAAAAAGCAATAGTGGCTGCAGAGTTAGATTGCACCATGTCCATTCTCATTAATAATCATCCCACAAGTAATTTGAATGTTAATGAGGAAGCAAAGAAATGAGTTCTCAGAGTAGGCACGCTGTTGTCCATTTGGAAACATCAATACTGCAGAAGGCAGTGAGAGCATTCTCTGCTAGGATTTCAAACACCATAAATATTAATATGCTTATATTACTCACTAAATCACACATGGTTAGGGAAGTCAGCATTCTGTGTTGTAAATATATGTATTACATACAGAGCTAAGAATGTTTTATAGAATTTTTTTTTTCTTTGAATGTACAGCTAGATGCTGCTAATATGCCTACCATGGTAAAAAAGTACATTCAATTTCACGTTTTACATTAAAATCCTAAATCTTTTCATATGTTATTGTACTGCATGCAGGAACAAGCATGTCTGGCATAAATATTTCCAAAGACGCAGCTTTATTTCCCCTAAAAATTGTGTTTAAATTCCTATTCTTTTGTTCTGAATTCTTTCCTTACAGGAGAAAATTAATTTACTGGAAAAGAGACCAACAGAAGCAACACGAACAGCACGGTTTAAAGTGAAAATGGGCAGAAGCACCGCCACAGTTCTTTATCATTGCTCATTCTTCCAAAATGACAACTTTATATAACACTAAGAAGAGCTGACTGCTTTCTATCCTGTTGTACTGACAGCTTTTGGCATCGGCAATTATGACTCAATTTCCAAAACCCGAGAGAGAGCATTTGCGCGTGAACACCAGAGAGGGGCCAGCTCCTTCTTAATCAGCTATTAAGCATAACAAAATGGCAGCTCTGCCTGGTCATCCCTCACCTTCCAGATTATCTGAGGGAAAAGAACCAGCTAGCAGGCAAATGAGAAAGGCTCAAAAATGCAAATAAAGCAGAGAGGAGGCAGAGTGAAAAAGGCTGAGCAGGAGCAGTGGCTGCGATCAGCAGCGGGGAACGGCTACCGCTGTAAATCTTGAGATGACAGGATGCTTATTCCAGATGAAGTAGCACTTACTTTCACTAAAACCAGCCATTTATTTCTCGTGTATCTTTCCAAATAGGATAAACTGGAGGAGAGAAGTTGGTAAATTTTATCTGCATAATAATTCAGGCATCGTGTGACAGTATATTTCTCACCAGCTTCCCAAACCCTTCTACACCCCACAGAAGCCTTTCATATTAACAAAACCAAAAATACCAAGGCTGAGCAGCCCCAAATCAAATGATTTGTGAGCAAACAAAACAGATTTAAGGCAATTATTTTTCCCTATGTGAATAAATTTTCATTTTTCTCTCCTAAAACACAATAACCATCATCCAGGAGCAACACTGGGTGTTACCTGATTAGTGAATTTCTCAGTCCTGGGGTATGCAGGTCTAAGGGACAGCATGTACTAATCGTCACCTGCTACTTGCATCTTCCTTATCAACCATCTGGATTCCTACTAGACAGCTACCAGGGCTGCTGATGTCACTTACACTCCCAAAAAATATATCAATGTCAGTATTTCAACTGCAACTCTTAAAAATTATTATTTTGCAAACTATGTTCTGTTGAATGAAACTGTCCTGGTAATTCTGGATTATCCTGGGGTCTTTGTATTTCAATGAAGGATGTGTTGATAGCACCATTTCATGCCTGTGATCACTTAAATTAGACTTTTTCTGCAGGATAATGGCGTGTAGTGTGTGCCCACAAACGGTTATACAAATCCAAACTCATTTATCTGTGGTAGAGAGAGCAAGAAAGGTGCAGTTCATCCATGGGGGGAAAAGTATTGCATCTTTTTGTAAGCCTCTGACTAATAATTCTCTTTAAAGTGTTGATCAACTTGAGCAATTGGGACTTCACACAGTGATATCCCCACTGAGCAAAGATTAACAGAACTTTTGAGGAGCAGCCTCTGGCATAGTTCCACGATGGCCAGGAAATAATGGCACAATACTTCCTTCAGTTTGAACTGTTTATCTTGGTTACACAAAACAATTCCATGAGGTGCATTGGGCCATCTTTTCTGATTTAGGGATGCAGCCTTCAGAAGAAGAAAGCTCAAAGAGAAGTGAGTTTGGAGTCAGACAGCCATTCTTGCAACAAATGTTCATGTTATTGTCCTCAAAGGGGTTTCATAAGCTCTTGGCCTACATCCTTCCTTTGAAAACTCCTTGTCTTGCTTGCAGTGTGTTAGCTCAGCAGCGTGCTGGGAATGGGATTCTGTCATGTTTCACCCACGCTCCACCAAAGAGGGAGAAAAAATAAAAACCCCCACACTAAACTGTACTGATAGAAAATGGAACCACACTGGGCTCTGAAAAATCCTGCCAAGGAGCTGATAAGCAAGGTTCTATTGTCTCTTTTTTCTTCCCAAACCCATTCATTGGTTAGAGACTCATTAACAGATGACATCTGAGCCAAAATTCTGCCCTCAGCCATTATCTGAAAGTGAAAATATGTCAAGAAGATTCATCTGGACAGCTTCTCTGCAGGAACACGCAGGGCAGGATAAAGCATGCCCCACAGGAGACATCCTACAGAGCTCCTACAAGTTTTCAGCAGTGTTTCAGTCTGGATATGGAATTCCTTCAAGTGAATGCACCTCCCACCCCCCTGAAGGTACAGCTTTGCAAGCCTCTAACTACAAGGCTGGGAACATAATGAGCTCCCTGCAGACTTCTTCTGAACACATGCAGAGGGATGTGCAAAATATAAAGTAATATTGCTAATTAGGCAGGAAAAAAAGGCCTGTAATTCTTGTCCCCCAAGCAGCTGGGCACTCCCCTTCCACTGAGGGCATCAGGATGACCTTGTCCTCATAAAGCTTGGCCCTACTGTGGAAAAACTGCAAAATGCTTACATGGCTTTCTGAAACTCAACTTTTAATGCTGCTGGGAGACCAATGGCTTTTGTCAGGAACATTCTCTGCTATCCATAGATGGGAGCTTTCCAAGAAGTGGCCAGGTCCTTTACTGACAATTCTATCAATGGTTTAATAGCAGAAGGAGAAAATAAAGCTAAACTACAGTCACACATGTAGCTGTTTCCTATGGCACATTGATGGGAGTGGTGAAGTCATCAGCGGCAGTCAATCCACAAAATCAAGTTATTACTACAATCCCCAATGATCATCTCTTTCCTGGAACTTCTTGCATTTTATAATATAACAAACATTGTGCTGTTAAGGTTACCTTTAATAAATGGGGTTTAGTTCAAGCCACGTTAAATCTCATGCTGAAATAGAAATTCAGAAAGATTTATTAAAGCACAGTGTGACCATCCATAATTGAATAACCTCTGTGATGAGAGACTGGGCAGGAAATAATAACCCATCATAAATACGATTTAATTGTGCTACAACATTGAGAGCTTCCTGCAAGTTTTCAGGGAAAAGAGTTTCTCTGGAAATATCAATGCAATAAATTTCCCACAGAAACAGAAATCTCATAAGATGGATCGTGCTTTAAAAATCTTTTCACAATAGCCCAATGAAATGTTTCCAGGAGACTGGGATTTCCTTGCCTTTGAGTGGCAACAGATTCCTCCTGCATTAAATGGCAGAGCTGCCAGCACCCTACCTGCTCTGGAGCAGGACGCTGTACATCTGTCCTGGCTCAGCTCTCTTTACTCATTAACATGGTCTGGAAGCCGAGCATCATTTAAAATCTTGGATTTAGTATGACTTGGAATAGGACATTTTCCAAATGCCAGCTTCCACAGGCTTGAAATTATTTTGGAAATCAACTCCAACATGACTGCCATCGTGGTACATTTCTCTGAGTATAGACATTAATGTTTTTGCCAATAAATACTTAAGCAGAAAATAAAACTTTTATAACTGAAGGGTAATAAAGTTATGTAGCTGAATAATAAGATTTAACATTAAACTTGATCAGAAATTTGAAAGCCTCCTACTTATTTCTTTGTGTTTCCTTGGGCAGTACATTCAGCAGTAGACTAACTCAGCAGTAGACTGCAAGAGGCTCATTTAAAGGAAGAAACACAAGAGTCAAATCTAACAGAAAAGAAAAAAAAGAAAAAAAAGGGAGAGAAACGTTGGGAAAGCAGTAACAGAAATTCCTTCCCAATGCGAGTTCTGGTATCAAAAGTCAGGCAAAATCTCCCAGCTCCTGAAGCAAAAATAACCAAATGAGAACCACAAGACAAATGGCCTTGCTGCAGACGTTCTAAGCTGGAATTCATCTCACAGGTAATTCGCTCTGAGAAATTTCTCTGCATATAACTTCTTCTTTCACACATAATTAAGAGCTGTCAGGATTCAGGTAAAGAGTTGCTGGAAGTGGGATAGTAATTGCAATCTTAGACCAGAAATAGATGTAATAAATAGTAAAGATCTTTCACGAAACAGTAGCTGCCTTGAGAACAGAATTGCTGTCTCTGCCACCTTCCAAAAGCACATGGAAATCTGCTATGGTAATTTAACTCAGAAACAAGGAAAAACTTTGCTGGATAGTGTTTTGCATATAAATGTGTATTAGAGAAAAAATTCAGAGACTACAAAGAGGTTCAGACTAACTGAGCATTTTGTTGGGGTGGGTGAAGGCGCTGTTAAAAACCTGGCATCTCCCAGAAAAAAAACTCAAAACCAAACGAAAACCCAAACAACAAACAAAAACAACCAAAAAAAACCTCAAACAAGCAAACAAAAAAACAAACTACTTTCTCTACCTCCCATTTTTCACCAAGACTTTTTAAGGAACAAAGCTGGTGAATTCTTTGTAAATAAGCAAGACTGTATCTTTTTTAAAGTCAAAAAATCTACATGCAGCATTTTTGCTTTGTCCTTTTCCACCTGAACCACTTGTGTGTAAGTGTCTGCCCATGACTGAGCACTCTAAATCACAGCTGCTCTCCTCCCTTCCTACCTAATAACAACCCTCACAGTCCTGTGGAGCACCACAGGAACCCTCAGAGGGCAGGTCCATTGTTCTTCTGAAGAGATGTATTTGTACTGAGGGTGCAGTATTTGGGTGCTGGGATCAGTATCTCCAGAGGAATTTCTCTGGAAGCTGTTTAGTTTCCATGTGCATTATGCCCTCCTCGCTCAGAGTGAAACTCCTCACTGCTTTCCTCTGACAATTGCTTGAGGCCTCAGACATTAAACTGTTGTACAGAACCAGATAAAAGTTTAAAACTATTAAGATGTAATACTTTGAAAGATGACCCATGAACCAAGACTTTAAACATGATTTTTGCCTACTGCAGCTAAATGGACATTTATCAAATGCTGTAGAACAGAAAAAGGAAAGTGATGAACACCTCATGCAGAATAATTGCATTTTCTCCTCTCTAACAAAGTAACATTCATCATCTCCTTCCTTCCCTGCCACATTCTCCTACTTTCTTCAAGTGATGCATTTGAAGTTGAACATTTTACTTTACCATTTTATCTGTCAAACCACTCAAGAGAAATCAATAATCTACTGGAGTTCACTAATGTTCACGTCCATTTTCTTCCTTCCTTCTCCTTTTATCAGCCATATTTACAGTGATTCCAACAAGTACATTCTCTAAGTGATGCATCAATGGAACTTAAAATCATTATCTTACATAATCAGTTATGATAACTATCTCACTGAACACAAAAAAATTAAGTAAATAGCTTTCAAGGAAGAGTATAAAAAAATCTGAGGCAGCAGGAATCGCAATCATTCAACAAATGTGTTTTAATTTATGTAAGTAAATTTTGAAGAATGCCATAAAAAAGTCATACTAGTGATTTAACTTATAAACCAGTTAATACACGACACTGCCAAATTTTGGGGTGCAATATCTTTATTGCACAACTAATACTCTCTAGGTAAGTTTATGAATCAGGTACTTCCTCTTGGGGGTAGAATGGAAGTGGTGAAACTATTTCCAAACAGCTTTAATGTACCATTAAATGCATCAACTTCCAAACAGTGCACGACAAATTTTCTCTTTCCATTCTCACCCATCCCCATGACTTTCCCAAGCTTTACCTGCTCTCAAAGACCTTTCTTTCTGCCTTTATTTTCTTTGGTACAGATGTGAAACTCTTTCCTTCTCCAATTCAGGCAGTTCCTAAACTACTGAACAGAGGGGGTGCAGTGCTTTCAGTAGTTTTACTCCATTTGAAATGTTAAGTGTCCAATAATTGGATATATGGGAGAAGGCAATTAAGACCATCAAAAAAGCTGACTCCACTACATAACAAAAAATGCAAGGATGCTCAGGATCACTCCAGGAGCTCATTCCTCAACTAACAAACTTGAACAGGGTCGTTCCCAAGTGGCTCAAAGAGCTGACTGATACTTTACTGACAAGGAGCCCTTTCACCTGACTTAAAAAAAGAGCAGAACTACTCAGATTGCAGGGCAAAAAGTTTAGTCTTTGTTTGTTCAGGGGATTGACAAACTCAGCCTGCGGTCTCCTCACAGATCAGTGCAGAGGCACTAACGAGAGCAACCCATTGGCGTTTGAATGTCTTCAAAATACAGAAACAGCCACTAATAACAAACCAACACCAATATTTCAGGTGCTGCAAATCACCTTGCTAGATTCAGGCAGTGCTGGCAGAAGGAATTAATGGAACAATATCCTCCTCAAACATGCAGAATTCACAAAACACAAACTCCTTTTCACTTCCACTGATATCAAGGTTAATTTCTTCCAGCCCTGTTTCTGCCCCACATAAAGCTCTGCCACACAACAAAATGAGTTAACTCCTAACTAAGTGTAGTTTTGCCACTCACACTGGCAAAATGTATGAGCGTGGGACAGCCATGAGATAAAGGTTCACAAAGGTCTTACTCTTCAGGGTGGAATTCCCATGGCTGATATTCTTACAATGATCTAGGACAGCCTCAAGTTATAGCCATTTGGTTTTGCTGAGACGTGGAAATTCTGCTGATCTTCCCCAAAAGATCCAATTAATAGTTGTGTAAAACTACTCTGAATGCATCAGAGATAATGCCAAGAACAGCAGTAAAGAGGCTACAATGGAGTTTTGAAACATTGTTCAGGGTTTTTTGTTTCTTAAAGAGCTTTTAATGGAACAAGCCTAAAATGCATCACATTCCCAACTAGCAGCGAAAATGCTTCTGTTATAAGAATTTTTCATACCATCTCTACACTACTGAAAGTTTTCTGCTGAATAAGAATGGACTTTTTTTGATGAGTTATCCAATTTATAGATTCCCCCTATGGTCTTGTAGGGTACATGCCTCAAATTATCAATAATTATGTTAACATTGAAAAATCTATGTTGAGCTCCGGTGATATTTTCAAGCCTTCTAAGATATAACACCAGACATAGTTTTTAATTTTTATTTCATAGTTGAGAATTTTAAAAAGAAAAACAAATCAATTAAGAGTTAACTCAGTTAAATTCAGCTTGAAAGCTTTTAGGATCTCTGTAGGGTCTCAATATTTCAATAGCTTTGTCTATAGACCTTGGTGAATGTATTAAAATAGTTCACAATACTTAGTACTACTCTTAAAGAGTTCAGCTCTATATAAAACATTCTTACCTGCTCTTCTCTGTTCATGTATAATTTTTCAATTTACTTTAGAGTGTAGCATTCCCTTTTCCCCACTCCATGCACCGAAATTACTCTTTGTCCAAACATGGTTTGAGGTACGAGGTTTGGTTGGAGACGAAGAATAAAGTTTAATCTTAAACTACATTTATTGGGAAGGGGGAGAGAAAAGGGGAGGCGTCATGTGAATGACTGGCTGCTTCCCTTGCATCACTAACAGGTTCTGGTTCCTTATTAAAACATCTGGGAGCTGTCTTTAGTTTGTGGCTGCAGCCTGCAGAGATTATGTTCAGCACCACCTGCCAAAAATCCTTGCGTAGCAGAAGCCACTATTTATTAACAAACATAAAGGGAAGCACTGATGTGCAGAGCAGTTCTGCCACAGAAAACACTGGTTAAATGATGCAGGAAATTAAAGGAGGAAGGTAAGGAACAGACCCTGCAATGAATGAATCCTGGCAGATCTCTTTGAGGAGAAGTCAGCATGCTTCCCAAGAGCTGCACAGACTCTCTTGGTATTCATCCCACCACCCTGACAGCTTACATGTGTCCTCACATCCTGCAGAGTCGTGGACAACCAAAATAATCCCTGAGCAAACACCCAGGCCAAAAATAAACCCTACAGTGGTACCACTACTCACTTTCAACAGGGAGCCCTATGGAAACAGAGGTCTGCCTTTCCTTCTCTAGCACTGAAATATTTCTTGGAGGAAGCCCTGGCTGTGCACTTCAAGTTATGAGCAAAAGGTAACTTGTATAGATTTTTTCTCCTACAAATCTTAACAGGTTTCTGCATTTTTTGAACGGGGTGTTGACAGAATCCTCAAATGGGTTACAGTGCCCGAGAACAAAAAGGGAACTGTGATCTTTTATTGAAGAACTGAAAGCCTAAATTCAAAGACAATTCCAGCTTTAAAGAACAGTAATGCAGAAAATGTAATTTTCACCTGTCAAGGTGTATTTCCTTTCTTGAAGCCCTGCTTGGTTTATTCTGGCAGGCTGCAGAGCAGAATACAGAGCCTGATGTTCCAATATGTTCCAATGAACCAAATAATTTGCTAGATCCAGTCAAGAAATATATTTCGGTAGTGTTTGAAATCCTGCCCCGTACTTAGGTCTTTTATGATCAAATACCTGACTTGTCCAACTCCATATGCAAGAACACCTCTGCAAGACAGCTGTTCAGATCAAGTGTTCTTTGAAAGAACTGAGAGAAACAGGTACTTTCAGGATGAAGTCCTAGTTTCAGTAACATCAAACACCCCTCTTTGGCCTGCCTAGCAATGGCTACCACCTTATATTTGCAAAACATTTATCAGATAGGTGCAGTAACACAAATTCTCCTCAAAATCACCTCCCAAAAGACCCACTAGGAAGTGGCAGTTCTGAAACAGCCATTAAGGAAATACATGTGTGTATAGATTGTACACACAGAGCTCTGGGTGAGGCTTAAAAATGGAGACAATTTGTTCCTAATGGAACAATGGCAAGACATAGCTTTCATTACTTTTTTAAAATAAGAAGATAGACGAGTAAGAAGAAATTAAATATCTGAAGCAATAACAGGACTGTATAGAGGAGGAAAAAGTGACATATTACCACATTACCATTTGGAGAGATGTCTGTACACTGCTTCCAGAACTCCCAAGGATTCTTAATTGATAAATTTCCATACCACAGTTCAAAGCTCAGATGCCTAAATCATCAATTACAGACTTTAGGGCTAAAAGTCATAAATGCTGGCTTGGACATATGTCTCTTTGAGTTATCTTCTTTGGGATTTTGATATTCGGATTTGAATGTTACCACCACCATCCCAAATGCCTCTGATCAGCATAAAGCTAATTATATGCTGCTATTAAAGGAGATTATATTAGACACTGACAGTTGGAAAGGCCTAATGACCAGATGGATAGAAAAATAAGAAATCAAGCCATGTTGTTCTATAATAAATTTGCCAGAATTTTTATAGGCATTTTTATCATCAGCTTCATTATTTCATGCTGCCATTAAGAAAAAAACCCAAACCAACCAA
>VZRF01006375.1:0-12500 GCA_013396875.1 Vireo altiloquus
AAATCCTTGTGTTTGAATCTTTCGCTGTTTATTTGAAGCGCCGCTTTGAATACTTCATTTTCGTGTTTGGGATTGTGTTCAAACAGATGAAAATAGCGCTTTAAATCAATTAATCTTCAGTATTTCAACTCAATACGGAGAATTTATTGGCATCTCCTTGCTTCCTCTCCATACTGGGTGTTTAATGAGAGCTTACTTGTTATGCCTACTCCGTAAATTAGCATTATCCACCCTATATCTGCTTGTTTCTGAAGAATTATTATACAAAGCCTCATTTTAAGGAGGTCAGACCCCTGCATGATGATTTGTTGTTCATGAATCTACTTTGTGCCAGTTTGTGTGTGCATGTGCAATCAGAAGTGACTTGGAGTGAGTGAGATAATAATCATCTGCTGCTGATATGAAGACTTCCTCTATTCGACTACCATGAATCAGGCTGATTCCAAGTGAATGAGATTTTAATCACCTGTCACTGCCGCCAGCACTTTCTCTATATTTATGATAATTTTTTTTTGTCTTTTTATTGAAATCAGTGTTGACTGAATCGCGTAATCCTGATTAGCAATCTCACTGTATGCAGTCGAGAGTGAAATGCATCAGAGCATTATTGGTACACTGAACATGCTGAAATTGGAAAAAAAAGGACAGGCTAAGTGTGCTGGGGTGTTGGCTTGGCTGGAGGTGAGGGCTGGAAGGTGTGAGATCTTTCTAATTGCTCCCCAAACTGGAGGGGGTTTGGGTTGGGGCTGTGGAAGTTGTACCAAAAACCCCTAAAAGCTCTGCTTTGGGTTACACCTCTCGAACCTCAACTGCAGGGAGCAAGTGAAGTCATCAGGGTGGCATGCATGGAAATTAGGGCCATTTAGGGCAGCCTTCCCAGGAGGAGGGATTTTATTTTTCTAAGTTTTGTATGTGAAAAAAAAAAAAAATTAAACAAGAGGAACAATACAACATTCAAACCCCGTGATTTGCCCTACAGTTTTGCTGAGTGAGGCACAATTATTTAGAGTCATAGAATGGTGAGGGTTAATTTCTCTTTAGTTATTTAAGGTTATCTTTATATATTTAGGATTATTTATCTTTCTGAGTTCGTATTTTTTGCATACCATGATTTTGTTATCATGTGGTGTAGGAAACTTGTGTGTAAAAATGGGTGTAGGAAATGCTGTGTGACAAAAGTTTCTTAAGTGCTGTGAAAGCCCTTTTTTATTCTTAAAAAAGAGTTTGACTGACGGCTCCTGAAGTGGCAGCAACTTCTGTGTCCCTGTGTGCTCCTGTGTCCCCATCCCGTTGGGATGGGCAGGAGGGGACCCTGCTGGGGTTCAGTGCCAAAGGCAACAGGGTGGGAGTGTCTGGAAACCCCAAAAAGGGCTGTGAAACCTCGGTGTGGGGTGTTCTGAAGGAAAGCATGGATGGAAACATCCTGCTGGCTGTAATTCTCAGCCTAACTGCGCTGCAATTAGAAATCTCGATACTCAATCCAGCCCTCAAATCATATTTTGCTGCATTACAGAGTCATAGTCAGCCTCAGAAATTACATTTCTAGTGGTATGATAAGTGGAGTAGTTTTGGACAGGAAAATGGTGCTCCCTAATGTCTGCTCAGGCCTCTGCCCTCAGTGGGGCTGGAGCCCAGAGTTCTCTGTTTATTTGTTCTTTACATTGGTTTTTTTCTGCTTCCTGCTGCTTCTTCCCTTCATTTTGTCCAACTGTCTTCTCTCATTTCTTCTCCTTATTTCTTATTTTTAATACACTTTTTAAGAAGCTCTTCCGAAGCACCTGCCAACCCCAGCAGCCTTTGCTCCGTGTGTGACCCCCTCTGACCTTGGCTCTGTCCAGACTCCCTCATTCTCCCTTTCTACTTCTGCCCAGAATTCCTCTAATTCAGTATTTTCCCATCCATTCACTTCCTCCACTCCGGATTTTGTTATCTTTGTTCCACTCTTAACATTTTAGCAGGTTTTTTTGACTTTCCATCACCTTGGTCATCCAACTTTTTTCATATTCTCCTGGTCAGTCAAAGGCTTCTCCTAAGGATTTTTTTCCTTCCTTAGGCTTTGGAATTTTATCTTCTGTGCTGTGCTGGCTCTTGTCCTTTTCTTCCTTCCTGTTCACCCAGCTCTGGTTGGGTTTGGTCCCCCTTTCCTCCTTTCTGTGAGTGACCTCCTGCACCCAAAGACTCTCCCAGGCTGTCGAGTGAGTCCCAGGTCTGTCCCTGTCCCCTGCCCTGATTTTCCCTGCAGACCTACCTTGGTGTTTTCTTGGACTCTGTCTTCCTGAAGGTTTGCCCTGAAGTGAGCTAACTGTGAGCAAAAGCCAACATCAGCCCCCAAAGTTTGGGCTGAGGGCCCTGGTGCCACACCTGGGCTCTGTCACTTGTGTCACAGCACTGGAGCTGCTGTGGAGTGCATCACCTTCCAGCCACAGGCAAATCCTTCTCCCTCCATCCCATCTTCATTTATTTTTCTTCCAGTCAAGGGAAGGATTCCTATCCTGGGTGTCAGGCTTGCAGCAGCCTCCCCCCTTTATCCTGCTCCCCATTTTCCTGTCCTGCTCAAACCCTCCTGCTCTGACCACAGGAGCCACCCAGGCTCTGCCTCATCCCTGGTGAGGAATACAAATGTTCTCTCAAACCTCTGCAGTTTGCTCACCATGTGTTGGAGTCCAGGAGAGTTGGAAAGTTTCTCCTGTTGCTTTGAGGGGTCTGAGACCCCTCTGAGCACCCCAGGGGGACACAGCCTTTGATCTGTGCCCCTGGAAAAAGCTTCCAACACTCCTGGATGAATTGAAAGCATCGAAAGTGTGACACAGATTGTAGTTTAGTTTATCACAAGGTGAAAATTTAGAGTATAAGGTTCTGTAGTATATGAATACATGGAGACAAAATGAAGGCTTTTGGGCATTGCCCCTGTGTCATTCCTTCTCCTTCTTCCCTCTCCATGTTCCACTCTGAGGAAGGCACAGAGTGATTGGTAGAATAGTTTTGAGGTAGAAGAAACGTTTATTGGTACAAAATGAAAAATACTATATGTTGTGGTTAATTATTGGATAACAAGGTTTTTAAAACATGCTGCACACAAAATCTAGCAGCCATTGTAGCATGGATTTTACAGCCACAAGCCAGGCACAGGCTGTGCTGAGAATTTGATAAGAAAACTATTAAACAACCTGAGAAACTTAGCAAAGAGCTTCGACTCCTTCATTTCTGATATGGGACTTTTATAAAGAAGAAAAAACCTCACATCTAGGGGTCTATTGACCCTACAAACATATTTATCCCCACCGAGTGTTTGCCTTGCCTTTCTCTCTGCCTGTCTCTGGGTATGGCACGATGCAGATCAAGGGAAACCAGCCGAGGCACGAGAGTGGCCTCCTCGTTACTCCCATGGTGTGAGAAAGAATAATTTGATCTGGAAGCAGAGGTTGTGGGTGCCTGTCTGGGATGTGTTTGTGACCCTGGGAAAACAGAAACTGAGAGGATTGGTGTTACATGGGCCTGAGGAAGGGGAGGTCTTGCAGGGCTGCTTCTGAAAGGGAGGGGAATCTGCAAATAACAGACTGATTTGGGGTGGAAGGGAACTTAAATCTCATCCAGTACCACCCCTGCCATGGCAGGGACACCTCCCACTGTGCCAGGCTGCTCCCAGCCCCAATGTCCAGCCTGGCCTTGGGCACTGCCAGGGATCCAGGGGCAGCCACAGCTGCTCTGGGCAACCTTGTTCCCAAAAAAGTCCAAAACGCCTGAAGCTCTGCTGTGCTTTCTGCCTGCTCTCTCCTGTCTTTTTTGCTCCTTCTCTTCTTCCACCTCCGTGAACTGCTGGTGTAGCCCATTAATGCTCCATCTTAATTATATTTTGGGGTATTTTACATCAGGATCTGTCTTCATTGGGAGTTTTTGTCAGAACTCAGACTGTAAAACCCTCATCCTTACCAGCTCTTCCAGTTTTCCCACAAATACATCCCTGCTCATGGACACAGCTGTTGATTCACAATCCTGCCAACAGATCTCAGTATTTATCTCAACCTTTTCACACAATCAGAGAATCCTGGAATGGTTTGTGCTGGAAGGGACCTTGCAGACCATCCTGGTCCAACCACGGGCTGGGACACCTTCCACAGAGCAGGTCCTGCCTCTTGTCACCCCTGGGGCACACCAGCCCTGTGCCCCCACCCAGCCACAGCCCTGGGGCTGTCTGAGGGCTTTGGGGAGCTCATCTCCTCCGTGGCTGCTCCCACCCAGGGCACTGCAGGGATTGCAAAGCCATGTAGATGAGGCACTGGGAACGTGGTTTAGTTGTGGCCTTGGCAATGTCAGGTTTATGTTTGGACTTGTTGATCTTAAAGGTGTTTTCCAACCTAAATGATTCAGTGAGTCTGTGATTTTCCTGTATGTTTTTCTGTATTTCCCCCTCCTTTTCTCTCTCCCCCTCTGCTGTAACACTCACCTCACCATGAAGCCACTGCTGCTTTGGCTTCCTTCAGATATTTCTTGCAGACCCCCCTCGTTTGTCACTGAGCCAACCCAACACCTGCTTTGCCGTTTGCATCCATCAGCAAGAATCAACTTTTTCACCTTTTGCTAATTTTCCTACCATCACCACACTTCATTATTTCCAAGGCAGCCATTGGCTGCACGTCCAATTTAGTAAATAATGCATATGGCATTCATGTCCATACTGGCCACTCGCTATACATTACCTTTTAATAGCTGCTTATACCTAGGTTTTTTACTAACTCCTACAAAAAGTAAAACTTCCTCATTTTTAAGGGTTGTTGTGACCCCAGAGAGAATTTCAGGCACTAATGAGCACTGATAAACCCTACTTCAAACCCAAACCACAAAATTTGGCTGGCAAAACATACACAGAAATTAAAAAATAAATTACTTGATTTCTGAAGAGTTCACGCCAGTGGCAGCAGAGCTCCTGCTTTGCTTTATGGATTTGTGCTGCTGGTGGAGTGCTGGTGACTGGCCCTGAAGGCTGTAACTGGGGCAGATCCCCAGTGTCAAATCAGTTCTAGTTATTTCTGAATTGTCATTAATCTCTTTCCTTTCCTCATTTACTAATGGGCCTAGTTTCTCTCGGCTGCTTCTCTTTAGCATACAAACAATTGCAGGCAAGGAACACCCTTAAGGTTGCAAAGACGAGCACTTAGAATTAAAGATGCTGTAATAAAGGTAACCCCTGAAAGGTTTAGTTGGACTCCCTGTACTTATCCATGAGGATTTTGGGTCCTGCTGCATAATCAGAAACAGGATTTTCCCCCACACACACAATTCCCACCTCATTCAGTTCTGTTCTGCATTTTCCCCCTCATTGTTCAGTGTGTGGTCCTCATGCTTTAGTTATTGAGTGCTATTCAAGTCTTGCCTCAAAAAAACCAAGCCCAGATTTCTCCCTGAGCCACCTCGCAGAGCTCCTCACCACCGTGGTGTCCTCGTCACACAAATCTCCCAGCCTTAGGAATGGAAAATGGAGGAATCAAGAATTAAGCAGGGAAATCTCTCTGTGGAAGCTGCACAGGAGAAGTCGAGGGTCTGGCTCTGCACGTAGGGACTCGAACATGGAATGCAATACTGCACATTGTACATGCATTATGGACATCCGGGGGCTTCTTCTCTGTCCAAACCCCAGCTATCATTGCCTTCATTTGCAGCAAAATGCACAAATCCTAGCCTGGGGTAAGGCCTGGCCCTGGGAAATGAGCTGTGCACAGTTAATCATCACCTCTCCAGGGCTGGTGTGAGCAGACCTGGCCAGTGGCACTGGCTGAGGGACAGGGAAGGTGGCATGCAGAGATTGCTAATTCCTGTAGCCTTTTGCTTTCCAACTCCTGACTTATCCTTCTCAGGTTTTTTAGCATTATCAACAAGTTTTGAGAAGGGTGGTTACAAAACAATCTATAATTAATCACTCGTTTCAGTTGCATGAGGAATGGGCTTGTAAAGAAAATTGTTTTAGCTCCAAATATACAAGAGGGTGTAAAATAAGGCACTTTGTACAACTCTCTGCATCCTTAAGAAACCCCTAGAAATGATATTTCTAGGCCCATGGGACATCCACAGCTTCGAAACATTTAAATGCACTGCAGAGACTTTATCAAACTTAGCTGTGGCCTCCTACTACAGAAAAGATCCCTAAATTTTGCCAGGTATTTCTTTGTTCATGGCAGGGAAGTGATAAGGCTGGGGAACCTCGCATCCTGTCTGAAAGGTGGAGTGGGAGAGCCCAGTGGGAACACATTCCTCTGCTCTGACTCCCAGGGAAAGGCTCCCAGCTAATTAATGAGTTCCTCCCTTGCTGAGGATCTGCTGAAGGTGCTCTGACACCTTCTTCTTTACTCTGAGTATTCAGAAAGAGTAGGGAAGACAACACAGGAGGTACCAGACATCCTTTAAGGAAGGATCAACACTGGAAAATAGTTCTTTTCACAAAGTTGGAAAAGAAGATGGAGAGAAATTGAGCCCAAATTTGGGGTAAGGACAATTTAAAAAAAAGCAGAAGGGAGATGAGGAGAAGCAGAGGGGAGAGGCAGCCAAGTTATAGTGAATGGAAAGACCAACAACTGCAGGGAAAGAGAACAAAAAGTGGTGAATAGGAGTGGTTCCCACCCAAAAGGTCCTGGGCCATCTCTTGTCCCACTGTGCTCCATGCCCTGTTCCAGGTGAAAGGTGGCACCAATGTCACAGTGCCAGCAGCCAGGGGGGAGAGCCAAAAAGAGCTACAGAGGGTCTCAAATGCTGGGAGCTAACCAGGAAACCATGAATTCTAAAATAGACAGAGAA
This sequence comes from Vireo altiloquus, assembly GCA_013396875.1. NCBI lineage: Eukaryota > Metazoa > Chordata > Aves > Passeriformes > Vireonidae > Vireo > Vireo altiloquus. The sequence goes on from VZRF01006375.1 coordinate 6,787, forward strand.
AAAAAAAAATAAATGCAAGGAAGTTGCTGAAGTTATTAAAAGATAAGATTTATGGGCAAGTTCATTTCAGTTGGTTGGCTCTCCAATCAACTACCGTTGCTAATTGGATTAGTTGCCAAAATAAGCTAAGAATAGAACCTTCTCTTTCCTTATTGTTAAAGCTTTCCAGGGAAAAAGTCCTTGAGGACAAAAATTAAATCTTTATTTCTAGCAACATAAAATTCCCCTCTGTAAAAAGGCAGAGCTTTAACACTTGGCTGTTCCTCCTCTCCTGCAGAGCTCCTGCAGCCCCGGAGTGCCGGCAGAGGGAACATTCTTGTTCCTCTCCAAATCAAGTGGGTTGTGGCAGATGCCGAGTGTTGTTCCTCTTGATTTTGTCAGTCTTTCTTGTCCTTTCTCGAGGAATTTCCTCGCTGCATTTTCCACAGCTGACTTGAGGCTCTCTGGGAACGTAAATACTTCTGACAGAATGGAACAAGCCTAGAGAAAGCCTTAGGTAATTTCAGAGTGCCCCTTAACACGGAGAGCCCTCAGCATCCATCCCCCACCATGGGATTTTTTTTCCCCCTAAAGCCAGCACAGCTCTTTCCAAAACAGCTTTCTGAGAAAGGAATCAGGTCCTCTTTCGTGGCCAGATCAAAGTGCAGATAAATAATAACCTGGAAATAAGTTATGTGTGTAATACAGGCTTGTGTGCTCTGTGTTGGATCCTTCTGCCCTGGAAAAAGAACAGATCCACTGGAATTATGCATATCACGATTTCTGGTATTTATTATGTAGGTTTTTTATTACTATTTTTGTGTTAATATATTAACTCAACCTGTAGTATTTGGCCTATTCTTTGTTGTAGCCTGTGGGATATGAACTTATGTGTAAGAAACTCAGCACAGCCCTTATTTTGCAACTTAAATAAGCAGATTATGCCTTTCCTGTGGAAACAGGCTGGGAGAGCTGGGGGTGCTCACCTGGAGAGGAGAAGGCTCCAGGGAGAGCTCAGAGCTCCTTGCAGGGCCTAAAGGAGCTCCAGGAGAGCTGGAGAGGGACTGGGGACAAGGCATGGAGGGACAGGAGACAGGGAATGGCTTCCCAGTGCCAGAGGGCAGGGATGGGTGGGATTTTGGGAAGGAATTGTTCCCTGGGAGGGAGGGCAGGCCCTGGCACAGGGTGCCCAGAGCAGCTGTGGCTGCCCCTGGATCCCTGGCAGTGCCCAAGGCCAGGCTGGACATTGGGGCTGGGAGCAGCCTGGCACAGTGGGAGGTGTCCCTGCCATGGCAGGGCTGGCACTGGGTGGGATTTGGGGTCCCTCCCAACCCAAACCATTCCGGAATTCTCTGCAGATCTGTTTGACTGCAATTATTACCTCTCATATCTAAAGGCATGGGTAATTAACTGAGATTCTACATTCTGGTTTCAGCTTTTGATTTTGATTTTTATTTCAACAAAGAAAAACTCCTGTAACTTAGAGGTGGAGGGACCCATATGTCCTTTACAAATCTTCACCACAGGTGAAGGGCAGAGGATGAAATCAAAGCATGTCCTGAAACCACAGCCTGGTGCTGTCTGTGGAGCTGATGGCTTGAAACCCGAGATGATTTGTAGGAATGTGAAATAATTTCACAGTCTTGCATTAAGGATAAAATGAATCCATTTGTTTTGTCTGCTGGGGTGCAGAACCCTCTTCCTCGACCAATGATTCCTGCTTTTGTTGGTGAGTGGTGGTAACACTGAGCTCTAGGCAAAAAGAAAAATGCCTACAGGTAGTGCAGGCATTCCATACATTTTCCATCTGTTTCCATCAAAAGAAACCACATTTCCTAGAAATAGTGAGCAGGGAACTCACTTCAAAGTGCAAACAAGTTATAACAAATCACCTTTCCCAAAAAGCCTTCTTTAAAAATAGGCCAAGGTTTAATTCTCTTTAATTAAAACACTGGATTTGAGTGATTATTTTGGGCCTCTTTTGAAGCCTGGTGTGGAAAGCCCATCAAGATCTCCCTGTGCAGCCCAGCAATGCCCAGCTGGGAGTGCACCCGGCCTGAATCAGAGCCCAGGGAGGTGGCACTGATCCCACCCAGCTCCATGGAAAGGCAGTTCAGAGACGCTGAAGTTGCTAAAGGTTTCTCATGGCTGTCATCAAACCATTATCAGCTTCTTCACTGCTGAGTGGAGAGATATGGAGAGCCGTTTATCTGTCCCAGAAATCCTGCCTCAGATTAGGTGCCAACATTTCCACCTGTTCCTCACCCATCTGCTGGATTCCCTCATCTCTCCAGCCTGGCCCTGCGGAGATGTTGGAGTGGTTTGGGTCTGAACGTTTCCATCGCTGGAGGTTTTCATTCACAGATCGTGAACGTTTCTGTGTGATGGGGAAATTTCATATCTCACTAATCAAGAGAGAAAAATGCCATAAAGAAAATCGATTTATTTACATTCATTGAATAGAAGTATTTGAATTTTTTTTTGATGCATAGAATGTGCTGAGTTGGAAAGGACCCATCAGGATCACCAAGTCCAGCCCCTTACCCTGCCCAGGGCACCCCAACAATCCCACCCTGTGCCTGAGAGCGTTTTCTAAACACAAATTTGGAGTTGTTCCAGGTAACCAGAGGCACTGCAGTTCCCCTAGAGAGGTCAGGGAGCTTCCTGGAAAATCCTGAGGGGTTTGACTGTGTCTGACAGACAGAATTGCTCCTCGTGCCCAACCCAAAACGTCAAAGCCAAAGTGGTTGGTTGTTTGCAGGTACAGATTAAAGAGCTTGGATCAGTTACCCAGCATGGATCTCCTCAGATGAGATATGCAGCTATTTGATATATATTGCGTATTAAACCTGCCTAAAGGGAGGCTCAACCATCCAATATTCCAGCTGTGGGACCTGTGGGCACCCACTGGAGGTTTTTGGTGAAGGAGACTCCTCTGCCTCTGCTCAGAGATGACCCAAATACCCCTCAAAACCCCCCAAAACCCCCAGCTGGGACCCGTTTGCAGCAAAACCTGGTCCAGCTGTGTGGAACAGTGCTTCTTATTGGAAAAGTTTGGGGAGATACCCGGAATGTCATGCAGTTCTACTAATATTAGCTTTAGCAACTCACAATTATAATGACTAATTGGAGCCATCACTCATTGCTATTGAGTTCCCAGGTGAAAACTATGGACCAGAACCTCCATTAGCATAAATTAGCATTGGAAAGTCAATTAAGTTACACTGATTTTACACTAGTTTTACTGTCTTTCATAAGGTGGAGGAAAAAAAAAAAAAAAAGCCCAATTTCTGACTTCAATTACCCATTTTTTTTTCACCCTCCAAAGCAAATTTTGGTCACATTTCTTCAGAAGTCTCCAAAACCAGACCTGTCTTCACCTGGAGTGGAGCCCTGTGGCTTGGCTGGGCAGAGCAGGCTTGCTCAGCTATTTTCTTGTTCTCGAGGTGATTTGAGTGAGCTGGATTGTTGCTTTTCCTCAGCGCAGGATCCAGAGCGGATAAAAGAGCTTCTTTCCATGAAATATCTCTTCCTGGGAACTTGGTCCCATTCCCATCACGAGTGAAGAAGATTTTTCTCCTCTCTCCTGGGGGAAAAGGGAGATAAGAAAGGAAAGGATAAAAATACGCAGTGTGGAGCCATGTCCTGATTTAAGGGGAAAAAAACCATGATAATTTGCATTATATTTATAAATTAGTGTGTGAATACCTGAATACAGAGTTCGAAAGCAGAAATATTTCTCAGTAGCATAAATCTTAATGGAAATCTGGTAGCAAGGAACAGGAGAAAAGATCTGCAGGGTGATGGCATGAATTGCAAGCTGATGACTCAAAATGTTCTACCCTGGCTTGAAGCTGTCAGAGATGTTTGGGAGTGCTCCTGAAGGGAAGAGAGGGATGTGTGGAACACCAGTGATTATCAACCCTCTCCTACAGAACTGCAGAACTAAGATCAGATGAGCTACAGGACAGTGAAAATAAGAATTGGTGGCAGACAAATCCAAGAGGTTTGGGATTTTTCGAGCCGTATGTAGGCACTGGTTTGTGTTTTCATCCTAAAATTATAAGAATAATAATTGCAGAGGTGAAGCGCTCAGGGCTTGGGGGTTTTTTGGTAAAAGATTACTTTCCATCTGCAGAGAAAGATCAGTGTCAGGCTGGCCCTGTGCCACTTTGGGGACTGAACAAGAAGAGAACACCGAGGTCTGTCTCTGACATGGTGAGAAATTCCCCACAGCATCATTTCTGACAGACAGTGGCACCAAGGACCTCACCTGGGCCGCTGGGAAACGCTTGTGCCAACACTCAGGCAGAAGACATGGGCTAAATGAATTTTTTTTTTTAACATCTGAACCTTGTCTTTGTAGTTCAGGTATTTCCACACATTCTGCAGTTGTGTCAGGAGGTTTCAGGTGGAGGGAGGAGAGGTTTCCGTGGTGGCTGGACCAGGGCTGACATTCGGGCACATTCCATTTTTTGGGACATTCCTGGGGAGCTCCCACACCTCTGTGACCAGCCCTGTGCTCGTGGTTGCATTGCACCATCCCAGGACCAAACACAACTCCAGGGTGTGCCCATCCACCCTCCCACTTTGTCTCAGAATTCCCCAAAACTCTTTGCTTTCGTTACAAGACATTTTTGGACAGATTTCTTGCCTCCATCACAGTGAACCAAGCAACACCTGACTGCAGCGAAATATTTTGGATTAAAATATTTTCCTAGGTGTGACCTCTTGGCTGTCTCAGCAAACATTTTCCTTGATGTTAGCCCTCCTCCCGTGGAGCATCTGTGTCCTCCAGGAATCCCCTGATCCCTGGGCTCATACCAGGTATCCCCTGGGGACAAATCTTTCTAATCAGACCTTCATATTTGTTCCCTCTTGTGTTCTTTCGCATTAGATACTATTTTGATTGTTGCTGCCAGGAGTTTTGGAGGCACAGAGGGGTCTGTAAATGTGGTGGCATCACACATGTCCCATACCCAAGGAATTGACATTTATTGACCTGTTCATAGAATCCCAGAATGGTTTGGGTTGGGAGAGACCTTAAAAACCACCCAATTCCACCCATTGCACTCCCTGCCATGGGCAGGTCACCTTCCACCATCCCAGGTTGCTCTAAGCCCCATCCAACCTGGCCTGCAAGAGAAATATCTTTGCTGAAACAGATTTTCCAATACACTTCAGCCAGGATTATTTTATCATGGAGAAGATTATTTTTGTGGGTAAAGCCATCAAGAACAGACTCATAACTTGTTCTTCTGGCTGAGAGAGGATGAACTGAGACCTTTCAACTGGTTTTGGCACACAAGAGTCTTTAGACAAAGAGTTAAAGGGAACTTGAGGACAACCCTGGGAGTGCTTGGAAGCTTTGATAAGCGAATTATCAGAATTATTTGATGATATCCATTAGCTGGCAAGGGGAGCTCGTGGGCAGGCACAGAGGCCTCTGGCATGAGGATCACACTGCTGCTTCCATTTGGAGCCCCTGGAGGAGGTTGGGAAGTGTGGAGGAGCCCCTGAACTCCCGGGGTGAGGGCAGGAAGTGAGCACGGAGCCCCAAAAACCACAAGCTGCCAGGGCTAGGTGCAAGATGAGCTGCAGGGAATTTCAGAGTGTGAGCATTAAAATAAAAAAAAAAAAAAAAAAGGAAAAAAAAAAAAAAAGCCCCCAAATAGAGCCCATAGATGGTAATGACAATGTTTTGTTATCTTTATGTTGTTTTCTTTGCATGCTTG
>VZRF01006375.1:20000-27500 GCA_013396875.1 Vireo altiloquus
GGGCTGGGGGGCTGGGGAGGATGAGGAGGTGGATGAAGCAGGGCTGGGGAGGAGCGGGCAGAGCTGTCCCTGCAGCCCAGCACTCCTGAGAAAGTAGGCCAGGCATTAAAAAAATACATCACTGGAGCTGAGCTGCTCTTCAGGAAGAAAAGAAGCAGGCAGGGAGGAAAAGTGGAATATTGGGAGAATCTCCTGGCTCCATCCAGCTCAGCAGGACTTCCATCTCCCCTTTCCCACTGCCCCAAGCCCTCCCCCAGGAATCCTTCTTTCAGCAAACACATAGTTCTGGCTCTGGGATTTCAGATGTGAAATCTGGATTAGCATTCGTTCTGAAATAAGACGGGCACAACACATTCCAAAAATACAAATAAAATGAGGTAGGTGGGTGGCTTGGTGGGCTCACCTCGGCCAGACAACTTCAGTGGAAGGATTTTTGTGCTGGTCAGTGCTGTTCTCTTAGAGAACAAGATTTGTGTTGATGCTGGTGTGTAAAAAAATGTATCTTCAATGCATTTCAATAAATACAAATAAAGAATCGATGTCAACGTGACAGTGAGCAACTCCTCTTGAAGCAGAACTTCCCCTGTGGAGCTTTGCTTTGAGGCACTGGATGCAGTCTTGTTTTCTTTAATGACTCCTAGCGATGGTGTAAGCAACACACACAATAATAATTTAATTATTTCCTCATTTATTTGCCCTGCTGTAATGTCTGCAGTCAGGGTATAAGGAGCTGGACATAAAAAACTTCCAAGTATCTCTGTGAACGGATGGGCTAAGATTAATTTCTTTCATGTGCACAAAGTAGGCTTCTCCCAAATAGTTGTCACAAATTAGTGTCACACATGTAACCAGTTGCCTAGAAATTTCAGAAAACAGCCCCAAATGCCCAAAAACCTGCAGTAAAGTGCCCTAGCTGATGGCAAATGATAACTGTCCGACAGTTCCCACTGTATCTCCTTTCATCAGTGCCCAGCACCTCATTTTATTAAAGATTATGAGTCAGCAAAGTCAGTACTTGTGTTTTCAAGGCCTTCATTTAAATTTCCCAACTTTAACATCAAAAAGACTATGTTCTTACAAAGGATAGGGATAGTCAAAGGTGGAGAGGACTAAATCAGTCAGGCTAAATATCCTCTGGAACTGGAGCTTTACCAACAGGATTAGCATCAAATAACAAAAGTGGATGTTTTATACTCTGGGTAATTCATGGCGGGAGAAAAGCCAATAATGAATTTAAATGCTGGAATGGGATTTTTTATTTTTCCTGGTGGCTGTTCCTGACTCGCAGGTACTGGGCTGGAGGGCTGGAGGGCAGGGCAGTGCCTTCTCTTCAGAGCTGTCCTGCTGGGCGCCAGGCAATCTCCCTCCTGCCCTGCTCTCCCACCTCCAGCAGCGTGGAGCCACGGGATCATGGAGCAAGGAGTCAGAGGCAATGAGAGAGAGAAACACAGCAGGCTGAGCAGGAGCAAGACTGTTTTTCTAACTCAGAGCTCATGCATTAGGGACACATTGTGCTGCTTTCTGGAACCGAAATCACAATTTCTTGATATTTAATTTTCTTTGGCTTTTAGCGGATACTTGTGGAAAGCCCTGACGCTGCGAGTCTCTTATGGCTAAATTATGTGTTCAGAGTTAGCTGGAGTATAGATTTAGTCCTGCTGCTGTTGCTCAGAGTCCATTGTAAGATAATTTGTCCCACTCAATTAGACTAAGTTGTCATGTGAGAAGTGCTGAGCTCAGAACCCGGCGGCACCAAAGTTCCCTCGCTCAGAGCTCACTGAGGGCCGGAGCCTCACAGCCTCCAGTTACAGCTGGAGATCCTCGGGGTGCTGGGGTGGATCTCTGTTTTTCCCCATGTTCCAGAGAGGAGGCTGGATGCTTCCAGCTGACAACATCTCCAGCTTCCGATTTTAAGAGTGGGAAATGACACAGGAAGGTTGTGGCTGCAATCCCTGCATGGGCCACTTGCTTCAGAGCTGGATGGTCCTGGTGGGTCCCTTCAACCTCAGAGTAATCTGTGAGTCTGTGGAGTATGTGAGGTGGAAAGTCAAACACTGATTCTTTCATGTTTGGCAGCATTAAGGTTGTCTGTTGTAACGTGAATTTTATCCCCTTTATGGACACAAGATCTGCTAAGTCTTCATCTGGGTGGCAATTTCTGGTGCCCAGGAGCCTTTCTAGAGTAGATGCCTACCACGGGTATTTTTGAAGGAACTGGGATTGTTTAGTGAAGGAGACCTATTTGCACCTCTTTCTGTTCATTTGTTGCTGAAGTTAGAGAATATTTAGTGTCTGAGGGAGGAGGCAGGAAGGAGTCAGCCCTCCAGTTGCATCCTGCTGATTAGTCTCAAACAGAATTTCTATGTCTAATCCCATCACATATTTTCTGTGTCATCTTGGATGTGTCACAGCCAGTTTTCCAGCGTGGCAGAATCCTTCCCTGCCTAGTTCCATGTGCAAGAGCCACCTGGAGTTTTAATTGTGGGAGTGCTGAGTGCTCACCTGGGGTCTGCCCTGAGTGGGCTCATGCTGTGGAACCCTTCTCTTTGTGCAGGGTGACTGGGAGGGGGGACAGAAAACCTCGGAAAACACAAAGGGTAACCTGGATAAGGCTCTAAGGAAGCTGGAGAAGGGTAGATCAGGCGTGGATGAGCTGAGCTGTTGGTGGAGGGGTGCAGACCTGGCTCTGTGCCAGGGTGGGGGTCAGTCCCAAAGGCCAGGTGGGTGGTCAGAAGGACCCCCCAGCCCAGCAGGGCTGGTTTCAGTCTCTTTGTGCTTCACCCCCGGCTGGAACCTGGTGACACAGCGCTGATTTCACCTCCTGCAAGGGCAGCGCTGTTAATTCTGAAATGCTTAAATGTGATGGGCAAAGTGTCTACGAGGAGGTTGATAAGACATTGACTTAATAAATTGCAAGGTTAGGAAGATGTGCCCTGTGGAAGTCATGGTGCTCCATATTTTTCAGGGAATATAAATGTGTGAGGTAATGTTAATCATCATTCTCCATCCTGGACATGGAGCAGGACAGCTCTTCTACATATGAGAAAGTGATAAAATCCAATCATATCATTTAATACTTATAAATCAATACTCTGTGGAGCTTCTGCAAGCATTTGTTACCTTGTGGGCAGTTGACAGCGAGAATTTCTTTAATGTAAAGTCTTTAATTTGCAGATATACGTTATTGGAAGGAGCAGTGAAAAACTTGTATTTATTTTGGGACGTTTACAAATTGATCTGCAATTCCATTTCGAACGAGAGCACAGATCAATGATTTTATCCTCCAACCGCTATAATCATAATTTGCCACTTGTTTAGTTGGAGGGAGTTTTTAAATTAAAAAAGAAAACATTATAATCATTACACCACCACCAAGACTGATTAATTAATTAGGCCTCGCTGCAATATTTACATGTACCAACTTTCAAAGTGTCCAGGATGAAGCTAAATTACTTGGCTGTTGTTCTGGCGTGGCATTTATGGTAATTTGTCAAGCCTATATGCAGTAATGGATTGACTCATATAACGAAGGCTATAATTGCAGCTGTTAGGTAGAGCCTTCTTTATCTCAGCCTGTCTCAGTCCCCATTCCTGCATGATTTCTTGCTGTGCCAAAGCCATGTGTGTCTTGTTTTGTTTTAATACATTACTGACCCAGGGTCTCAGGTTACTGGGGTTCCTGTCATACATTTAGTTCCACTCTCATAAAGCACTGCACAAAAAATGCTGGAACAAGGTAACAATCATTGCTCAATATACTAAGTATAAATGTCAGAGTGTAAAACTTGACTGCAGGAGAAGGGTGGAGGGGGAGATAATAATTGAAAATGGGACACTCTGAGCTCTAACAGCGAGGCTGTGAGTTATAAGGGCCACTATGGCACCATGCAATACGTCTGCTATGTCTTGTTTATCATTAAAAGCTTGATATCAACCATCTGTTTATTACATATATGATGCTATTTCATTGTGTTTTGTTCCAGTGGCTAAAAATGCCCTTGCAGACGTTACCAGGTTGTGTTCTCTGCCATAAAGCACCTCCTCACTGTGGTACAGGAGCACAAATTTCATAGAACAAAGCATTTGTTTAGTTCTTTAGTACTTTTAAACTCTCTTCTCCTGTGATTCGCTTTGTACCCTGACAGGCCACTCACTCGCTTTGAAAAGTGTCTTAAGTGTGACAACAGATGTTTCACAAACTTATCTTTTAATAACTTACATAATTGAAGAAGTTAACAGGTTGTTCATTTAATAGGGATCATTTATACAGCATTTTTTTTAATAACTTGCTGGAAGGGGGAAAAAAACCACTCTTGGCTAATATGAAGCGTATTTTGCATTTATTATGGGAAAAAATTTCAGGTAGGAGGTGAGGAGACAATTTGGGAATTTTCGTTAGCTGAAAAACTGCATATTAAACATGAATTGTGATTTTCCATCTGGCCCTACTGGTTGGGAAGCTGCAGTTGGGCATGATCTTCACTGTCAATCAAGAGTCCCCAACTGCGAGACGCAAACCTCATGACGAAGCCCACCCCAACTCATTAAACCAAAGCAAACTGTATGAAGTGCGCCGCTGTGTGATTTTAATATTTGGTGCATGTGACAGGATCATTTTAGTGATTTGCAGGATTTATCTCCTCTTAAAAGTACTGCCTAAGGCTACTCTAATTGGTAGGAAAGCAAATTCCCCCTTCTCCTCCTGTCACTCTTTGTTTTATTTACTGAGAACTGCCGAAACCTATTTACACAATAATGAGGATAAATCACCGTGATGCTTTCAACACAAAGAGAAATGTTGCGTGAGTTGAAAGCTGTACAATTAAAACTAAATTCAAAATATTTCTGAAGTAGTGCCTACAGTTAGTGGTGGTGAAATAAAATTAAGACAAACGATAGGAGCAGACGCTGCCGATAGACGGCTGAAATCGAAATTCTCGAGGCATCTTTTATGACGGACAATTTCATTCAAGATTGCAATTAAGTAAATGCCTGTAAGATGCTGACAATAGCCCAGATGTTCCTCCTCCATACGTGCACGGTTCTTCTGTTTTCCTCGTGGCTGTGGAGCTCAGCTGCTTCCACCAACATTGTCTTCTCCACGAGGCTCCCACCAGCAACTCATGCACCACATCAGGGTGGTGATGCTCCGAGCTGGGAGGATGCTCCTCTGTGTGGCTGTGAGGTTGCACCTTACCCATTCTTGGATCCTGGAGAGGTTATTTGAAAGGAGACAGAATCTCCTCAGTGTGGCTGTGAGGTTGCGCCTCACCCCCTCCTGGATCCTGGAGAGGTTACTGGAAAGGAGACAGAATCTCCTCTGTGTGGCTGTGAGGTTGCACCTCACCCCCTCCTGGATCCTGGAGAAGTTGAGAGGAGTCTCCAAGCTGAGAACAAGCCAGGCCAACATCAAGGTGAATGCTTAGAATGCAACGCGTGGAGCTGGTGGCCACCACGCTCCTGAGGATCTCAGCACAGCCCAGTGCTGATTGAGAGATTCCAGATGAAGATTTTCCCTTGACCGGATCTCATGGGGGAGAACAAACTGCTGGGATTGTTCCAGTGGAGTGAATTATGAGCCCTGACTCTGTGCTTCTTGCTCGAAGACTCCTCCTGGAACAAGTGGATCTGTGGGCACTACCTGACACTGAGCTGCTCAGACCTTGCTGCACTTCACAGAGAAACAGGACAGTCCTGAGGTGCTTACAAAGCTTTGGGGGCTGGAACCAGATAATCATCACAGCCCCCTTCCAACTCAAGCCATTCTATGATTTTATGTATTTTATAATGAGGTGCTTTTACGCAGGTTATTTTATAAATTACAATTAAAAATTAAATTCAGACACGCACCTGGAGAAGATCTTCGCACACTTTTGATTTTTAGTCCATTCTGTAACAACTGGATCTCAAAGCAAAATCAACTTGTATTTACAAGGGCAAGTGACAGGAAAAAAACCCCTTTTTTACAGCCTACGCTCCGTCTGCTCTTTAATTTGCCCTGCCCAAGCCCCCAGGCCTCAAATTAAACCATATCATTGAAACCAAGAAAGCACCATATGCACCATGAAGGGAAAATCACAGCTTTTGAGGACAGTCCTGTTGTTTCAATAGGACACACAGGCAGGTTGCTGTTGCTCAGTGGCACTGGTAGATGGTGGCAAATCAACAGGATGATGCCAAATGGTTGTGCCAAAATGGCACCAGGAATGTGCTGGTGTTGGCACCACTCTGGTTGTACCCACGGCTGCTGCCAAGCTCCAGCAGAGAACAGAGATCTGCAGTGCTGCTAAGTGCAGTGTAAGATACCAATAAGTGTAATAATGAATAATTAAAGATGTATCTCTTATTAGAACACAGGTTTCACGTTATCTGTAAACGGACCTTCGTTCTCCCCGAGACGAATGGGAAATAAATTCTTTTCACAGAAGACTCTCAAGGCATTTTTCACCTGTGCTGCAATAAAATACTTAAATAACCCGACAAAATTACGACGTCAAAGTAAAAACTTATAAAATATTGAGGTCTAAAATGACCTTTTGCAAAAGCATGTGCAAATCCATCAATACCAGTGGAGTTACTTCTATTTATGTTGTCAGGTGTTAGTTGCATCTGTGTAAAATTTGAATAATTGGCTCTTGGGTTTAGATCCCACAGTGTGTGATATCAGAGGCAAAAATTCCACGGATACTGATGGTGGAGGATCAAACCTCACTGCAGCTCAGGGCACAGAGCTTGGCCAAGTTACATTGAGTGTGGAGAAATGCAGGGATGTGGTCAGAGCCGTGCTGATCCATTGGGCCTGTGGGCAACCACCAGCCCCATGGGCAACCACCAGCCCTGGGAGCTGCTACAACAGGGAACTGGGTGGTTGCACCCATTTCCACCGGGAAGTGGATGGTTGGATCCATGGCCACAGGGAAGAGGATGGTTGGATCCATGGCCACAGAGAAGTGGATGGTTGGATCCATGGCCACAGGGAAGAGGATGGTTGGATCCATGGCCACAGAGAAGTGGATGGTTGGATCCATGGCCACTGGGAAGAGGATGGTTGGATCCATGGCCACTGGGAAGAGGATGGTTGCACCCATTTCCACAGGGAAGAGGATGGTTGGATCCATGGCCACAGAGAAGAAGATGGTTGGATCCATGGCCACTGGGAAGAGGATGGTTGGATCCATGGCCACAGGGAAGTGGATGATTGGATCCATGGCCACTGGGAAGTGGATGATTGGATTCATTTCCATGGGGAAGAGGAGGGTTGGATCCATGGCCACTGGGAAGTGGATGATTGGATTCATTTCCATGGGGAAGAGGAGGGTTGGATCCATGGCCACAGGGAGCTGGATGGTTGGATCCATGGCCACTGGGAAGAGGAGGGTTGGATCCATGGCCACATGCACATCCAGACCACTTCCCAGCAGATTCCGAATGCCTTGGCAAACCAACCTCCATGGGGAGATGGAGGCATCACAGCATCCTGACCACTGGGAGAGCCACACT
>VZRF01006375.1:50000-57500 GCA_013396875.1 Vireo altiloquus
AATGGTGTTTCTGGGGTGTAATAGGTGGTTTTCTGCCACAAATATTCCTTTAGCCAAGCAGTATTTGAATTGGACCAAACTGAAGCCACTGCTTGTGCTTGTAACACCGAGGATTTTCTTGCTTAGTGCTGAAATTCAAGTACAAAAGTCTTTCTGGTCTATTTGCTACAACACCTCCTCTCACAGAGGTTAAGAAGAGGTGAACAGGATGAAAAGGCACTTGCAGGGTTTAAAAAATCTTCTATGGAAAAAAAACCATCTTTCATTTTGCGAAAAAAAAAAAAAAGTCTCCCGTAGGTTGTTATGTGCATAAGGTGGAGGCTTAAGAGCAGCCACATTTGCAGATGAACTGCTTTTCCTCGCTTCTCCGAGACATGACATTTGTTCAGAAGATTAGCCAGGTTGTAATGTGTAGCATAATTGCACTGTGCGGATGTCCCAGAAGTGAAAACCTAATTGCTTGACAGGCCTATAACTTTGTGGTACTGCTCTCACCTTGTTAGGTCCTTTTCTGATGCGGTTCAAATGCAGGCTGGCCGCAGGTGTGCCTAATTTACCTCGCAACAGAACGTGTTGAGTTTAATTGCACAGTGGTTGTTAGGAAAAATTGGTGGGTGGAATATCAAGTGACTCACTGTATGCGGATGGCAGATGGGCGGTGAGAGGCATCAGAGCTAAGTGTATAGGTGAGGTGAGTTAATAAAAGATGTAAATTTTTTTAGCTTAAAATAGTGGAGTCTTGTGGAAGGTAATACATTTTAATTAAGAGGGTAGCAGGCCCCATTCTAGCAGTGGGAAAAAATCAGAGCAAGGGGACGTGGAAAGGACTGCATTTCTCTCCCTATCAGTATTTTAGGAGCAGCTTAGCCTATTTGGGAAGGCTGTTCTGCAAGGCTGTATTTATTAAAAAAGGCTCAAATTTCTGCATATGATACAAAATGTAGCGGGGAGAGCCAAACCTAGAAAGGCTTGAATTCTCATTTTTTGTCTCAAAGTTCAAGGTGAGACCAAGCAGATCTCTGCTCCAGGTCCTTGCTTCTTGCTCTGAAACAGAGACCTTGTGGTTGGGGTGGGAGGGATGTGTTTGCAGTGTCCATGGTGGTCAGCTGAGAGCACCACCAGGTCATCCATCTCCTCCTGACACGGAGAAACACCCTGCCTGGGAATGTGGTTTTTATGTGGTCTTCCTCTGAAAATCTTGTCCTGATGCCACCTGTGCTCCATGAACTTGAAAGCACAGAGTAAAGAGTGAAATAAAATATCTGAGCATCAAGGAATGTAGTGGAGCTGAAATGCGAGTGCTGCTTGTGTTCACTCCAGCCTGGCGTCAATGTTTAGCCCAGTGCTCAGAGCCATCCTAATAAACTTGATGATGTCTAATTTCACCAAGAGTGGGTCCTTTTCACCAAATAATTGAACAAATACCGGTTCCAGTTGATGTTTAGTGAAAGGGTGCTTAATGGCCCTTTTTCTTTGGCAGGATGTGAGCTCTCTGTATAGAAACAATTCATCATGAATGCTTCACGCTAAAAACAATCCACGAGGAGCAATACTTAGCATTCCTAGTGCACAATTCATTGGAGAATTTCCGAGCAATTTACAAACATTAGCTCAATAAGCCTCACAACACCCATTTGAGATCAGAAAAAAAAAAAAAGAAAAAAGAAAAAAAAGAAATAGATAAGATACTGCTCTTCAGCCTGGATGTGGCACTAAGGAGCTGGAAAGCTGGAGGCTGGTGGCAGCTCCTGGCTCCTCAGCACTGGGTGGTTCTGTATGGAGCTGGGCATCAGCTGGTCCTTGGACAGACTCAGTCTGGCTGGTGGAAGCTGTGCAAAACCAAATAGAGGTATGACAGCAAGGATGTCGTGTTTAGAATAGTAGGATCATGGAATGGTTTGGGTTGGAAGGGACCTCAAAGATCATCCAGCTCCAACCCCTCTGCCATGGGCAGGGAACCTGGTCCATGCTCATTTGATCTGGAGAGAATAAGTAACTCAAATAACAACAAAAAAATAAAAACAAGCTCAAAACACCAAAAAACCTCCAAAACACAGCAGATAAAATCTGGGGGAACTTGTGGATAACACAGAGGCAGTTTCATGGAGTTGCTGATAATATCCCTGCAACAGCATCGAGGAAACCTGAGCATCTGAGCTAGATCAACTCACCCACCACAGAAATCCAGATCTTTTTGAGATCGACAGCTGAAACTCCTTTACAGGTTTTGGGATAGGGAGTTTTAAAGAAATGTGCATTCAGCTGAACTGACAGCATCGATTTATTTATGCAGTTTCAGTAAACCTGGTTGTTTCCCTGCTTGCCTCTCTGATATGAGAGATTGCTCCTTCAGCATTCGTGTCCTGGGGTGACACCAGGATGCTGCTCAAGGTTTAATGGAGAAGGAAGATTAAAAAGCACCAGTTTTTGATTTGGGGCTAGTCCCATACAGCTCCTGTATGACTCTTGAAGCTTCTCAGCAGTGAGTGTGATGTGGTGCAGCCACTGTTGTTCTTTCTCTTGGCCATGGCTGGGCCTTGCTGGGTGCTGAAGAAGGAAAGATGCTCCTGTCTTGCCTCCTGCCAGGAATTCTGTTGGCACACAGAAACTTCTGGGAGGTGTGTGCAGCGAGAATAGCCACAGCCACTCATGAGGACTGACATGAGTGAATAAATAAAAGTTGTTCATATTCTGAGTGTGAAAGCTCTGGGTGACCTCGCTGTCCAGCACGTACAAAGCTGGGCAGCACGAGCTGCTGGACAGGAGCATCTGAGGAACTCTGGCTGAGGAGAAAGTCCTGGGCTTTTCTTGTCATTAGCGGTCAGTCATTAGCCAGAAAACCTAATTAAAACATAGTTTTATTATGAAGGATGAAAACACAGGTGCATATATAGAAAAGGTGACTCAGGCTGTGGATGCCCTCCTGAGCAGGGCAGGACGATGAGGATCCCCCAGTGTGCTTCACCTGCAGGGTGGAGACTTCCCAGCTCAGCTCGTCCCTGTGGTGCAGGAGGGCGGCAGAAAGGAGTTTCCATCTTCCCAAGCTTTCCCCTTCCCTCTAAGTGCTTGCTGTGCTCCCCTGAGGCAGCGTTGCTGCAAAAGCGCTTTATGGGGAGATGCCTGGATGATAAGGGTTAGTCCTAAATAATTGCTGGTTGCCGCTCAGCAGAAATAAGCTGGATTTCGATCCCTGGGTAGAGCGACTCCTCACAGCTAAAGGCTGGCAAAGGTTGAAGAGGTCGTAAGACAGGGCCTAATTTGCCACGTTCCTTCCCTTTCAAAAACAATGAGGGAACCGAGGCCTTGCCGGTGGGCAGATCCTGCCTGGATCTCCCTGGAGTCAGCAGGAGTTGGATCGAGTCCCTTTGAATAGCGAGAGTTTCCAAACCGGAGGCAAAGCCAAGTGTTTTTCAGAAGATTGATCATTACCTTTGGAATTTTTCGGCGTAGAGGTCATTACTGCTAATATAAGTTGGGAAAAAATGAAAAGTATTAAAAAAAAAATAGAGACAAATTCTCATCTGGTGTAAGTCATTGCCTTTGAAGTCAATGAGTCATTGAAATCAACTTTCCCACACCGAGCTAAGGATATGGCCTGGAGTCAATACATTTGTAGTTGTTGAAAAATTAAAAATATAAATTTGCCTTTCCTTGGCAATAATGTTCTGTTTATGACAGAGATCTTATGCTTTAAAATAAGTTCATTAACGAATAGGAAAGTAATATTTCACCACCAGTATTCTTTTGGGTATAACTATTTATGATTAAATTTTATTAAACTTTTTTAAAATTGGATTTACATTTTGATGAATCTAATAGATTTCAATTTTGTATTTTTATAGATTCTTTCTAAAGTTTTTCCTCAAGTGCAATCAGAACTGTTTGAAGAATGCAGGCAACCCACGAGACATGCGAAGATTCCAGGTACAGATCCCTCTAAAAGCATAAATGATGTGTAAAAGACTTGATCACATCTTCATCTCGATCTTATGAAAAAAGAGTGTCAGTGCTTCCACTCAGTGTAGTTCCAATGCTTAAAAAAATTGCTGTCAGTATTTAACAATTCCCCCAGTAATTTAAATGCTGATTCTTGGGATGCACTGAGCTCTGCAGTGGGCTCTAATGGATCAAGGCTGGAGCAAGTGGATCTTTCCTTAGGAATTATTTTCCTAGCTTTCCTTCCTCCTATCACCTTGTCTTGTAGTGTGCTGTTTGCTCAGACCTGCAGAGGTTTTATGTCGACTGAATAGTTTGATTTTACTATAAGAACACGACTGTGAAGTGCAGGGAAATTTGGAGCTCGCACTTCTCTGGTTCGCAGCTTGTAGATCCAGCAGTGGTGGCCCAACACATGAATTTTTGTTTCAACTGTGTTAGAAAATGTTTAATACTTCACTTTCTCCTTACAGCTTTTGAGATATCCTGTGGTGAATCATAGCACTACAGAGAGGCAGCTGACGGGATGGACAAATGATTTCCTCTGTATCTGGGGTCATTGGAAAGGCTCGTTAGGAAATAACTGCCTTTTATTTCAAAATATTTCACAATGATTCATATTTGATTCCAGCAATCAAAGTAATATTGAGATGTTCAGGACTTTCTCAGTTTGGAGAAGAATTACTTGTGGTTAAACTTGATAGCAAAACATGTGACATCTGTTTTCATGCACAGCCAACCAACCGGGGAAGCCAGCACCCTCGAGCCAGCCAACAGAAAAGATCTGTAGCTGGAAAAAAAAAAAGTTCCTCCAAAACAATCGAGCCAAGCTTCCATTTTTCATGCATCTCAGCTTCACGTGGCATCGGTGATATTGATTCATCCGAACAGAACAGAAGGTCAAACCTGGAATGAGTGGAAATGTCCTCTTTGTCTCACTGATGACTAAATGAAGCATCAGTCACGAGTGATCTTGTGGTCGACAGTGGAGCCAGTAGGCACTAGAAAGACTTTCCCAGGTCTCTTTAGCTAATCTCCCTGCCTCTCGGAAGGTTTAACTGGACTTAACAGGATGTCAGATCTTGAACAGTATTTTTACCTGGTTTCCCTGTCTCAGCACCTTTGTGGAGGTGCACTGCAGGAGCGAGGCAATATAACAAAGCGTAGCACGTCGACTTTCTTTTGCTGAACTACAGTATTCTCCCTTGGTGCCTGACCTATATATACATGACAGAACAAAAATAGTTGTCATTTTCATATACACCTTGCTCTGTCTCTTTAATACACCATGTTCTAGGAACCAAACCCAGAAATCCTGGCTGGAAATCGCGCTTGCATGTTTTGCAATATTTCTGAAAGTCTGGGAATCTCATTAAGAGTGAAAGAGGATAGCCCAGTGGCCTGGCAGCAGCTCTGAGGCCGAGCTGAGCGTGCAGCCTCAGCACTCTCCGAAGTGGATGTTGACAAGAGGGAAAGTGTCCGCTTCTGGGAGGAGAGAGCTGGGGAAGCAGAACAGCCTGGCAGAGAACTGCCCTCGGGCTGTTCTAAAGGGTACCGCAGATGGCTGTCTCCAAGGAGGCAGGATACACAGAAAAGGTGCTGTGATAGCTGAGAGCTAATTATGGCTTGTGAATAAGAAACAGGATCAGAGGTGATCCAAAACATAGAAGCAGACAAGAATTTTCTTCTGATGCCTTGGACCAGCTCTGTGCAAAGGAGGCTCTCTGCTCCCTTTCCGTTTGTGTTCGTTAAGTGTTTGGGCTTAGAAGCTGGTGGGAGAACCCTGCAAGCATCTCTGTTTTAACCAAAATTTAAATAAGTGGAAGGTGAACGCTAAAATTTGTCCTGCCTTTGGCCACCCTCACCAGCTGGGTCGATAAGGTCTGGCTTAGCCAGTGACTTTACGGACTCTACTCACCCCGGGGGAAACGCTGCAGTGGCTGCTTCCTTTAGAAAACATGGAACCACCACACAGGGCCCACGGTGGAGTATTTAAATAAGATGTAAACGTCAGAATGGGATAAGAGTGATGCACCTAGGAGGCTGTGCTCCACACAGACCCCAGCACAGCTTGCTGTTCCCTCCCGGCTGGTTCTCCTGCTTCCGAAGGAGTCCCTCAGCTCCATTGTGGAGGTGTTTGGATCGGGAAGGTTGCTCGTTCTGCATATGTTCCTTTGCCATTTTCCACTGAGAAGCAGCTGGAAGCCAAAGGAGGCCCTATCCATCATCTCTTCTATGGCCGGACTCTGAACCTGGACACAAGAATAGGAGCCTTTCACTCAAAAATAAAGGAGGAAATTCCATTGACATACCAGGGTCAATCACCATCCAAATGAACTTGAGAAGGGATACTTTTCATGGATTGAAAACACTTTCACTATTCATATTCAACTTGGCCTTTTCAGATGCAAAAAAGTTCATTATCAGACATTAAATGTAATTGTAAAACTGACCTGGAGATCATTTACTGAAGAAAAAATGGGGAGTTACGACGGTTCCTGATTTATTAAGCTTTTTTTATTTGGAATCCTCACAACCCTTCATTTGAAGACAGTCTCAAGTGAACAAATTTTAATTAGATAAACTATCTAATCAATATATCAACAGATCAATCAAAACAGCAGCTTTTAAAATGAGTGGCTAGAGGGGTGTTTCTGAAACTAATGGCTAGAAGAATATTTCCCTGAATTGAATTCATTTGTTAGCATAATAGGAGATTAAACTCTAATTAGTGTAGCAGGTTCTGAAGAGAAACAATTGTGAGTTAAAAATCACCAGTGGTCGCCACGTAAACAAAGATGTATTCAGAGATGTCATTCACTGGCTTTAAATAGAAACAGAGAAGTAACAGGATGTTGTTTTGTCTGACGAGACCTGATTCGCGGGAAATCTGCAGGATTTTTGAAATGTGGGGTTTTGTTTTCTTTTCCAGGTTGTTGTATCAACAACAGTCAATGTGGATGGCCACGTGCTGGCTGTCTCAGACAACATGTTTGTACACAACAATTCCAAACACGGGAGGCGGGCTCGCCGCCTTGACCCCTCAGAAGGTACGGCCCCTTCTTATCTGGAAAATGGTAGGCACACATTTACATGTCCTTTTTTGTTTATTTGCAATGCTTTTTTTTTTTTTTTTAATTTTATTTTTTATTTTATTTATTTCACCGTTCTTTATGTTGAGACACCACTACGTTTACTTTTACATCATGTCTTCTCTCATCCATCAAAGCACCCATTAAAAAAAGTCCATTAGTATTTCTCAGCCCTTGTCAACTAGAACATGGACGCTTCTGAATTTGCTTCTGACTTCTTTATTTAATACCTACAGTTTTGCAGTCACAACCAATTTTTCATCTTTTCCTATTTTGTTCCTTTTCTTTTTTTTTTTTTTTCTTTTCAATCTTGTTTTGCTTGCAGCTTTTTCTTGCTCTTTAATTTGACTTGATTTTATTTTGGCTTGTCATATTCCTTGATCCAGAGGTACAGTCTTAGGTTATGTATGCAAGTTTAAGTGGATGGTAAAAACATGACCGAATCCGTAAAGAATTTACTGTGAGGTCAATT
>VZRF01006375.1:62500-67500 GCA_013396875.1 Vireo altiloquus
AGCCTTCAGCCCCAGCCTCGCCGCAGCTAACTGGCTGTTGGGAGGATGGAGAGCCCGGTGCTGGCTGCTGCCTACCTCTGCTCCACAGCACCATTGTAATAACTCATGCAAATGTGAAGACTCTAGAGACAAAGGGAGGTCAAGTAAATGGCTCAGGGATTCATGTCGACAAACAATATTAGATGTAAAATGTGTACCTTTGACAAAAGTATTAATATAGTGCTTTTGATTTTTTCCTGATGAAAAGTGAAAAGTAGTAATTACGGAGTGACAGAGGAAAATGAAGTTTTGAACCAAAAGGCAAAGTTCGCGGATGAAAAAGCCCAACCCAATTAGCTGCTTATGAGGAATCGAAATTCAGAGCATTTGCTCTTCCATCTCCCTCAACAACCTTTTGATTGACTCTGCTTAGATCTGTACAGCAAAGCAGATAAATCGACATGCCACATGCATGCGATGCTTAATCATTTGTAATAGCCATATTTGCCCTGACATACAATTTGCTATATCAAGCCAGTTTTTCCTTGCTCACCAGTGTTCTGCTGCTTGGCCTTTGCTTTATAAAACATTTAATAGTTTGCTTTAAATACATCAACATGCTGATATACGGTTGCCCTTTGTGTGCCTCCTCGAGAAATCGTGCACTTTCCTCCTATTGTGCTTTGCATGGTTTGTCATTGGGGAAGAGAGCTCGTGTCGGGCAAGGAGGGGTATTAAGGTCTTGATTTTCTGTCTTGTACAAGCAGCTACTCCGTGCATAAAGGCCATCAGTCCTAGTGAAGGCTGGACTACTGGTGGGGCTACTGTCATCATAATCGGAGACAACTTCTTTGATGGCTTACAAGTCGTATTTGGAACTATGTTGGTCTGGAGTGAGGTAAGCTATCTAAATTGGTGGGCTTTGAACTGTAACATTTTTTCCATGAATGATTTTAACAAGCTGTCAATAGGCTATTGACATGAGGTATCATGAGGTTTTGTTTCACGGTGCCTTTTTAACCATGAATTCGCGTGTGACAATCGACTGCCCGGCCGGGAATGTACTTGAGGCACTTCATGGCCCTCTAGTGGAAGACTTGCTGTAGGAGGTCTCCCAGTACAATTGGACAATTAGTGTTAAAATTACCAGGAGTAGCCTTAAGGAGACATATGGAGGCAATTTTCATATGAATGATGCCCTGTGGCCTTTCCTGCAAACGAAAACCAAGGATCGTTTACAGAGCTTTTTCTAAAAAAAGACTTGTAGAACCCATATCTTCCAACGTGACAGCGGAGGGAGAGTTTGGAGACAAGGAGTACCATTGAAAGTCATTTCTGTGATTATGTAAACTGGCTGGCATCAGCCTTATCAGTGCCATCTTGATTTAAGGTATGTTTTCTGTACGATTTTTGTAGCTGATAACACCCCACGCCATCAGAGTTCAAACACCACCACGGCACATTCCAGGAGTTGTGGAAGTAACTCTCTCCTACAAATCCAAACAGTTCTGCAAAGGTGCTCCCGGCAGATTCGTCTACACTGGTAAGTGCGTGGTTTCCATACTCCTTTTGGGATGACAATTCCTGTCTCTTAGTGGCACACAGGAATTAAAAATGCTGGTAAAATAGGACGTGTCTTGCAGGAAATGTAAGTGATGGTAGCTGGACCTCAAAAGACCTGTTCATATGGGCGCCCAAGAGCTCTGGTGCCCATCCAACCTCCTGGGTCTCAAAAATGTCCTGACATCCCATGGGATCCAGCTCCCTCTCAAGATGTCTGTTACTTCCTGTTTTCGTACTGGCCAGAAATAGATTAACAATGGTATTTCCTACTCTCCTCCAGCTAGAAAAAGGAGTTAAGAAGTGCACAGTGATGCAAAATCTTTTTCAGCCTATCTATCCAAACTTCTTGAACTTCCCTAAAGGTTCATTTGAAGTTTTAGGCATCGGTTCAAGGAGCTGTTTGTTGGATCCAAATGACTTTATCCAACCCTATTCACAATCTGTCTCTAAAGATTCCCTCTGACCTAAAACTCGGGATACAATTTCACAAGCCTGGGAGTGATTTATTTATGCCAATTCTTTTAAATACATTTGATTTTAGTTTACAACAGCGCAAGAAAAACTCGGAACTTTGTGGTTTCCAGTGGTTTTAATATGAAAATTCTTATTTTGGGATGAAGTATTTCTGGCTTTTTATCTGAAATGTGTATTAGAGTTTTTCTGGCACTTACCAATGAATTTAACTGAGTTGCGGGGAGGGAAAAGGGAGAAATAGCGATTTAATTTACTGTACTTTTGGACGAGGATTCTAGGTAATAAATTTGATCTGATGAATCAATCTCTCTTTTGAAAACAAAGAGCCTTTAACTGTTTACTCGACAGACTGCAGGGATTCAGGGAGAGTCCTCGCTGCTTATTGGGTAGATAATGCAGATTGCAGATGATGTGCAGATGATGTGCATTTTGATGAATATTTTCCCACTAGACTGCAACTGTTTCTATCTATTAATTTAGATCTAATGGGAAAAGTGTGTTCCTGGGTAGTTTTAAGCGAGGACTTTTGAAACCGTTAACGCATTGTGGATATGTTTTTGTGTCTGCCTAAGGTCTATTGCTAATATGGACTTTTAAGTGATGGGAGCACCTATGATTCCTATATTCTCTTTATTGCCAAAGAAATCTAACTCTGAGCGAAAACATTGGCATCCAAACCTGGGTGCTTCACTTCTGGCTGATGAGGGGGAGAATATTTACATTTATTGATCTTTAGCATTGGGTTTTACCAGAGCTTCCAAGTGGGATGGTGATGACTGTGGTGCTTTTGTGGCAGATGATTGTTCCCAAAAGCCAGAGTTGTTTTGCTGCAAAGGTGGTGAGCACAGGTGGGGCTGTCTTTGCTGTGGGTTTAAAAATGCTCCTATGAATGATATTTTATATATACACAGACACATATATATGCACACACACATATATGTGTATGTATATACAGTTCGTGCAAAGCTACAGCTGAGTATCATCTGAGTATGACAAGCTAAAAGAAGTGTCCAACAAAATAAAAAATGAATGAATTAAAAGCCTCAGCCCAAGTTGCAGATATTTGAGCTGTTGGGAGCTGGTGCAGTTTCGTGGCGCACAGGGAAGCAATGCAGATTTGAACCAGATGACAATCTGGCTCTCAGGGCAGAGCCTGGAATTCTGACTCGCTTTAGAGTAATGTCTTAAACTGATTTCTGAGGTGAGGATTTTGCAAATTTGGTTAATTTTGCTGTTTTGAACTTCTTTCTAATGTGTAAGTGCACATGTGTATGGAGCTGGAAGAACAAACCAATCATTTCTTCTTTCCTGTGGTTGTCTTTCGTCTTCATTGCTAAGTAAAGGTGTTCAAAAGGACCATGAGAATGTCATGAGCTTCTCCCACTGGCATAAAATTGTAATAAAGTTACGTAACTAAAAACACTGTAACAGGAATAAATATTTAAAACACCTTTGGAGGGAAACAAAAGCCAATATCCCAGCAATAAAATAATAAAGACAGAAAGCCAGAGCCGGCCTGACCGAGAAACTTCTGCTTTGCTTTATCCCAGAGTGATAGGGTGGCTGAGATAGTCTTTGGAAATTACAGCTGCCGTTGAGAGGGAAGCCAAGCCTCGCTGAATTTCAGAAAATGAAAATGCTGTAGCCTGGCGGAGGGAGGGGCAGGGTCCCCAGGGCATCTGTTTCCCATCAGTGTCCCACCATGCTTGCAGCCTGGCTTGGCACTCTAACATTTAACCTTCCCAGCAGGAGGTAGACCATAGGGCAACAAGGCTGCGGAATAATGAAACAAGAGGGTAGTGTGGTGCACAAAGCCTTTGTGAGCGCAGAAGTTGAGACATTAAACCATCAGGGCAGGGAGATGGGAAAGTTCCAGATTTTTCTCCAAAGCCCCCATTAGCCAGGCGCAGAAGCAGGAGCGCGCCGGCTCCCAGCAGGCAGAGGCAAGGCCTTTCCCCATCTATCCATGCCTTTTTGCCCGCTGCTTTCAACTGTTATAAAGATACAATTACCTTGGGAGATTGTGGCAGTTCAGTTGATTAGCACGGTGAATTAAAAGAATGAGTCACAAATGACATGTCCGGCTCTTCTCTACTAGTCCTTTGTATTCCCAGTGTACCTCACCCCTGTTGTAAGAAGGTCAAAAATTAGAGAGAGATAACAATTTTCAAGCAGCTAGCACTTAGGAGCAGAATTAACAATCATTCTGTATGTAATTGCCAGTTAATAGTAAATTGCCTTCTAGACTGTAAAATGCAATATAAACTGGTGGGCACCTAAAATTAAATTAATGAGGTATTTGCTGCATTTAAAAGTGAATAGTGCAAATTAATAACTGGATACAATACTTGTTTTAATACGTATCGAGCGGTGCAGGGTTTGCTTGTTTAATTCTAATTTTAAAAGTGCTACCTGAAAAATTTGCTGTCTGTGGGTAAATCGAGTGGTCGGTGCAGGTTGTAGCCATAATTTTGCTGGTACAGTCTTCCAGGTTTCTAAATTAAATATCAGAGATTATTTTTTAATTAGAATATAAGCACTGCAGCCTTATTCGATTATGGCAAATTGTGATTTGTATGCTTCAAAATGAAATTATGTTACAGATAAAATTGCACCTTTACACACATATTTTAGGCTCTGCAGATTCTGTTGGTTTGCTCTCAGCTGAGCAGCAGGATTGTGCTTACAGCCTGTTTGTGCCACTGCTTTCTTGTTTTCTCTGAGTCTGTTTTGTGTAGTTTCCCAAGCAAGCAAAGGGTGCACAGTCTGATCTAGAGCATACCAAAACAGTCTCCAAGGATGATTTGTGGCACTTGGAACTCTTTGTGCTGGCTACTTCCACCCTAAGCTTTTTTGTTGCACGCCCCCTATTTTGACAGCTCCTTTGGCTCAATTGAGACCATGTCCCAAATTGCCAGGAGGCAGCAGATCCCTCGCAGGGGACTGTGCCCAGGTGCCACACGACGCGGTGGCATCTGACCGCC
>VZRF01006375.1:72500-75000 GCA_013396875.1 Vireo altiloquus
TCTAAATACCCACAGCAGCAGCAGAGTGATGCCTGTCCAACAGAGAACATTGGGGTGATGTCTGTGTCCCAGGTGAGGCTCTCCCCTCCCTCATGTGGCTCTCTGGGACCAGACACTTCTATCCAGGTGCAGGAGGGCACAGACAAGCAGAGGGTCTATGAGGTCCTGTCCCCTGTGTAGCACCTACTTCACTCATTTTTAGAGGGTTGTGTGGCATGTGAAGTGTTTTTCATTCATTCTCCCTTGCTCTCTCCCTCTCCTGCTCCTTCTCCATCTCATCCATTCATTCATCCATTTAAAGTAAATCTGCAGCTATTATGATGGTAATGACTTTTTTGGCAAACATCAGAGCCTGGAACACAATTGTTCTCTGTCAAAGTGGAAATGCAGGCGCCCTTGAGGAATCCAGGGTCGTGAGGTATTAGTGCTTCACTTGTCATTGAGTGCCACCACCAAAAGGTGTGCCAAGAGCCCAGCTCCTGTGCTGGGGCAGCCTGGAGGGGCTGGGCTGAGAATCCCTGAGGATTATCTGAGGGTGGAAGACCACCATGGTCTTCCCATCAGATGTTTTTCAGTAGCCTCCTGGCACCCCTCCTGCAGTGAGGGTGCACCAGACCTGCTGAGACCTCACAAGTGTTGGCGTCAGGCTCTTGAAAATCCGAGGACAGATTATTACACACAGAATGTATTTAAACCTTCATTTGCTACACATTTATGGAAGTCGCTTGTTGTTTCTTTGGTAACTCTCCGGCCCCTCACCCTTATTTTCTCTCTCCCTTCATCCTGGTGTCCTTCCATCCCTCCAGGAGGAGGAAGGCAGTGGTTGGTCTGGTGGGTGACTGCAACAGGCCAGGGAGGGTTTTCCCTCATTTTCTCTCCCGCTCCACTTTTGAGTACAAAGTCTGTTCTGCTGGGGATGTTCTGACCTACTCTACAGCAGACCCGGAGAGGGATGGGTGATTCCTTAACTGAGTGATTTGACATTCGTCTCCAAAGACAACAAAGCTACAAATGAGCATTCTAAACACTCTTTTAATATTTCTTTGTTAACTCCTATCACAGACTGGTTTGGATTAGAAGGGACCTTTGAAGTCCCACCCCTGCCATGGGCAGGGACACCTCCCACTGTGCCAGGCTGCTCCCAGCCCCAATGTCCAGCCTGGCCTTGGGCACTGCCAGGGATCCAGGGGCAGCCACAGCTGCTCTGGGCACCCTGTGCCAGGGCCTGCCCACCCTCACATGGAAGAATTTCTCCCAGTATCCCACCTAGACCGAATCCCTTTCAGTTTAAAGCCATTCCCCTTCATTCAGTGACTCCATGTCCTTGTCTCCTCCTTTGTGTGCATCCTGGTGTTCCGTGCCAGCTTCTCCTGAATGGCAGGACAATCCCTCCATTCACTCCTACAAACAGCCAGCACTGTGGGTGTCAACACCTGGGGTGGGCTTTGCTTTCCAGAGAGGAAAATAAATAAATAAGCAAATATGTAAACAAACAAACGGTATGGAGGCAGTTTTCCCAGTGTTAGCATGAGTGTTTTAAGGAAAATTCTATATCATTATAGGATCGAGCGTAATTATGAGCTGACCTGTGAATTTTAGGCCTGTAATTGAAACAAGTGAGTGAGTGCCATTGTTTCCCTTCCTGCTATCTGAGAGAAAGTGAAGCAATTACGAGAAATCGGGGAGATAAAGACAAAGGCGTCGTTTTGGTTTTTTAATGAAAAATCTATTTTTAGTTTCTTTGTGGAATGAGGAGAACTTAAATGCCTTTAGATTTTTTTCTATTTTTTTTTTTTTACAGTAAATAGGTTGTCCTTAGTAAGTCCAGGGATATTAGTCCTGCTTCAACAAGCAAGAGTGCCTTCTGATGAATGATGTGTTCAACCCCTCCATGCCTTTGTATTTCCTATGCATTCCACAATGCTTGGCTCACCCTGCCGAGTTCTGTGATTGAAATTCATTGCCAAATTTATTGAGAAATTAATGAGAAAAGCTGCAAAGTATTGACTTTGAGAGGAAAACACAACTCATCTTGAATGAGGAGGAAAATGCAGCAATAATTTAGCCACTATTGATTTTGCCCTGTCCATGTATTGATCTTCATTTTACAATATTAATTTGCACCTGCAATCGGCTGCAAAGGGAACCGATTTCATTTCGTTGCAGTGTTAATGTGCAAAGCATTAGGTGCTCTTAAGAAGTGGTGGTATTACAAGTCACATCGGAAAGGCTGATTTTTTCCTTATTTGTGCTTGTTACCGAAATGGACTAAAAATTAATTTTTTTGTCTGACAAAATATTAAAGCGAAAACCCATCTCCAATGTATATACCTCCTCTCAGCCCCGTAGGCTGCTTTTCATCTGGGTGAGGAACAATCAGCAACCTGAAATTCCAACCACTTCTCATCATCATGCCCATATCAGTTCAAAGTTCATGAAATTTCTATGAGCATTGATCTTTACCCATTGATTTTTTTTTGCAGCAGATCTTTGAAATTTT
>VZRF01006375.1:80000-82500 GCA_013396875.1 Vireo altiloquus
GTGTTATTGAGTGCATGCGTGTGAGCCTCCCCGCATTGATCACGGGATGTGTTTACACAAATAATGGCAGCACTTGATAATAACGTCGGCCAATTATTTCGGGTGGTGTTTTCCAGCACCCCCCTCCCCGAGTAAGTTGTAGCCTTTGTGTCGCTGGGCGAACCTGCTGAGTTGTACGGTGTTAATCATCAAATTACATGCTGACTAATGAGTGATGGCCTAAATTGCGGGCTGAGTAATGAATAGATGGAGGCAGTTCTTATTAGTCTCAGAAAACCCATTGATTTATGTAGCGCCATGCACCATGGAGTTAGTCTGCTGAAAACGATATCTACATCAAGGAGTAATATACTCTAATAAGTATTTTCATCTTAACTCTAGTCGCTGGGCCTCCAGGCTCAGTTTTTGTTTGAGTCAGGCAGAGCTATAATAAAGCCCTATGACTCCTTATAAAGCTTGTTAAACACAATGTGTGCAGTCTAACTGAGTCAGGATCATGATTCATGCACTGTACACAGCAGCATGTGCTGCTGATTTATGACCAAGCACAGTTCATAGTCAAAATTACAATTTGAGGGATAAAAAGATTAATTACTATTTGTGGCCTGCAATTTCATGAGGCTAGTGGATTGCAGCTGTAGAATGATAGTGCTCTACATCAGTTTGTAGTCAGCCATTCACAGATTATTAAAGCTTTGCAAGATTAAGTGCTCCTCCTGCCTGGTTTGTGCTCAGGCAATATGCTAGACAAAAAAGGACCACAGGGATAAATCTGAAGCTAGCAATAGCTGGACATATGTCATAATTGCCAGTTTCCCATAAATCCACAGCCAGTATAGAAAGCAGCCCGTGATGCAGACATCATATCATGACTGTAGTGATTGCTATATATGGCCTCAAGACCTGTAACTTTGTTACTGCGCTATCATTTTCGCAATATATTGGATAACCCTTTGACTATTTTCCAGCCTAATTATAAGTAGAAGTAATCATTGCTTTGTGAAGGGGGAAAAAAAATAAAAATCTCTTCCTCAGGACAGGTTGTAAAATAAGGTTTGTGACCGGGATAAGGTCTGAGAGGAAAATTGCACATGGGGTGTAAATTTGTGCTCACGAGCAGTTGTTGGGATGTGTATCTTTATAAAACCCTTCCGCTTAAATCGCCTCATCTGTTTATGTTCCAGCGCTTAACGAACCCACCATAGATTACGGCTTCCAGAGGTTGCAGAAAGTTATCCCACGACATCCAGGTGATCCCGAAAGGTTACCAAAGGTTAGTGAAGAGTCAAAAAGCATCTGTTTATTTTTTCTAATTAAATGCGCCTTGCTAAGCGATGCCTCGGGCTGCTTATCACCTGTAAAATAACTCCGCGCGCGAACTCCGGCTGAGCAACTTCTTGGGTAGGTACATCAGGCTGCAAAAAAAGCAACCTGCACTCTTAAATTTGACCCCTTTTCCACATTAATTCTTTGCCATTAAGTTAATCGACAGTTTTTAAGATCACACCTGATACTTGCAGGAGAGTATTTTAAAGAAGGAGAATGGATTTTCTGATACAAATATTTTGGATTCTACAAGAGGGACATAAACTTCCTGCGTAATGAAATAGTTCAATTAAACATTTTCCACTCCAGTAGCTTGTAGTGATTTCAATCTAAGCAGCCCCACTCTGATCTGTGATTATTTGACTCTTGTTTTCCTTTCATTTTCTAAAGCTCGATTCAGTTTAATCTTTTGTTTACAAAGCTTTTGTTATAAGTCCCTGACTTAGCAGGCTAACAAATGAAGTCCACATATTAATATCTAGAGGGACTTTTCATTTAAATTCAACAAAGACAAAAGCTGCCTGTGTTGTTTATGCACATGACACGTATCACAGAAATTTCATTTTGATGTAAAACATTAAAGATAAGTCATGCTTATAATTTTCCCTTTTTCTTTGATATAATATTGTCTTTTTTCCTTCAGCGCAATCTCTGATTTTCAAGGCAAACTTGAAAACACAAATGAAAAATGAAGTCGTAACATTATGACTGATTATTTTGTATTCTGTTCCTGTGTGCATCAAGTCTTGACCACCTCTGAGTTTTATTAACACAATAAAACCTTTTAGACATTACCTTTTAATGCTCAGCGTGAACATAAGCAATATCATTAGGTCTCTCTTTTAATTTGTGAGCACGCCAGCAACTCATATCAGATATTCACTGTCACAAGAATTGGAGGCAGAATGGAAGATTTTTAAAGTGTGTTTCACTGAGGGGATTTTTCCTCCCGAGGGTTGAGCTCCAGCAAGAACAAGTTTGTTCCTCCAGAAGATCTGGAGCCATCCATATCATCACCCACAGGGCTCTTGCTGCCAGTGTTGCAGCCTTTGGGTTGATATAGGTATTAATGACATCACTTTCCATATATGAATATATGAGATATACATATTAATATACATTTATATGTATATATGAGTTTTGTTATCACCCTCAGTCTAAAAGTCCATGTAAA
>VZRF01006375.1:87500-90187 GCA_013396875.1 Vireo altiloquus
TAAGGCAAGAGAATAACCTTGAACTCGGGCCAAAATATACAGTGACTAATGGGAAGTCCTAAAGAAATCTGCTCAACCGAGCGGATCAGCCGTACTGTGTTTTGCAAACTGCTGGAAATACAACTCCTGCCTTGGACGCATAAAACCCGTGTGACGATTTTCACCTGACTTCCAGTGCTAAACTGGAATTTTATGTTAATTTCTTTCTTTCTTTATACTGACTGTGTTGAGGTGCAATTTGGCATGGGAAGGAAAACAGGAGATGTTGTTGAAACAAGCACCAAACCCCCACCCTCACTATAATTCCACGCGAACCCCTTCGGTAAATTTTAGCGCTATCGAGACTTGGAGCGTTTGCCCAAATCTGAGTTGTCAGTGCTTGTTTCGTGTATCTCTCTAGGAAATAATCCTGAAACGAGCAGCTGACATTGCTGAGGCGTTGTACAGCGTGCCCCGCAACCACAACCAGATCCCCACTCTAGCCAACACTCCCGCCCACACCGGCATGATGGGCGTGAACTCCTTCAGCAGCCAGCTCGCCGTCAACGTCTCCGAAACATCGCAAGCCAACGACCAAGGTAGGTGGCGTTTCAAGGGTTAATCCTCCACCTTGTTGGCTGCTTTTGGCCTGTTGATGCGAGCTGATGTCTCTGCTGTGTCCTACCTCTCTCTCTCTGTCCCCGTAGTCGCGTGTCTGAGCGCGGAATGAAATGCCGTCTTTAACTTTCTCGTAATATTTAATTCTCCCTTTTCTTTTGTTTGCTGTTATCATAAAGCATCTCTGGTGGGGGAAAAAAAAAAACAACAACTGGAAAAGCGTAGAAAGCTCTTTGTTATTAGCAGTAAATATACAGCTTGTATGGTTGGTTTATAAAATAATTATGTCTAGGTACCTCCACCTGCTTTTGGAATATTTACACAGATAAATCTAATTTGATGTCTGTGATTTTAAAATACTTTGTTTGTAGGCATGTGTGACATATATGTTACTAATAAAAGTAATAGTTGATTTAATTTACCTGTTGTAATTGAAAATGCATGTAGCATATTGCATTTAAAATTAATTTTGATACTAATGAAAGGAGGGAAACAGGATTATTAGATATGTTCAAACTCGTATTTTTTTTTTGCTTGCAACGTAATTATTAAATTGATTGCTCAGATAGGAACAAATTGTTGTTTAAAATCCTGATTCCGCTATGTTTCCTCTTCTAAAAAGATTGTCTTTTAATGCGTTTCCAAGCTAATAAGCCTTATAAAATTCTGTACTTGCTCTTGAATTAGTTTTCACTGATGGCTACACCTTACGAAAGCTTGTTGTTAGCATAAAAATATCAATCACAAAATGAAGACCCCAAAACAGCCTTTTAAAGTAAATCACCGCAACAAAAAAGTTTTTCTTGTCAGCTCTGGCATTTGAAGGTGTGGAGAGGCTGAAAGTTCACGCAGTGTGTTGGTACAAAGCGGGACTCGAGCCTGTTGATAATTGCTCCTAAAGACAAACGTGAAGGCACCTGACACAGCTGGATCGAAGAGAGCTTTTGTTGGCTGTCTGTGCTAAGAGGAGAGACAACATAGAGTGCTCGCGGATGATTTAAGTAGGGTTGGCGTGATAAGGTTATCTCAAGCTGCAAGAGTTGATAGGGCAGTGAGAGACAACTCAGAGCAAAGCTGTGCAATCAATTAAAACTGTGTAATATATGCTGCATGAGGAAACCCCCCAGCCCTAAGTCTATCTTATAAAATAACATTATTTTTTTGGGGTGGGGGGGTTTCTAACACAGTAGGTTACAGTCGCAACACAAGCAGTGTTTCCCCGCGAGGATATGTTCCCAGCAGTACTCCTCAGCAGTCCAATTACAACACAGTCAGCAATAGCATGAATGGATATGGCAATGCCGGCATGCCCAATCTAGGTGTACCAGGTTCCCCTGGATTTCTTAATGGCTCCTCAGCTAACTCTCCTTATGGCAGTAAGTGTCTATTTTTGGTAACACATCATCATATAGATTCATATTTACTACAAAATCAACTCCTTGCATTGTTTTGATTTCCTCTATTGTCAGCTACTGGATAAAAGGAGGGGTGACTCTGGAGGCTGGACGTAAAAATGAAAATAATAAATTGATCTGTTTGTGCCAGAATACAATCTCAGATAGAGAAAAAAAAAAAAAAAAATGAACAAAACAAAACAAAAACCAAAATAAAAATTGGACTGCGCAATTTGTAACAAAAGTCCAACACAAAAGAGTTTGCCTGTTATCCAGAGAGTGGCCAAGCCAAGGCATTTCATTTTTATTTTTTTATATATTTTTTTTTATATATATATATATCTCTATATATATTTTAAGAGGCAAGGCCCTATCACTCTCTTTTTCCGTGTTTGCCGTGAAAACCTCAATCTGAGTCCTGATTATTTTTGCTTTATTGCAGTAGTGCCGTCAAGCCCTACCATGGCAGCCTCTTCGGTCACCCTCCCTTCAAACTGTAGCAGTACACACGGCATTTTCTCATTCTCACCTGCCAATGTCATCTCTGCAGTGAAACAAAAGAGCGCCTTCGCTCCTGTTGTCAGGCCCCAAGCCTCTCCTCCACCATCTTGCACCAGTGCAAATGGAAATGGACTTCAAGGTGAGCCAGATCTCTCTCAATTTTCTCTCTGTTCCTTCTTTTTTTTTTTTTTTTTT
>VZRF01006375.1:96816-116233 GCA_013396875.1 Vireo altiloquus
GAAAAAAGCAGTGGTTGTTGGCATTTCAGTCTTCATCTCTTAAAAAACCCCAGGATGTGGCTGGTCAGGGGTTTTAATATCAAGTCTTTTTATGGTGTTTGATCTCCAGTGTTGGGAGAAGGTTTTGGAGTTCTTGTTTTGGTCTTGGAGAGTCCTTGATTTGCTTAATCCTGCTTTTATCATGAAATAGAATAGTGGAAAAGGAGGTTTTTCTGCCCAGGGCATGACGTGGTGATTGGTGGGGTTGTCCCCAAGGGATGCTGATAGAGCCAGAGGAGTTGTCAGGAGCCTGGAGAGCTCAGGATGTTCTGCTCACTGAGCTCCTTCCTCAAGGAGAGGTTCTTTGGGGTGCATTTTGCTGGGAGAAGTGTCCATGATGGAGATGTTCTCCCCATGGAGCTCCTTTCTTAAGGAGAAGCCCTTTGGGGTTTGTTTTTGCTGGGAGAAATGTCCATGATTGAGATGTTCTGCCCACAGATCTTCTTCCTCAAGGAGAGGTTCTTTGGGGTGTGTTTTGCTGGGAGAAATGTCTGTGGTTGGGATGTTCTCCCCACAGAGCTCCTTTCTCAAGGAGAGGTTCTTTGGGGTGTGTTTTGCTGGGAGAAATGTCTGTGGTTGGGATGTTCTCCCCACAGAGCTCCTTTCTCAAGGAGAGGTTCTTTGGGGTGTGTTTTGCTGGGAGAAATGTCTGTGGTTGGGATGTTCTCCCCACAGAGCTCCTTTCTCAAGGAGAGGTTCTTTGGGGTGTGTTTTGCTGGGAGAAGTGTCCGTGGTCCTCGCTCTGGGGTGCTGTGGAGGAGCCTGGCTCTGCATCCTCCCACCCCATCCCATCCCTGGTGGCTCTGAACCCTTTGTGCCTCATCCCAGCCTGCCAATAACAGCTCCTTTTCTTCTCTTTTTTCTTTTAGCCATGTCTGGGCTTGTAGTCCCGCCAATGTAAAGTCACTTTTGTTTACCTACCATAGCACCAAGCTGCAGAGGATGGGCTTAGGGGACAAGTTTAGTATATTAAGACATGCTGATGGAAGCAGTATCTTCACGCAGAATCAGCAACAAATCGAAATGCTACAGGAAAAAAACAAACAAACAAACCCACAAAAAATAAAACCACAAAAAAAGAAAAAAAAAAGACTTTGTTTAAAGATTTTATTTAAACTATTAAGAATCTACATGCAAACAACCTACTTCTTCATGAACAATTCCATTTTATTGACTGAATTTTTCTCATATTTTCACATTTCTCAGTCCTGGAGAATAAGGAAAAAGCGACGCCTATTTTGTATAAAGTTTCTGATTACGTCTTGGCTATGTCTAGTACTTGCTATGTGTTGGGAGAAACTTTGTGGATGCACCATTTTGATTATCATGAAACACTGATGAAAAATGCCTCCGAACATTTTTCTGTACTCATAACTAGATTCACAATGGTTGTGTATCTCTATAATGTGAAATATTTTTTTGTGGTGGAAAAAAAAAAAAAGGGGGCCAAGGAGGTTATGAGCCATCAAACTGGAAAAAAAAAAGAATAAAAAAAAAAAAGGATGAATATATGATTAGAAAAGAAAAAAACACACACAAAAAACCGGGGAGTGGGGGTGGGCTTGGGGGGGTTTATCGTTGCTTAACTTCATCTTACTGAAATGGAACTTTGTAACTTATTGTAGTTAGAAATTGTAACTTTGATATTTGAATTCTCTTGCCTTCAACAAGCACACTGACAGAGAAAAAAAAAAAAGAAATTGCTACTGTCTGTTGGTTTAAAAAAATGAAAAAATATACTTCCACTGCTAGAGCTTCCTGTTAAGCAAGTGTGATCTGCAACATTTTTTCAACTTTTGCTAGCACTGTATACTATTGCATTTTAGGCTACTGTGAAGTCTATGTTTCTTGTACCAGAAAATTGTCCTTTTGACTTCTAGATCCTTCTTCCCTAATGTGTTTTGTATGTGGTTATAAAATTGTAGACTTTTGTGATTTTGCCAAAGTTGTAGCTAAATATTTATACACTTGTCTTGAATTTTTTTCAGATCCACTTAAATATTTAGACAAAAAAAAAGCAGATTTTATTCCTTATGAAGTCTATAAGGAATAAAATAGTCTTATCCATTGCAACACTTTCTTTCACATAAACACTTGCAGTCACTAAGGGAATTTATTTTGTAACATATCAACTATAAATATTGTATTTATCTTTGAAATTTTGTATATTGCTTTTCATCATTTTTTTTATGTTCCTGTATGTATTGGTTTTTGTCCTGGCCTGGTATCGTGATGCTGAAAATAGCATTAAGCCAAGAACTGTTGCCTTCATGTTTTTCTTTTAAATAAATCAGTGTCCGTGCATTTCATTTGTACTTCATAAGGTTGCTATTGTTTAGCCTTTCCATCCTTCTTTTTTAATTTTTTTTTTTTTCAAAAATTCAAATTCATTGTTTATTTTTATATTATTTTTAAGTTATCAGAACAAATAATTTTGAAAGAAAAAGTCGTTTGTTGTATAGTCAAATCAAAATTGTGCCACATGGCTGTAATGAATACTAGTAGAATATGTGCATGTGATACAGCCACAGAAAAGATTAATCTATTTTGTGGTTGCATTTTTTATTTCCTTTTTTTCTGTTTGTTTGTTTTCTTTTTTTTTTTTTTTAATTTTATTTTTAATTTTTTTTTTTTAAAGATTGTAAAAAGTCATTTTTAGCTGCCACCCATGACTTTGCCACATAGCTGAACTGTGTTTACTGGAAAAATTCAGAGGCCTAAAGTTTAAAAATAAATTCACTTCTGATGTTTTAATTAAAATGTTTGCCACATGAACTTCTCTGATGCCTTAAAAGTGAACTTCTTTGAAGAACTTTTGTGCTGTTTTATCACAGGCTTACACCACAATTGTTAATCACGACTTCATTTGGATGATTTCTGGTGTAAAAAATAAGGGGAAAAAAAAAGCACAATCCTGGTGTACAATTCTGCCACTCCTTTACGTGTCGATTTTCTGCTGCACTCTGCATTCTCCCAAACCCTTGCACTGCTCAGAACCGGGAAAACTTTCACGGGAAATCAGGATCACACCGAATTTTTAATGTCTGGGAGTTGTTTATTTAGGTTTCTTGGGGTTTTTTTTAAGGGAACCTTTTGTAATCCACCCGTAGCCGACTGTACTTTTTAAACTGGAATGACCTCTGTCGTATTCCGTGGCTCTCAGTGCCAAATCCAGCGAGACAAACGTGGAGTTGTTTTTATTTTTACTTTGCACTAAATCCTTTGCCAGCGCAGCACTGCAAAGCACGTTGCAAACTGCAGCAGAATTCACCTTTTAACCAAAAAAAAAAGGAGGGATCATTTTTTAAATTATTATTATGGGATTTTTTTCTTTTATTATTTTAATTCTTTTTTTTTCTTTTTGGGCAAAAAAAGAAAAAAAATGCACATTTTAGTCAAGCTTTTCTGGAAGGGTTTAGAAGAAGGGTTCAGTGTAGCACAGCTCTGTGAGCACGGCCAAGGCTTGGCTAGGTGGGAAAGCCTGAGAAGTCACTTTGGAACTGAATTGCCTCCGTTATATTTTTGTCTAAGTAAGGTTTTGCTCTAAAAAAGAAAAATGAAAAAAGAGGTCACGTGTACATGTTAAGAAAGTCTGCAAGTTCCTTCATAAATGCAATCTGTTTGTGTTTTAGATTAATTAGTCAATGCACTCATGGCTTCATTGTCTCCAGACGGAAAGCTTCACTAAATGGTAGATTTTACTGTTAAAGACCCTACAGTAAGATTGTTTTATCTGTACATTTTTTCATATATTTAACTGTATAAAAAAATGTTCATTTTACACAATATTTAATTAAAGTATTTCTTGTCTGTGAATTTCATTTTTAGTAATTTTATCTGGTTTGATTATTAAAAAAAGTGACTAAACACGAAACAAAAAAACGCAACACTGGGGGTTTCATTTCTAAATATCAGAATTTTTATTCCTTTGTTATGAAAAAGCCCAAATCCTTGACGTGGTCTTTCCAGTTCCCTGGGAGGAGGATGATGAAGGAGATCTCTGCTCTGCAGTGGCAATCACTTGTTGCTCAGCCTTGGTGAAGTATTTATCCAAAACTACTCACTTTTTGTGAAGATAACAGCAGAATATCCCTTTTTCTTATTTAACCAAAACTGTGCACTTCAGGCATCCTTTTTGTAAAGTAAAGGTAACAATAGTTTGTGTTTTTTTTTACTATTTTCATATCGTATTGTAAAAGTCTGTAAACAGGAAAGGTTATTTTAAACAAAGCACAACCCAAATTTTCCATGTGGTGCTTTGAAGGTCGACTTGCTCTTCTCTTAACTGCTGACGAGCCAATGCTTTGGTTAATTATAACACTGAGCACAAATATTTCATCCTCTGGGCCATGATATGTGCAATGCACATATGATGGGGCACAAAAATATATTTATACTGAGGTGGGCACAACTCAGCTCCCGAACCAGAGGGAGTTGCAAAGCTTTGCCTGAGGGACAGGTCTGAGTTCCCCACCCCAGACGCCAAATGTACTCCTGTATCCTTGTGTGTCACCAGCACCACCCAAAAATAAAGGGTTTTTCTGCAGGAATATGGGTCTGGCAGAGGAATGTGAGCGCCTGTGGTGGTAAAACAGGGAGTTTGTTATGGAGTTTGATCCGGTCATTAATCAGAGGGCTGCTGACAACTTTGAGAGGGCACTGAGGAACTCGGAGCTGCAAAGTAAATGGATGCAGTGGTGCATGTGGATGCAGTGCCAAAGGACATGCTGTGTGTCCCAGCCCCTCCTCGGCTGCCTGGGCGTAAGGGATGGAGGGAGGAGAAGATGAAACTCACAGTAGTCACATCCTACAGAGAAGGAAATCCAGGATTTTTAACCGTGTTTCCTTTCTTCTCCAGTATTTCCATAGTTTTCATGTCTGATGAAAACACATTTGATGAAAACAGGTGTTAAAGCTGCAGAGCACTTTGGATTATTATTATTATTATTATTATTATTATTATTATGCATTGAAAACTGTTCCACTCTGCGTGTGTGTCTGTGTATGGTGTTTAAACAGTGGCATAATCAGATGCATCCCACTAAAAAACAAGCTGGTTTTAAGGGATGAAAGTCTGCATGATGCCTACTGGCGCTTTTCCTTTTACTTTTATTTCAAAGGTTTGAATAATGAGCATCTAAATGGTTCCTCTAACTTTCAATGCAAGGAAAATACAAAAGGAGAAAATCCACATATGACAATTCCTAGAGCGATCCACCACCTACGACACATCTGGGTAAGAGCCCTGCCGAGGAAATATGTTGTGTCAGCCCACAGTGAGTTCAGACACAGGAAGATGATAAAAATTCCTTAATCAAAACGAAGGAATAAGAGTCTCTAAAAGTACACGCCAATTATTGCAGAGCAGCTTTTAAAAGTCTTTCAAGCTTTTAAAGATTATTCAAAGCACTTGAAATAGGCTTCAATCTAATGCCTCATTTCATTGCATTAAACAGCCTAGTTAATAAAGAATCAATATATTCAAAGGGCAAGGTTATCTTTTGTCTATAAGGGGTGGTGTCATTCTGAACCTTTTATAGTTCAAATGCTGAAAAAGACCTCATGAAATCCATACTCATCAAGTGGGTCAACTAGAGCAATAAAGAGGCCTCTGAAAGAATGGCTGCGCTCCTTTAAAACAACTATAAGTCTTATCTCCCCGCATAGTCCTCGCCAGGCTCCGCCAGAAAATGTCAATTTCTCATCAAGACAAGAGGCTGGGCGATAATTTTTTTTTTTTCCAGAGAATACACACAATTAGGAGAATGCAGAAAGGCCCCACCGGTGATTTGTAGCTTATTATGTCACCGGGCGGGCTGCGATCCCTCCGCTGAGCTGATAATAAGGGCTGTTGATAACTGAAGTGTCAATAGTGCCCGGGAACGATTTTTGAATGTGAGCCCTTGTGCTGCTCCTCCCTCCCCGAGCCGATGGCGGTGCCGATAATGGTGCATCTGCCAGCCCCAGCCCGCAATTAATGCCCTGAATAAACCTCACAAAAGGGCGCGGGCTCTTTATCCTCTTTGAGACAATTCCCTGTTTTACCCTTCAAGGAGTTCTTTTATGTGCGAATAAGGTTGCTTTTAATGAAATTGAAACTCATCAGAGGAAATCAAAACCCTCAAATCAGATTACAAATTGATTTTTTTTTTTTCTTTCGGCCACTTGTCGTTGTTCAATGTAGTGCCCTAAGTTTTACAGGAAGGGAAAGGAAAGTCTGGAGTCAGGGCATGCAAACAACCTCTAAACTAGAGCATACGAAGGAGGAACGTTCCTAAAGTCCCACAAGTCGTAAAAAGTTTTTAAAAGTTGCTGGTATCATTCCAAAATCTGTCTATACCCAGATGCTACATAACATACTAAAGTTGTAATTAAATGAACCGTCCTAGAATTTAAAATTGTAGAAATCAAAGAGTGAAACCCAAGCCATTTCCCTTTCTCATATGTAATGCCAAATTCCATTGTTGGATAAAAAGATAAAATATAATTTCTCAGTGCTCAGGTCAAAATTAACTGGTGGAGGAGGTGAGACCTCCTGGTCTGGGACCCCACTTCAGCTGGTGACATCACTGGAGCACTTTGGCCAGTTGTAATATGACAGTGACAGAGGTGATACAGTCGTGATTCTATTTTATTTCTTAAATGTTTTATTTCTTAAACATTTAAACAAGGCAACAGCTGCAAATAAGAGTTTTGTTTTCTCTTTGTTTGCTTCATGGTATTACTGAAAGGACACCATAAACGAAAGGATGAAGTTAATTAGTCACAAAATGGTACATTTTTGGTGCTCACAAAGCTTTTAAAGGATTTTGCTTATGTGACTCTTTGTTTGCATTTATAAATGAAGCTGTTTGAGAAATGAATTTGTAGCAAAAGACAGCAACTACTCCCAGAACAGACCCACCAGGGGTGGTGAGGGTGCAAGGAAATTATCTGAAAGCTACTTTGCTTCAACCAGACAAAAGCCACAGATTTCCTACAGTGTAAAATCTAAAATTAAAGAAACAAGGAAACTGAGGCTGGAACTGGTGTGGGTAACACAGCCAGTCAAGAACTGCCCTGTATCTACAAGGAAGCATGGGATGGAAATACCAAGGGGAAGATGGAGAGAAGGAAGGAGGAAGATGTGAAAAAGAATTGTACAATGAAACCCAATAAAGTTGTATTTAATGATTTCCTTCCTTGTGCCGTGGAATTCTGTTGTGGGAGGAAGTGCTTGGAGTGTCTCTGGAGTGGTTTGGGTTGGGAGGGACCCCAAATCCCACCCAGTGCCAGCCCTGCCATGGCAGGGACACCTCCCACTGTGCCAGGCTGCTCCCAGCCCCAATGTCCAGCCTGGCCTTGGGCTCTGCCAGGGATCCAGGGGCAGCCGCAGCTGCTCTGGGCACCCTGTGCCAGTGACCAGTGACCTTTCTCCTCCTTGGGACAGCTCTCGGTCCAGGCTCTGCTGTCCACAGACATAAAAGAAACTGTAATGAGTATAAATAATAAAAATAACACAACCTCTAATAACCACCTCGAGTCTCTTTGGGCAGAACAGTCTGTGGTTCCTCTTCACCTTTTTGATTTATCCATGTGCCTCATCTTAGAGTAGGTCACGAATCCAACAAACGCTGTAGTGTCCCAAGTATCTCTACAAGGACCTCCAAGACCCCTCCTCAACTATTTCCTCGCTTACGTCATCCCTTCAGCACAGCCTGAACAGGTTAACAGGGCCAAGCCATGGGTAAGGAATTGCCAGAGGCTCAGATGGAGCCAGGGGCAAAGCCAAGCCCATGGGTGAGGACCATGGACCTCACAAATCTTAGCAAATCCCTGGAGCTGTTAAAGCCTGAGCAGCAGGGACCCAAGGACATCAGTGTTTAGCAAAATATAAGCATAAATAATGGTGTTTTTTTAATGGGAATGCTACTCAGAGATGTTTCAGAGCTCTAAACCAGGATTAACTGGCCCAAACCTTCTGAAATAACATTTCACAGAGGTCCAAGCCAAGCCATCCTTGCCCACCTCAGTCCCTTTCCAGAGCTGCACATTCCCAGCCAGGGATTTCAGACTCTTGAGCAGCTCAGCCCTGAGGAGAGACTGAGCACAGGGAAAACACAGATTGAGAGAAACATTTTTAACAAAAAGTGGTATCATGGAACAACCCCCTTCAGGGTAAAGGTGTCTAAAATGCTGTAATGCTAAATGCACATAAAGATGTCTAAAATACTCTGCTTTTGGTGGTGCTAAAATGCCACTACCAAGTAACTGAAAAAGTAATAAATACAGAAAAAAATACAGTTGAACAATTAACTACATTTACATTACTGATGTACACCAGAAATCTGCAATAAATAATTTTAAACTTGGTTTTATTTTATTTAATTTTTTTAAATAGCCTGGAAAGGAGCTACCAGGAGCAAACATCTGCTCCTGCTGGCCAGGTGCAGCCCCCAAGTACTACAAAATAACTTGTGGGAGAATTATCAGCAGGACAGATTTTCTCCCAAACTGTGTGATGGGGAGGCTTTATTTAAAATATTCTTCTGTTCTCACAGAATCACAGAATGGTTTGGATTAGAAGGGACCTGAAGGATCACCCAGTGCCAGCCCTGCCATGGCAGGGACACCTCCCACTGCCCCCAGCCCCAGTGTCCAGCCGGGCCTTGGGCACTGCCAGGGGCTGAGGTTGGCATTTCACAGCTCAGATCTGTGCAGAGGCTGCCATGGGAAGGAGCCCAAGGAAAAGAATAACTTTGATAAATAATTCAGATTAAATGCGAAATAGTTTTAGGCAGATGACACTTCCTGAGATCATCTCGAGGTGGTTTGGGTGACTGGGCTGGCAGGATCCAGAGCAGGATCTGGACTGGGCTGGACTGGGCTGGCAGGATCCAGAGCAGGATCTGGACTGGGCTGGACTGGGCTGGACTGGGCTGGCAGGATCCAGCTCAGCACCTGGAGTCAGTTTTACAGCGACAAACTTGGTGCCAGTGATTTCAGCAGCAGCAGAGTTGGGTTGGTTTTTTCTCTTAATTTCAATGCATTTATCTGGTTCAGGTCAATGACTAATTCATTCAGAACTGAAAACATGATTGGGAGTTGGAAGAGCACAAAATGTGTTTTCCTCTCCCTATCTATGAATAAAAAATAAATTTGAAAGGATAAGATCTGCTGGGTTTTAGTATCTTAAGGACGTGATGATCACAAACCACCTATTAATTTTTTTTTTACTATAGATAATAATATCTCCTTTGCATATTAACTTTATCAGTGAAATTAATTAATGAAATTTATCATTCAGGTGCAGAATATGCTCCTTGATTTTGCAGCCAGCACTATTTTGGTAGGTCTGGTTAATGGATGGAATTAATGCTCTGTTCACCACAGTGGCACTGAACTCTCATTTCCATCCAAAAAGAACTTGACAACTCATAGAATAAAAAAAGAATGCAACATTCTGCATTCTCATCCCTACAAAGATATAAACCACATAATCAGATTATGAAATATAATTGCATACATGAATGTAAATAAATGAAATAATAGGGAGAGCTCCATGATAAGTCAAAGGAAGTGCAAATTCAGTAGCGCTCTTAGATTTGAACAAAACCAGTTAAATTTGTTGATAATGGGAATAATCTCCCCTTCGGAGAATGAGCTGACATTCTCAGGGAAAAATTAATAAAAGATAGATCAGAGAGTACATTTTCCCTCATTTTCAGTGAAAATCATATTTGAAAACCATCTTAAATGAGGATAAGATTGAATTTTCTATAAATTTTGATGGAAACAGACCTATGGTTTTCTCAAAAAAAAAAATTTTGTTTTTCTAGTCAAGTTTTGGGGGTCTTTTTTTCCCTCTTTTTTCCTTCTTTTTCTCCCCTTGCCATCCCCCTGAGCTGGGTGCTCGGGGCAGGGTGGGGAGCAGCAGGATGCTGGGGGAGAGATGTGAGACACAGGAGGCTCCAAACCTGAACCTATCCCTAAACAAATCTATCCTGTGAGCCTCAGCTTTTTGGCTTTTCCTCTCCTTTCACAGAAATCCACCCTTCTTTTGCCTTCCCTTGACCCATATCTCCCTGAACTGGGGTTTAGCAATCAATTAAAACCTCCTGGTGTGTCTCTTGTTTCCCAGCAGAGCCCTCCTGTCACCAGCCCTGTTGTTTGGGATTTTTGATATGGAAACAGTAAAATCTGGGATCAGTCAGGGGCTGGGGAAAAGTCCTGATGCCCAGTTTGTCCTGCAGTGGGGACACCTCTTTGGGTCTTGCTTTCCCAGTGCCAGGTGACCTAGAGGAGATGCAATATCATGGAATCTTGGAATGGTTTGGGTTGGAAGGAACCTTAAAGCTCATCCAGTTCCAAGCCCTTGCAGTGACATCCTGCACTCAACCAGGCTGCTCCAAGGCCATCACACCTGTGTGTGCAGGCATGTGTGTGAAACTGATGCCTTTCCCTGGTCTTAAAATGAAAACCAAAACACAGTTTATGGGGAAAAAGGGGTTTTTACCTTGGTGTTTATTTCAGGATCCTTGGGTGCAGCACTTGGTCCAGGTGGAATGCCCTGAAAATGCATGGACCTGTCACACTGAAATACACACAATTATATTATATATAGAGCATATTATAATATATATTATAATATATCATATATTATAATATAATATAAAATACTATATTATATTAATATTACATATTTATCAAAGATCTCCTAATGAGAGGCTTGAGTGAACTCCCCGTTCTGAGGAACTTTCTCCCTTCTATGGGCCTATCTCAGTTTACAAAAACATGTTTTGGAGAGGACCTTTGGGGTTTTCAGACTGTTTGGTTTCCTGGTTTAACACTGCAGTGGGTCTCAGCTAAGTTATTAGATTTGGGAAGTCACAGTGTGTGGGCTAAAAGCACTAAGAATACATAAAACTATATAAAAGAGGATGTAAGAGGGGTATAAAAGAAAAAGCAAAAAATCATTCTGGCGTCAAAACAACCTGCAATAAATAAGATCTAACGCTTTTTTTCTTTCAAATCATTGAATTTTTTTAAAAAATTCCAGCTCCTTGGAGGTTGTGTTACGATACAGCAGATCACAGGTGTTTGGTGATGCTGCTGGGATGGTTCAGCTCCAGCCCACGATGGAGAAGCTCTGACACCACACCAGCTGATCTGAAATCCTCTCTTTAGGCTGCACTCTGCTGCCTCGCCAAAGCTAAGCTGCACCTACCCCAGCCTGGTCTTTGCTGAGCAGGACCTGGACAGTCATGGGAGCATCTGGAGCGTGGTGCTGCCCAAGCAGGGCAAAAGATGTTGGATGTTTGATGTTTCCAACAAGGCAAAGCCTCTCACCTTTCATCACC
This sequence comes from Vireo altiloquus, assembly GCA_013396875.1. Lineage (NCBI taxonomy): Eukaryota > Metazoa > Chordata > Aves > Passeriformes > Vireonidae > Vireo > Vireo altiloquus. The sequence continues at coordinate 108,195 of VZRF01006375.1, forward strand.
CCTCAGTGGCTCATCCCGGGCTCGTAGTGGGGGATAACCCATCCCAGCCTGGGCTCAGCTCCTTGGAACATGTGATGTGGATCCTGGGAAGCCGCCTTGGATCCACCCCAGCGAGGTACAGGCACAGCAATTAGTAAAATCAAGGTGTATTTCCTACATCATGCAGCTGGGGGCATTTTACAACTCATTTCGCCAGAGAAAAACTTGTTATTTAATTGCCTTGGCTGCTGCTGGAGCAGATTCAAAATGAACAGGAATATCAGGTCCTGCCAGATACATTCAATCATATTCCCGTTTTTTTCTCCCTGGCTGGGTCAGATGTGCTGGTAAGCAGTGAAGCAGTTAAATACGGACATGTGAATTCCAGCAACGCCGAGATTTCAAACTTAACACCCCGCCAGGATGAAGGAGGAAAACGAGCACCTCCTTCCACTCTCTCCCTGTCCCTGTGGTGAGTTTAAGGGGAAGAGAATTCACAATGGTTTGGCCAAATTCTGGAAGTCAAATATTTCCTATTCGCCCTGATAAACCAAGAATAACATCTCGTGCAGCCTCCAAATAAATAAATGAGTAAATAATAATAAAAAAAGACTGCTAGAATTCAGAATTATGGGTGAGGTGAGGCCAGAGCTGGTGGAGATGGGGTGCAGTGGCACTGTCCCCCCGGGATGGGATGGGGCATTTCCCACCACCACAACCCAGTGCCCAAGCGAAACTGGGTGGAGAAGGGGAAAAAAGATATGTCTAAATGAGTCCAATACTGATTATTAAGTTCCTAAGAGGCAATCTAATTTAGCTATATAAAATCATGAAAGGGGAAGAATTAATTGATACTAATGAGTTATATGAGATAGCATCATAATTAATTCCTAAATAGAAAGAGGACATAGGCTGGAGCGAGGGGGGGGATCAGACTGGCCTATATATCATAATAGATTACAGAGGCTACTCGAGATGAGAAACAAGCTGCCAAAGTCAGAGTGGGACGAGTTAGAAAGTCTTTGCCAAGGCAAAGGAAAGCCTTTCCAGCAAGTCCTGAGAGCTGGGAAGTTCAAGAGCTCCTTTTGCTGTGTCCCTGCTGGTCTCTCCATGGCGTTTGCACCAGCAGCACCCCAGCCCTGTCTGTCCATCAGGGAGCACAGACACATCCCATACTGGTGACTGCTGAGGTAACTGCCGAGGTTTAACTTGATTTTTCCCTCCCTAAATCATGTGGTGAGTAAATCAGTGCACAATCCCCCACCACCTTCACAGAGCGTTACAAACTTCGATATTGTGGCACCAACTTGGACGATTAATTTGGTATTTGGAGCCAAGCTGCCTTCTGGCTGCTCCATTTTGGATCTAATTACTCCTTTGGGGGACAAGTCACAGGTGACCACTCATATAGTGAAAGACAAAAAGCTCTGATGAATCACAGAAAAAAATATTATATAAGGACAGGGCATTGTTTCTGTAAATTCCATAAAATCATCATCACATCCTGACTCCATCAGTAGAAATCAGAGACCTCTGCAGTCTTTCTCCTGAAAACCAACATTAGAAGTTGTGTGTGATTTTTGTTCTCCATCTTAGGTTTAGTTTGCAAAAATATTCAGTTGCTATTGAAGGGTAGAGCTCAAAGTATATTCATTTATCAATGCTGGGCTCTTTTTTAGAGGGGAAATCATGGAAAACGATTTTGATTTTCATAGTTGTGTTCACAATGAGAAAAAAATTAGAAGAGACCTGGAGAGGGATTTTGGACAAGGGCCTGGAGTGCCAGGATGAGGGGGAATGGCTTTCCACTGCCAGAGGGCAGGGATGGATGGGATATTGGGAAGAAATTAAATATTATCCTATCATCTAAACCAGGAGTGGGATGGAGCCACGCAGAGAAACGGAAATGGGGTAGAAAATCAGTTATTTAGATGTGAGGTGCTGATGTTCACCAGCCTTAATTTACTATTGATGGCTTCTCCTAACATTTAACTTCATCCTTAAAATACTGCCCATACTGGAATTTTCAAAATCAGGGCTCGTCTGATAATCTCTCCCCAGTACAAATAAATTAAACATTAAATGGAAATAATGTGTGGATTTCCAGCTTTAGGTTTGCTGCCACTGGTGCTTCTTCCTCATGACAAATTCACAGTGATGAATGTACCAAACAGGCCACAATGTTTCTAAAAATTACACCTAAATTTGATGGAGAGCCAAGGCAGTACACTACAAAAATATTTGAGCAAGAGAAATGTTTGAAGGACGATGAAGGAAATGGTAAAGGACAGGATGAGGATGAAGAAAATTATGAGAATTAACAAAGTGATGGAAAAAAACGATCGAGAGAATGATGAAATAAATGATGAAGGTGAAGAAAAAAATGAAGACAAGAAAATGTAAACAATGGTGAAGAAAATGGTGAAATAAATACTGAAGACGAAAATTACGAAAAAGAAACGAAGATGAGGAAAATGACAAAAAAATGATGAAATTATTAAATTAAGAAAATCGTGGGAAAAAAAAAGAAGATGAAGAAAATGATGAAATAAATTACGGAGATGAAGAGGAAGAAAAGATGAGGAGGAAGAAAAGATGAGGAGGAAGAAAAGCTTTCCCATTTCCCACCCAGAGCCACCCCAACAGCTCCCCGCAGCCAGATCCTGCTCGCAGGTGGAAAAGCCTCTCGGACGCCGGCACAGAGCTGCTGATAAATCTAATCCTGAAGGATTGGAAATGAGGTAAAAGGAATTCTGATGAAAATTATGTACATGTACTTTGACAAGCTCATAAACACTGCAGCCATGATAAGTTTTCTTATTTTTTTTTTAAGACCCGACACAACTGTGTAAGCCCAAACTCTAATTTTTACAGCCCTGGGTTTGGAGATCTGTCATTGGGAGATATAATGGAAAGAATAATTGCTTGGTGGCTGCACAAACAGGAGATGTGTTGTCAGGCTGCAGTTTGGAGGCTACATCTGGCTTCGGAAATGATTGATGCTGTCTCTCTGTGTGATTCAGGAAACCATTTTTTCTCCTTTCTTTTTTTTTTTTTTTTTTCTTTTTTTCCCCTCTCCCCCTGCTAACACAACCACCACGCCGAGCCTCCAATTAAATCAGTATTAAAGAAAACTTTTGATTTATTCCTCCTGCACGGCGGCGCTGGGGCCGGGCAGTGCTCAGCCCTCGCGGCCGTGGCGGGCACGTGATTCCAATTTGAAATTAAAAAGTCATGTCTGAATAACACAACAGCATTCTCATTTCCTAATACTCTGCTTTTTACTACTTTGCATTCAACTGTGAAAAGTCTTTTAAAACTCTGAACAGCAGTAAAACTTGAATGAATTTTTGACCCATTATTGCATAGCGGGTGCGCTTTCCAAGTTGGAGAGACTGCCAAGTTCTCCCCACCTAATATTTCCACTTTAATTGTGCCACTTGAGAAATTTACGTGCCTCAAAATATGGCATGAATCTTACGCTTATTGCAGTATCATTAGCAGCAACATTTAAGCAACATCTGTGTGCTATAGAACTAATTGAAGTAGCAGAAGTGGCAGCTGTAAATCCACAGGAAGATGGCAGTTTGCACCCAGCACTGCTGAGTTAGCGGGTAACTGTCAGCCTGTTCCTGCAATCTGCTCTCGAGGACTATGGTACAGGCACACAATGTCCAAAAAAATACAGCGAGGAGGCTAATGATCCTATTAACCACTTTGCTGCACCAATTTGGCTGTTTTTCCAGTTTCCTTGTTGGATTTCATTATATATTTCACCGTTCCAGTAAAAAAGTCCAGTATGAGACGTGCTTGCTTACTTAAGGGGGGGGGGAAGCTCCTGCTCAGTCGAATCAGCACACAAACAGCTCTTTTTTCCTTTAAAATTCTTTCTATTTCAGTGTCTTTTCCATTGTTTAATTTTTCTTCGCGGCGCACGCCTGGGCGAAAAAGAACTTTTCCCAACTGTTAATGCTGGTATTTAAAGCAATGACATTTTCCTCCCCGGGATGTAACATTTTCAATAATCAATAAAGCCGGGGGGAGAGCAGGGGGAGGAGAAAGGCATTTTTTTAGGGGTGAGGATGGAAGCTCATCTCCATCGGGGCTGGGAAGGCCACAGCAGGCCGGCAGCAGCCCGGCCTGGGCACTGATTGCACTAATTGGTGATTACAGAGGGAGGAAGGTGTTTCCAGCAGCATGTCCTGGTATTAGTGACAAATCCAGGCACGGGGCTCTCTCTCTCCATCTTCATCCGCGCCTTGGGTGGGGAAGAGCAGGTTCAGTGACCTGGCAGTGCTGCATGGACACAGGGATGGAATCCAAGGGGAAGCAGGAAGGGTTTGGGGTGAGGGATTGGGATTTTGGAGGTCACCTCATGGCTCATCACCCTCCTCCCACCCCAGTGCCACTGACCACCTCCATCCTGGCCACATCACAGCTCAGGGGAGCCGGGAAGGCACTGCAGGAGCATCCTTGCCATGATCTGTTTGCCAAGAGGCCAAGTTCATTAGAGGCCCGGCACGTCTGCGGGGCCACCATGTGACAGGCCGGGAGCCGCTGGTATTTGTTGTCTTAATGCACAAGTACTCGGGGACTGGAGTGATAAGGAAAAAACTGTTCGGAATCCTCTGCTCTACACGCTCAGGGTGGCACGGGCCCGAGCGATATTGAAAATCAATAGTCACGTGGTGCTTTGAAGGTTAGAGGTCCCCTGAATTAACTTTCTAGTACTAAATTACCAGATCTATTTATTTATTTATTTACCTACCTGCCTCTTTATTTATATATTTATTTCCCCTTTTGTGGTGCTGGCTTTAAAGAGGCACGGCCTGCACCCGGAGTGAGCAAACAGCAAAAGCCTTCAATACTTAGTGTGAGGATTTAAATGTGAGGGTTTTAATCATCAGCAAATTTAGGAGACACAGAACAATGTCCAAAATGGCAATGGAGCCATGAGCATTGGTAGTGGGCTGAAAATCAAAGTGCTGCTTCAGTTTTTTAAGTCACGTCTGTACAGCGCCTGCACTTGTGCGTCATGTAGTATTTAAATTAATCAGTGTTTTATTATTAACAGTGTTTAGAAAATGTAAAGGAACGGTGTTATTTACGATATTTATTCATTAGGAATGATCAAATAATATTGTCACAAATAAATTGGATGTTTAGAGTCAAAGCCTGTGAAGACTTAAACATTGCTTTTCACCCCTGAGCACACTGCACTCCCAAGGACTGCTCCAGTGAGTAGCTACTCAACACCTGGAAGCACATTCATGACAGGTCTTTAGCTCCTCTGCTTGCAGGTACTGCAAAACTCATATCATGGGTTTTTTGACTGAATAGATTTCTTATTTAATTTATTCCAATGTTACCCTTCCCCTTCATTTTCATTCCTCAGCTAGACCGGCAACTGGAATTTCAATATCATAGAATCACAGAATATCCTGAGTTGGAAGAGACCCACAAGAATCAGCAAAGTCCCACTCCTTGAATATTGGAATATTGAACATTTGCAGCCTGGGTTAGTGTTCCTCAGCAGGGCCAGCAGGAATCTGGGTCCCAGCAGCCCACTGGACATGGGGCTGTGGCTGTGGGAGCTTTGGGATTTGGCAAACATCCTTAGGGACACCCTGCTGGGCTGGGCATTAGCCACCTTGGCATGCTCTGTAGGATCCCAGGATTGGGTTGGGCTGGAAGTGACCCCAAATCCCACCCAGTGGCACCAGGGACACCTCCTGGCCTGGCAGTGGCAGCCGTGCTGGGGGCTCTGGTGGGGCTCTGGTGGGTGCCAGGGGCTCTGGTGGGGCTCCCCAGGGTGCCCCCCACCCCTTTTCCATGGGAACATCCCTGTGGGCAGGGGCAGCCCCGGGTTCTGTCCCCTCTGTGCCTCCTGACCCCTCCGGGTGACCGCAGGGAGGGAAGATCTGAAGCAGCCACAGAGGCTTTGAAGCAGCAGATGTGGCAGGAGGAAAACACTTCCAGGAGTTTTAGACACAGCAAAAGATTTTTCTTTCTGGGTCAGAGACACTTCTCCAAAGCCTTTTTTTCTAGAAATACGTGGCTGTTTTCAGATTTATTGACTGCTACAGCTTGAATCTAATTTTCTCTTATGGCAGTGTGTCTGTATTTGTCTGTGCTGTCCCAGCCAGGAAGGGACACCCTGGTGCTGCCACCAACAGGGCACTGAGCTGGGCCAGGGGCACAAATAAAATCCAAAATAAAGGGAAAAGATCCAGCAGAACCACTCAGGTCTCATCGCTGGACTAGATGAAGCACCTTTAAAAAAAATTCCAAACCACACCTTCCTTGTAGGATTTTTCCAGGGAAATAGCAAGTGTCTTCTTTCAAAATGAAAATGTTTCTTTTTAAATTTTGAATTTATACTTATATGGTTAGTTATTGTATAATATCACCATATTATTATATACAATATATCACACCAATTAGTAATTACACAATAATATAATATAATATAATATAATATAATATAATATAATATAATATAATATAATATATAATATTATACAATATCATATAATAATATTTAATAATATTTAATAATATTTAATACTATAATATTATGATATATTATACATCATAAAATATTGATATTAATATTAATATTATTATATTAATATTATAAATGAATTTTTAAACTAAATAGAAAATAATTAAAAAATGAGAATTAAACTTAACCTTCTCAGCTCTGGAATTTCCAGCCTCTTGCTCATAAGAGTCAGACCCATCCCTGCCATGGCCACCTCCCATTTCTGTGTATTTCCAGGTCCCTTCCACCTGCACACAGAGGCTGTGAGCACACATTCCCAAAAGTGCAAACTAAAGCACAAGTTAAATTTTGATAAATAAACAAATAAAAGGATGAAGATCAGGCTGTAACTAATTAAAAAAAAAAACAAAAACAAACCCTCCTGGTGCAAAGGGTCTGTTGAACTCCTACATAATGAATGTGAAGAGCCCTGGTCATGTAATACAGGATCCATGCACCCACAAATTCCCACATAAAGTGAATTTTACCAGGGTAGAAACCAGGAAAATCTTCCCCTGCTCATCTGAGATCTCTGCTACCATAAACATTTTGGTTAAGCAGTGGATCTGTTGTGGCTGCCCCTGGATCCCTGGCAGTGCCCAAGGCCAGGCTGGACATTGGGGCTGGGAGCAGCCTGGCACAGTGGGAGGTGTCCCTGCCATGGCAGGGCTGGCACTGGGTGGGATTTGGGGTCCCTTCCAACCCAAAGCATTTTGTATTTCTCTACTACAGATAAAAGTTTCCATTGCAGTTTTTCCTCAGTTCCTTTATTTATATAAATGGAGGAATATAATAGGGATTACTGACACATTGCTGGGCATGGGAGGAACTGTTGCTGTTATTGGTGACTTTTTTCATGAATAAGAGACATGGAATTTTAAAAACACCATTTGAAAGCAGCACATGAACCAAGATTTCCTGGTTTGCACATACACAAAACAACCCTACAGAAACGCTAAGTTTTATTTTTTATAACTGCCATTCTTAACTCGCACACAACTCCCCTAATGTTTATTTCCACCAGCAATCTTATTAATTCCCATACTACTTCTGGACCATGCTTGCACCACAGAAATAATTTTAATTGAACATTTATTAAAATAAATGCTTTGTCAGGATATCCCCACTCCATCTGGCTGCACTGGGCAGGCTTTATTTCCTGGATGTGTCTGCTTTATACAACGTCTTCTCCCACAGCTCTCGCTGACGACCAGAGCTGATGATTAGATTGGGGTGGCTCTTGCCCAGCAGTGTTTTGTGCCACTGCCCTCTCTGTCTCGTGGACATGAGCTCACATCCATGCTCTCCGCAGGACTCTTCCTCCTGTGCTGCACACAACAGGGTTTATTTGGGAAAAGACATCCACAGCCCACCAAGCTGACAAAAGGCAGAGATCTGCTATAAATAACTCACCCTGCCAGGCTGCACGGGCTGTGTTTGGTGGTTTTGTTTTTATTTTTTCTTGGTTTGGTTTTTTTGGTCTTTTTTTTTTTTTAATGTGGTGTTTTTTTCTTTT
>VZRF01006375.1:126358-143858 GCA_013396875.1 Vireo altiloquus
CCTGGGCACCTCCTCCGGCCAGGCTGGGCACCTCTCCGGCCAGACTCCGGCCAGGCTGGGCACCTCTCCGGCCGCACATTCCCTCACACGGTTCGGAGCTGCTCTGGATGAGCTCGGGGAGCAGCGCTGGCTCCCCATCCCTGCATCACCCCGCCCAGGGAAGGAGCAAAACCCGGCGGCTGCTCTCTCCCAGCCTCCAGCCCGCGGGGATGGGGACAAGGATGCTCGTCCTGGGTCCTCCTGGAGCAATAAATCGGGGAGGAAAAGGGGTTTGGAAAGGTGGGAAAAGGAAATAGGGGATTCTATGCTGGCTAAAAGTGATGCACGGCAAAAGAAGAGGGGTTAGGGAAAGGTAACCACGCCGAGAGGTGAGGTTTGAGGACAGGGAGGGGAGGGAAAAAAGAAAAGAGAGTAAAAAAGAGAGGAAAAAAAGAAAAAAGAGAAAAAAAGAAGAAAAAAGGACAAAAAAGGAAAAAAGGAAAAAAGATAAAAAAGAGAAGAAAGAAGAGAAAAAAGAAAAGTAAAAAGAGATTAAAAAGGAGAAAAGAGAAAAAAGAAAAAGAGAGAAAGAGAAAAAAAAGCGGAATAAAGGATAAAAGCTGAGAAGTGGGAGGAATGTGCCTGCTCCAGGCACGGGTTCTGTGTGTGTGTTTGTTCCTCACACCCCGCACACGTTATCCGAAACCCAACCAGCAGCCAGGCCTTTGACAAGCTGCGTTTGCACATCAGCACCGCCGAATGCTCCTCTCTAATGGCCAGCGAGGGCTGTCAGGAGTGTTTCCCATTGTTTTTCGAGGCGGCGCAGTGGCGAGGAGCGCAGGGCACGGCCCCTCACACGGCAGCCTCGGAGCCTTATTTCTGTGCCATTTCTCCCAGAATTGCAAAAGCAACCACAATTAAACCCCGGAAATCCCATTCTTTGAGGGTTTTTGCGTTCCTGTGGGGTTCTTATTGGGAAATTATTCTTGAAATAGTCCCTAAATCTTACAGGATTCCCCTTGGAATGCTGTGCTTTAAGTTTTTAAGGGGTTTTCTGAAGGTTTACTCATTTTTTGCATTTTCTTTAAGGGAGCAGCTTTGCAACACCACCTTTCCCAATAAATAACCATGTTAATACCAAGTCTCTTGGAGCTGGGTGCAACACGGTATTTATAGATAATATAAATTTAAGACGGCGAGAAAAATGATTTAAAGTAGCAATCTGTGATTTTTCTAGAAGAAATAATAATCATAGAAGCATAGAATGGTTTGGGGTGAAAGGGATCCTAAAGATCATAAATGTAATGATGATAATAATAAAAATAAGTGTTAACAGGAACAGTTTAAAATCACCACTCCTTGTTTATAACTTAATTTGGAAAGTGATGTGTCCTACCAACATCATCGATGCCACTGACACAGAAAATACCAATTATCACTTAAAAAAAGTTCCCGAAGCTTGAGAACTGCTTAAAAAAAATTAAATGGAAACTTTTAAGGGCCTGATCTTTCTCGCCCCGATCAGATGACTAATTCCTCTAATTCCAAAGACCAGGAAATTTGGGCACATATCTAAAAACGTCCCCAGCACACCAATGAATTGGTTTTCTGTTTAAGATGCCTCCAGTCTGAGCTCATTACGCCGCAAACTCGGCGTGCATGGAAGTGATCTGTAACAATCCTGGAGCCTGAGGCCCTTTTCCATTTGGGATTGATACATGGGATGGAATCTGCATTTTTCATCCCCAACAGTACAACCAGTGTGGCTGCACTTCTGCTGCAAATCCGATGCAGGAAATACAAGAGAGTCCTTCAAAAATATTCCCATTTGCCTTGGACTGGCTGCAGAGCCTGTTCGTACAGGGAAAAAGAAAAAGGACCTGCTGCAAAATTCAGTTTCTTCCCTGGTCAAGGACATCTATTTCATTCTAAATGTAATCCTGCCAAAACAAATATTATTTTTGAATCTTTCATTATCCTTGGCTCTGGGAAGGGCTGGAGCAGCGTGCTGGTCTGGGATGCTGCAGGCCAGGATGTGCCATGTGCGTGCCCAGGCTGGATGGGGGTGCTGACAGGGCAGGGCAACACAATTCCTGGGGAAAAAGGCACAAGGCTGGTGCCTGCCGGGGGGAGCGAGGTGGTTTGTCACACACAGAGAGCCTGGGGCTGTTTCCATCAGCTCCACACATTGTCCCCAACCCCACACATGGGATGGGGACCCCTGGGCACCTGTAGGGGCAGAGAGTGACCCAAACCCAACCCAAACCCCAATCCCTGCACCCCTCGGCGTTGCATTACTTTATTTTATTACAGCTTTATTTATATACGCAATATATGACACATATTTTATTTATCTTTGTCACTTGTCTTTTATACACATATGCACATATGCACACACACAGACACACGTATTTCACCAACGCCCAATGTGCATTTGGGTGCTAAGGGTTATTCCTGTTCCCCCCAGGCCCTCTCGGTCCCCCCCAGACCCCCCAAACCTGGAGGGAACCCGGCCCCGCCGCGCCCTCTGTGGGGCAGCGCCCGAACTGCACCGCGTGTCCCTGTCCCTGTCCCTGCCCCGCCCCTGCCCCTGTCCCTGTGATTGTCCTTGTCCTTGCCCCTGCCCGTCCTTGTCCTTGTCCTTGTCCTCATCCCTGTCCCTGCCCCTGTCCCTGCCCCTGTCCCTGCCCCTGTCCCTGCCCCTGTCCCTGCCCCTGTCCCTGCCCCTGTCCCTGCCCCTGTCCCTGCCCCTGTCCCTGCCCCTGTCCCTGCCCCTGTCCCTGCCCCTGTCCCTGCCCCTGTCCCTGTGATTGTCCTTGTCCCCATCCCTGTCCCTGTAGCTGTCCCCATCCCATCCCTTCCTGTCCCCATCCATCCCTTCCTGTCTCCATCCCTGCCCATCCCTGTCCACCTCCACCTGTCCCTCTCCATCCCTGACTGTCCCTGTCCCTTTCCCTGTCCACTCCTTCTTGTCCCTGTCCCCTCCCTGCCCAGCCCTGTCCCTGTCCCCCCGTGCCTGTNTCCCTGTCCCCTCTGCCTGTCCTGCCCATCTCCACCCTGCCCACCCCTGCCCACCCTGAATCCCTGACCCAGAACAGGATTTCACTCCCAAACTTGGCTGTTACCTGCCCCAAACCCAGCTCTCCCCATCCCCGTCCCCACAAAAACAAAGTCACATCCCAGAAAAAGCCCAAATACCTGAAAAAAAACCCCCAGCGAGGGATGCAAATGTGGGAAAGGTTAAAGTTGACGTCTGCTGCCGCCTGCTTTTGGTGCCAGCATGTATTAGAGATATAAAAAAATAATAAAATACACCCAAACTGTACATATTATAAGGCCATATTTTTATCTCGGGGTTCTGGTGACACGTACAAACCACTTGAGCTTTGCTTCTGTGGTTTATACCGCCACGAGAAACCCTTGATAAAAATACAGCTTTATATTGTACAGTGGGGTATAGTTTATTTTCCCCATATATCACACCCGGTGTTTTATTTATAAACAGACCCAAAGACACTTGCACATGCAAAGCAGTTTTTTTATTGAAGTAATTCCAAGGTATCAATAATCCTGGATTAACTAACGCATCGCCACACAATAATTTTTGGAGGGTAGCAATGGCCTTTCTAAAGAGACATCCATGAAAATATGATAAAACACATAAAAAAATCAGTATTTCCATGTTACAATTTACGATTCCCATACTGGAAATTTCAGCTTCTGGTGGCTCATACTCGCAGAGAATCCTGCTAAAACCACCTCAAAATTTAGCTTTAATGTCTCTTGAATCCTTCCTACGAAGAGGCTACGGGAAATAAAGCTCCAGATAACAGAGAAAAGCAGAAATCAGAAGGAAAACTCAAATGATAAAAAAAACATGCTGCTGATAAGGAAGCAACTATGATGAGCTTTTCAATATTTTCCCTAATTTGGCTAATCAAACTGCTTATCCAAAACACACAATTTGTCAGCAACATCTCATTCCCTGCTCTATGCAAAAAAAAAAAAAAAAAAAAAAAAATTCCCATCTCCCAGCCCAAAAAGCAAAGGCAGGAATAAGGAATTCAACAGCTGCCTGCTTCTGCAGAGCTCTCCTGTTTAGGTAAATCACCATTTTCTGCCCCAAACTGGGGAGGGGGAACCAGCCCCCACCACCAGCCAGACGCCTCCTCAGGGGGAAGCTTCCACCTCACATTTGCCACGTCCCTCCCACTCCCTTATCCTTGCTTTAATGGACATTAAAAATAGAACAAAACAGGGCTGGAGATGGGAACAAAATCCGTGCACAACAGGCCCGGATCGCTGTAGTCATTCTGCTGTAAAATGTAAAAACAAGAAAGGGCAGCCGAGCTGCCTCCCCCAGGACGCATCCAGCTCCTTTAATACAGTGGTGCCACCGCGCATTTCACTTCGGATGTTGCATTATATTTGTGTGTCACTCAAATATTTACTGTTTTCCTGAGTTCTGCTGGGCGCTCGGAGAGCTTGTTACACGCCCAGGAGCCATGGCTGCGTGTCGTGGCCCTTTAGCGGGCCAGCTTCTCCTTCTGCAGCTTCTCCTTCTGCAGCTTCTCCTGCAGCTTCTCCTGCAGCTTCTCCTTCTGCAGCTTCTCCTTCTGCAGCTTCTCCTGCAGCTTCTCCTGCAGCTTCTCCTCCTGCAGCTTCTCCTCCTGCAGCCTCTCGTGGTGCAGGAGCCACTCCTTCAGCAGCTGTCCCCCGCCGTAGTTGCCGGTGTCCCCACTGCTGCGGATCACCCTGTGGCACGGGATGATGATGGGGATCTGCACCAAAACACACCAAAAAAAATGCAGGAGGAGCAAAGGGTGAGGCCAAGAGGAGCACACCAGGAATGCCAGGATGTGGTGTCCCCTGGATCTGCCACAGGCTGGACTGGATGGGTTTGTGTTTTCCAGCCTCATCTTTCCTGATGCTGTGGTTCCACTGATGCCAGAAAGACTTTTTGTCTTTTCTTTTATACCTCCCTCTTATATACCTTTTTATATAGTTTGATGTGTTCTCAGTGCTTTTAGCCCACACACTGTGACTTCCCAAGGCTGATAACTCAGCTCAGCCCCACGGCACCGTTAAACCAGGAGAGCAAACATCCTGGGAGCCCCAGACACCAAGGGCCTCTCCAGAACACATTTTGGAACCTCAGACAGGCCCAGCCAGGGGGAAGGTTCCTCACAACGAGGGCTTCACTCCAGCCTCTCACTGGGGGATCTTTGATAAATATGTTAATTTTGCAAGGCCTATAATTGTGTGTATTTCAGTGTGACAGGTCCATGCATTTTCAGGGCATTCCACCTGGACCAAGTGCTGCACCCAATGATCCTGAAATAAATCCCGAGGTAAAAACCCCTTTTCCCCATAAACTGTGTTTTGGTTTTAAGACCAGGGCAAGGCAACACCACGAGTCTGTAAATCCAGTGGTATAAAACCCAGGAGCTGTGTGGCACTAGGCTTGCAGGGCCATGCTCCTGGCAGAGAATGAATGGAGCCCATCACCAACCCCGGAGACCACCCCAGTTCTTGGGGAAAAACAGGAATGGACAGGAATTTTAACATATAAAAATGATGTGAAGTCTTTAAAAGGATAAACCTGAGATATTAAATCCCATATAGAAAATCTTCCCTGCAGCAGCAGGTTCTGTTGCCCTGTGCCAGCTGATCCCTCAGTGCCCAGGATAGGGGATGATGCCTCACAGATCCAAAATGTGCATGAGGAACTATTTAGATGGGATATTGGGAATTAGGAATTGTTCCCTGGGAGGGTGGGCAGGCCCTGGCACAGGGTGCCCAGAGCAGCTGTGGCTGCCCCTGGATCCCTGGCAGTGCCCAAGGCCAGGCTGGACATTGGGGCTGGGAGCAGCCTGGCACAGTGGGAGGTGTCCCTGCCATGGCAGGGCTGGCACTGGGTGGGATTTGGGGTCCCTCCCAACCCAAACCAGTCTGGGATTCCATGATCATCCCAGGATTAGAATATTTCTAGGAAAAAACCAGAGCCCTGAGAAGAGGTCCCAGTGCCTCGGCTCCCTGGCAGATCCTCAGTGCAGCACCTCCACTTGCACCCCAGAGAAATTCTCTGCAAGACCAAGGCACTATTTATTATTTAGCAGCAAGTCAATCCAAAACGGGTTGTGAATTTTTAAAACATCCAACAGGAGAAGTCTCATTCCGACCTAACCAATTTTAAGAACCCTTTTTTCCCCCCCCCTCTGCCTTCTACTCCCTATCATTTATAACCACACGACACAGATTCTGCAAAATCAATGCCAGAAGTTACATAATGGACTGATAATGCAGAGAAGAACATAAACGTGGGGCTTTTTTTTTTTCTAAATTTTTTATTACAGGTGATTATCATAGCTGAAGTACACACCATAAAAACTGCAATACATCATCTCTAATCACGGGTGTGTTTTGGTAACTGCATAGTAATGGCATTGCAACAGTGGAGCTGGGACAGCAACAACTCACCCAACAGGGCAGTTCTCACAAATTTGGATATTTCCAGTCAAAAAGTATAATTTATTTCTATGTGGACACACAGACAAATTGAACACTTTACCCTCACTTATTTTAATCCCATTTAATCATTACAGTTCAAGCACTGTGGTATATTTGAGCCTGGGATACACAAACCCCAAAGTAGCTGAATAGCTACTTGGCCAGACCATAAACTGACAGGGTTTTTTTCTGGGTGTTCCTTCAGCTTTCCTAACTCATTTCAATGCCTGAAATTTAAAATCTTAATCTCAGCCCACATTAAATGGGAATACACACAAGTGCTTATTGTTGTTGAAGATTTAAATATAAAAAAAGGCTTCCAATATCTGCTTTATTTGGAGGTGGCAATGCCACAAGTGATTCATGCATCTGTGACCACTCCAGTGAGCACCAAGAAAAGCTTTGCTCCATGCCAGGCCATCCCACAGCTACTTTATGACTTCTCTAAAGAAATTGGGGTTTTTTTTGCAAGTGTTTTTCTGGTTTTGGGGTTTCTCTGCCTCTACACTCCCCGCAGTTACTGCAGGAGGCTTGGCTTGAGTGACAAAGCCATAATAATACACTGCAAAACATCTCTGAGGTTCATCTGCAGTTCTTTAAAAACACACCCAGTAAAGCAGCAGATTTTGGTGGTAAGGTTATAAATCTTGGTGGAGAAAAAAAAAGAAAGGACTTTATTTTCAGGTGTGGGGTCTTGGAGGATCCTTGGGTGGATCCAGGATCTGTGCAAGGCACAGGGAAATGGGGCTGAGCTGCTCACCACCAAGCAAAAAGAGGGAGTATGAAATAAATGCCACTTTTTCCACTCCCAAAACAAAGAATTCCATGCTGAGATTGTCCCAACACAAGCACCCATCCGTCACCCTCCACAGCTCTGGATGCAGAGGTGGCAAAAAGACCATACCAGCACTGTAATTTAAAAATATTGAATATTGCTTCAGTTTGGCTTAATTGTGGTGACAACGTTCAGCCTACTAAAATAATTAAACCTGCTAAAATTTATTAGGGCCCTGAGGACATTTTAGAGGGAGAACTACCCCAGTCTGGAGCTTTAATGCCTCAGCTACATTTAATGTAATTTTTATCAATAACCAAGCAGCTCATAATATTACAGCGCCGCTGAAATCTTCATGCTGTGAAATCTAATTCCTCTACTCCACGAATCCATCACACACACAGCCCCTACCTCAAACGCTATAAAACTTCCAAACCCAGAGATTTGTCTCCAACAAAAAAATAACATGAAGGAGCCCTCGGATCGATGCTGGAGTCCCTCTGATTCGGGCACCAGCTGAATATTTTCTCCAACTTCGCTTTTGTTCTTCTGGGTAGAGGCCCACAAGGGAAAGAGCTTGTTTTCACTCGCAGCCTCATCAATACCTAAATCCTGGTGAACAAGTGACACTGAGAAGCTGTAATCAATAGCTCCCTGTGCGTTTTTTCTTCTGGTCAAATGGTTCAGCACTACTGACAGCCCTGACACTCGGAACATGATGCTAAATCTTTATCAACAGCCATCTGGGTGAGTGGCAGAACAAGGCTGGGCTGGTCATTAACGCTCGTGGCGATCTGTGAATAAACCAACTCCTCCAGAACGCGTTTGTTTAGGGAAAAAAGGTGGGGGAAAAACTCCCTGCCTGCGGGATCGATGGCTCTGAACTGTGTTTAGCAAATTCTGGTGGCTCCCAGGGCTCAGTCTGAGGTGAGGGAACCATCCCATGGCACAGCTGAAGGGCTGGAGAGCTCCCAAATCCTCCTGGAGCAGCCAGGCCACGATGGAAACAGCTGAGATATCATGTTGAGACACACTCAGCAAAAAAGAGTCTTGTGGTTTGCTCATGTCACAGAATCCCAGACTGGCTTGGGCTGGAAGGGATCTTAAAGATCATTCAGCTCCACCTCCTGCTTTATCTCCCCCTCTTCCCAGCAGGAACAAATCCTGTGATGGGAGCCAAGGTGGGTCCTAGGTTATCACCAGCCACCAAAGGAAGCAAAGACATTAGGAATGAAAATATTAGGAGAAGTTTCTTCCCCCAGAGGGTGCTGGGCACTGCCCAGGCTCCCCAGGGAATGGGCACAGCCCCGAGGCTGCCAGAGCTCCAGGAGAGTTTGGGCAGCACTGCCAGGGATGCCTAGGGTGGGGTTGTTGGGGGGTCTGTGATGGGACAGGAGCTGGAATGGAGGATCCCAGCCCAGAATATCCCTTCCCACTCAGGATATTCTGTGATTCAATGAATGAGCACACAGAAGGTTTTACAGCATTTCAGATCCACCCTTCACAATCTTCTCATAAATACACAGCTGCCCCTCCAGTGTTCAAAGCATTTTGCCTGAATATCCGTGGTTTAGCTCAATATTATATCTGTGCTGCAGGACAGATTGATGCAATATCCTCGATTTGGGACAGATTGACACCAGCATCAGGCTGTGCCCCTGGCTGGGGTGAGCCCAAGGAACAGCACAGCTGGAGAGGGCACAAACCCTGCACAGGCAGCTCTGAGTGCCACGATCAGACCACTGAAGACATCTTATTTAAGGCACAGAACACTCATTTAGGATGGCCTTGGACTAATCAGCCCAACATTCTCCATTTCCCATGAGCCTCTGTGATTTCCTTTTGATCCTCCTCTACCAGTCTAATGAGATTTTTAATTGAACTTTATGGGTTCCCTTTGAGGACCACAGACCTTGCAATCAGTGTGAACCACAGCAAACTCTGGGAAGTTTCTCCTGCAAGAGGTGAGCCATCCCCACCCTGTCCTGGGCATAAACTGAGGCAGCTGCTGCTGGCACCTCTTCCACCTTCTCATAACGCTGAAGGTCATCCCAGGAATTATGTTAGAATCCTGTGGAACACACACCACCCAAATTACAGACCAAGCCTTGATCTGTAGGAGGGAGAAACGGTAAAGAAAGGTGAGTTTGTGACTTTATCCCAGTGCTTGAGGGACAATGTGTGATGCCCAGCTCGGGGTTATTTCAAAGGGTCCTTCTTCCTGGTATTATCACCCTCACTCCATCAGGTTTATCACAAATCCATCCATCAGCACACCAGGCTGCTCCAAGCCCCATCCAACCCGGCCTTAAGCACTTCCAGGTATGGGTTTGGGGTTTGGAGTGAGGGTTTAGACCTTGGGTGATTGCTGAGGAATCTCTGACCTCCCGTGTTGTTTTCACATTGCTCCTCTCAGCATCCTCTTTAATAACATTTGTAGGAGGCTGCAGCGTGAAGTTGCAAATTGGGTCAGAAAATCTGTTTTCGCAAGAGTTGATGGCTTTATATATAGAAATAACAAAGGTGAGGGGGGTTTCTGCAGTGCCACATTTTATCTTTACGTTTCCCCTCATGCATAAAATCCGTGTGTATCAGGCACAGTCAGCCTGCACAGGATGGCTCACAGGTGAAGGACCACGGAGACATTTCTGTGGGAAATAGGAGGAGCAGGGAACAGTTGCTCCCACTGAAAGTGATGTGTGTGTGTGTGCTTGCACGTGGAAAATGGATGGAATTTCAGATTACCTCCAGGAGATGAGCACTGGCAAAATTGTGGTTTGCAATGGGCAGGACTCTCATTACATTACTGATTTATTTTTTTTTTTTTTTTAATCATTAGCTTTCTATGATGAAATATCGAGGTGGTATTATATTAATACAGCCCTTTCTCCCTACAGCTATACATTATTATCTATAACTATAGCTTAAACATTTTCTGCTGGGGACAGAAACCACTGCAGCCACAGTATGGGCTGGGAAACAGCAATAATAACTAGGACCCCATTTAAAAAAATTGCAGTAGCTTTGCTGTATATTTTCAGAACTATTTTCATCCTTCCTCACAGGGGAAAAGCAGGAATTTTCACACCACAACCTGCTGTTACTGCTACTTTGGATGCTACTGCTCCACTGCAGCCTGAGGGCAAAGCTGGGTACATTTCTAGGCGATAGCAATTACATCTCCTTTTGCACAACACTGGATTGTTATTCTTTGAGAGCTGTTTCCTGTAGGTTTGCATTGGATTGCCTCATCTTAATGTACACCAGATTATATTGGAAAGCATTCCATCATATTAAAATAGTTTGTATTGTCAAGTACAATGCGGGGTATTGACAAAACACTGCTTTATGCTGCTGATAGGAACTGCTTCATAGGGAAATCTGATGGATGCTGGTAATATCAGAGTGGCC
The DNA here is from genome assembly GCA_013396875.1 of Vireo altiloquus. Classification (NCBI taxonomy): domain Eukaryota; kingdom Metazoa; phylum Chordata; class Aves; order Passeriformes; family Vireonidae; genus Vireo; species Vireo altiloquus. The sequence goes on from VZRF01006375.1 coordinate 137,034, forward strand.
TTAAAGCTTAACCCCACAAGGACATGTGTGGCTCTCCCTGGCTGGGTGCTACCCGTGGGGAGTTGTGGAATGAGATGGGCTTTAAGGTCCCTTCCAACCCAAATTGTTCTGGGATTCTGTGGGTTTAGGGAATTGAACTGCTCCTCAAACAGTGCAGGTCCACCTGTCTGAGCCCCCATACCCTGCCAGGGCCAGGATGGGGCTGATCCCAACCCAGACACACCAGGATATGTCACCCACTGAACCTCACCCTGGCTTCGGACACAAACCCAGGGGACTCAGGTCCATAAATACACCCAAAAAGCTAAACCCAGATGAAGAAAAGGGAAAGATAATTACTGGGGAAACACACAGAGACTGATTAGTGTAACATAATGTTTTTCCAAAACCCACAGGCCTAACCTAGAGTGCTGCTCCCTCCAGCTGGTTTGGGGTAGAACTCACCTCCAGAATCCCAGACTGGTTTAGGTTGGAACTCACCTCCAGAACCCCAGGCAGGTTTGGTGGGAAGGGACCTCAAAGCTCATCCCATTCCACCTCTGCCATGGGCAGGGACATCTCCCACTGTGCCAGGCTGCTCCTGCCCTTGTTTTCAGAATCATATTTATGCCAGAGTGGATGCACTGTTCTTAACATAACCAAAACCACTTTAACCTGCCCAGTAAGGTCCATGTGGAAGATAAAACACTTCCCTGACCTAAAAACACCTAAGAAAGTTTGAGAACAACAAACTGTGCAGAGGCTGCTGAGTAACACAAGTCCTTCCCTTCCCAACCCAACACCATAAATGGCTGGGCATAAATCACACTTACCTGGGCTGTGCATTATTGCTGATTAAAAACACTTTACCCACCTTATACCTCACTGCAGACCAGTTTTTGGGGCAGATCAGTTCAACCCAAGGACATTTAGCTGGCAGAGCTCTCCAAATCCAGCATCTCCCCCCAGGCTGGGCTGGGAGGTGCTGTGGACTCACCGGGTTGCTCCTCATGGCTGCTCCCACGGCTCTGGCTGCCCGGCTGTTGCCAGCCAGATCTGCCAGCTGCTTGTAGGACATGGCTTCCCCAAGCTTCACGTCGTTCAGCAGGGTCCACAGCACCTGCCTGGTGAAGGAATCTGCGAGGCAGAGGGAGAGGAGTGGAGAAATTAGGACGAAACAGTCAAAAAGGCCAAGGCGAAGCGAGGCTCAGTAGTGATTTTCTAATTGAAACAGCCCCGTGCACTGTCCTGTTATTGTGCCCTGTATGACTACATTCAAATACATGATTATTAGAGAGAGTGCTTGGAGTAACAGATCACTATAAAAAAAGAGGACTCAAGGCTTTGATTTTCCTGTATTTTTAATTTGCTTCGAGTACAATTATCCCGTTAACTCGTACAGTGTGGCTTTTCCCATTAAATTGGCGGAGTATAAATTAGCATAGAGTCAAATTAAAAGGGAAGGAATGAGTGGCTGCACCTATCTGACAAAGGCCTGGCATCTCCAGCTAATTTCCAACTTGAGCTGGGACGTGGCAGAGACGCCCTAGAGCCAGCACACTCCGAATTATCCTGGCTGGCTGCATTTTATAGTGCAGACCCCCGAGCTACTGCTCAGCCCTACACACACTGCCGAGTGTAAGGACTGCCTGTGACCTTGAATGTCCTGCACATCCTTAATGATACAGGGAAAAAAAAAAAAGTAATGTATCGGCCATTATTTTAATTTTAATTCGGCAGCAAATTGCTTTGAGTGTTCCAATTGCTGAAATAATGAATAAGCAAATGCATTAAGAGCTGCTTTCTTTGGCATCTCAGGGTGTTACCCAGCCCAGGATTGGTTTAAGGAATAGTCCTGTTTGGATTTGAGTTGGGTTGAACACCTCTTGCTCTTCTGCAGTACTTGGAAAAGCTTTGGAGAGCTAACTTGTGGATAACTTACTGAGAGGAGTGAGCTGGTGACTTAAAAAAGGAAAAAAAAGAGAAGGGACCCCTTCCCCCAGCTGAGAGCCTCAGCCTCCTGCTCTGGCAAAGAAACAAACTGATTAAAAATATTTTCTTTCTTTAGTTGTCAAAAAAGACATCGATTACCTTCCGTAGGAAGGTGAAAAAATGTGATTTTGTTCTTAAAGGAAACCCATACGGCGTTATGTGTGTGTTAAATAATAAAAATCACTTCTTAACTGAAGGGAATGATAATCACTTCATTGAAAAAATCTGTTTAGTCTTTATTATAACATTAAGCAAATTAAACATCAGCATAATCCAGGTGATACGAGAAAAGGGTCATCAAAGAAATTAACTTTGTTGTTCATTAATTTACATGGATTAGTAGAGGGCAAAGAGATAGCAAATCTGCTCTAGTTTTTATGATATAATTTCAAACTGTACACCATTTGTGGCAGTAGGGTGACTTTGGGGTTAATCAGACTGATTTGTCCTTTTAATTGCTTTCTATTCAAAGAAAATTCATTAGATAATGTTCTCTTCAAAATTCATGAATCAATTTAACTGAAGAAACCACATTAACAGCTTTGGGTTCATTAGCACAAGCAGTTGTGTTACTGGCTGATTGCTACGAGGCTTTCCTTAGGCAAACAGATTTTGTTTACTGTGATTCCTTCAGAAAGGTTTCTTTCAAATCAAACTGGTCCTTACTATTTCTTAAACCTTTTTTAATCTGGCAGGATCAGCTTTAACCCCCCTGCTCAGGGGTCTTGGGGAGTCAGAAAATCCCTTTTTTACCCTCGGTTTTGGCAGGTTGGGATGGGATGGACGCGGAACTTTTGGGAAACTGTTGGAATCAGGGAGAAAAATGGAGCAAAGAGCACCTGGACACGGAGCAGCTGAGGGAGGATGGGGCAGCTCCAGAGCTCCAGAGTGCCAAGGGATGCCCAAATTCCCGAGGACAGGCTGATAGAGGGACACAGATTATCCTCCTCTCACACAGGGGCACAGATTATCCACTCGCCAGAGCCACTGAACATTTGTCATGGCAGAGGATTCCCTGCCTCTGCTCCCACAAAAACACTCGTGAAGAGTTCAAAAGAATGAAATACTCAGCGATCATGCACATCATCATTTTGGAAATGTATCTGAAAACTCAATTTCATCCTGTGGGGAGCAAATGCATTAATTAGTTGAAGCAGCTCGAAGAGACAGTGCCAAACACTGTCATTAAACTGTCTGCGAGTGTGAGTGCCTGTGAGCACAACCTGCCCAAATGAGATGGCTGAACTTTCCCCAATTTTCACTGTGTGCCAACGTTTTATGCCGTTAAATATCACTATAAAGGGCTGTAAAACCCCCCCATAAAAATGGACACACAGGAATTCTCTGGTTCCAGGAGAACTTGATGTTCTGGGGAGGCTGACACCAGCAGAGCCTCGGCTGAACTGAACCACCACTGGGAGCACCACGAGGTTTTTGTCCCTCCTGTGTCCCTACCTGCACGTGGTGTCAGCAAAAACTCCCCTCCAGGTGTTCCCTGACCACCCCTGTGCCAAGGGACACCTCCCACTGCCCCAGGCTGCTCCAATGTCCAGCCTGGCCTTGGGCACTGCCAGGGATCCAGGGGCAGCCACAGCTGCTCTGGGAATTCCATCCCAGCCCCTCCCCACCCTCCCAGGGAAGAATATTTACAGATAAATTATAAGCCCTGAAAAAGGACTTAACCTGAACCTGCTGTTGGTGCCTGAATCTCCCAAGGTCCCTCCTAACAGCCCAAGGGACCTTAATTCTCCACACAAACATGTTTAAAGCCACAGGGATAATGGAGAGAAAATCAATTTTACTTGAACACCAGCTGTACCATAACTTTTAACAGTGTAGTTGAAGGTGGTAATTAGTCCAAAGAAGTAAAATTGTACACTTCCAACTAATAATCACAGAATTATGGAATGGTCTGGGTTGGAAGAGACCTTAAAGCTCATCCCATTCCATGCCCTGCCATGGGCAGGCACACCTTCCACTAACTAATATGAATTATCTATTATTTACATATATATATGTTTGTATCCAATCTCTAACAAGCATTTTTGGTGTTGGTGAGGGGCTCAGTCCATCAGGATTCAGGATGGATGAGGGAAGAGCAGAGGGACCAGTGCCAGTCCCTCCCTGCCCCCTCTGTGCCTCCCCACACAGATCTTGGGGCCAGAGAGCTTCCCAAAACCCCACAGCCTCATTTTCCACCCTTTTTAATCTCTTTGATTAAGAGAAATTAAAGACAGCCTGTTTTATTCCATCCCCTCAACACTGATTGCTGGGAATGTTAGTTTTTGTTTGTCGTGTTGGTTTATTTTTGTGGTTTTTTTTTTTTTGCTTTTCTTTTTGTTTGTTTGTTTTTCCCCCAGAGTTTTGCAAATGCAAAGACAGTTATAAACACTTGCTCCTCCTCAGCAGCTTTTTCACAGCCTGCCTGGGGTGCTACACAGACAACTTTTCTCGTTGTTTTTTTCACTTATTGGTTTTCACTGTTATTACTATTAGTTAAAAAAAAAAACCAACAAACCAAACATTCAAGCACAACAGTTCAAAAATACCCAAATCTGTCTAGAAAACAGCAGTTCCCACTGCAGCAGCAGCTCCCACCTAAGCCAGAAAACTCAAATTGGCTCTTGGATCTGGGAAGAACATGTTCACAGGCACACTTCTGAATTTTACTGACAACAGGCAATGGTGTAAACGATGAATCCAAGCAAAAAAAGCCGATTTTTAGCAATTTTGAGCTTTCTTTGAGCCATATTAAACCTGTCACCATACCCCAGACTGACCTAGCAAGTGATGTGTGAAGAGATAATTGTTTAATTCAAACATTTTGCTCTTGCTATGAGGCATTTCCCACCCCTAGCAGTGCCCAAGGCCAGGCTGGAGCAGCCTGGGACAGTGCAAGGTGTCCCTGCCCATGGCAGGGGTGGCACTGGATGGGCTTAAGGTCCCTTCCAGCCCAAACCAGGCTGTGATTCCATGAAATATCAGGCACTTTTATTACGCTTTTATGTGTTGCCTGTGCACATATATTTGCAAAATGCAATATAATAGAACAGAAACTTGACTACAATGTATAAACTTGCTGCCTGCCTGTATCAATTCAGTGCAAAATGGACCAAAATGCTTCCTTTTAACACCTCTAACATCCAGGCTGGCTCAGGCTGAGTGTGAGCTACATTAAAACCCAATTAATGGGAGCCGTTCCCAATCTGTGGTTTAACACAGTTTTACACACAGTTCCCTTCAGGTTTCCGAGGGGGTTGTGGGGCCAAATTCTATCCTTAGAAGCAAGGAACTCTCCCTCGAGCTCACCCAGCAGTATTTCTGCAGGTTAAACTCCCTGGAAGTCAGTTTAGGGTGTTTAACTCGAGCAGTAACTGATATTCTGACCCATTTTTTACACAGTACCCTCAACAGCAGTTTACTACAACTCGCAGGTGTCATTCCAGAGCTGATGGAAAGGAGGAGTTGGAGGCTCAGCAGCAGCCCTTGGACCTCGCTGTCCATGGGAACTGCCCTGGATTCCCACTTCCAAACCCAAACCTGAGCCAGGCTTCACACAAACCACGACTCCTTCAACTCCAGCAGCTCCATCCAAGCTGAACATTCACACCAGACTTGGGAAAGGCTGGGGCTGGATTTGGGGGTCTGTGGATGGAGGAATTACAGAGGACTTGCCGAGTCCCTGCTGGATGTCCCAACACTCCCTGCCAGGTGGTTTGTGAGGCCGTGAGCAGCACTGGTGTGGTTCCATCTTAAGTTTTAACTTTTATATATTTTCCACCTGATTATCCCCTGAGCTCCAGGAGGGAAGAACAAATGCTCTGGATGAAGAGATAGAGGAAATATCACTCTTTTCCCAGCCAACCAACTGTGGCAGCCAAGGTTTGTGCTGCAGAGGGGATGGGGGGAAGCATCAAATCAATTTATTTTTCCCCGACATCACTTTTATGCTGATTCCTGAGAATCCACCCCGTTTTCCTGCACTAAGATTTCCCTCACCACACCTGTACTCAGAGATGAGAGCCTCCTCCTTGGCATGCTCTCCCTCTGCACCACTCTCCTGAGACCTCACCTGCTGTGCTGCACCCAGCTCTGGGCTCGAGCAGGGGGAGGACATGGAGTGAGTCCAAAGGAGGCCACGGAGATGCTCCAAGTCCTGGAGCCCCTCTGGAGACAGGCTGGGAGTCTCCAGCCCCAGGGAGACCCTGGAGCCCCTTCCAGTGCTTCAAGGGGCCCCAAAAGAGCTGGAGAGGGACTTGGGACAAGGGCAGGGAGTGCCAGGACAAAGGGAAACAGCCTCAAGTTGCACCAGGGAAGGTTTAGGTTGGATATCAGGGAAGAGTTCCTCACCAAAGGCTGTCCAGCCCTGGCAGAGCTGCCCAGGGCAGGGCTGAGTGCCCATCCCTGGAGGGATTTCACAGCCCCGTGGATGTGGCACTTGGGGACATGGGGCAGTGCTGGCCTTGGGAGGGCTGGGAATGGTTGGACTTGGTGATCCTGGAGAGTTTTTCCAACCCAAACTCTTCTGTGATTCTATTTCTCCATCTGCATCTCTCCTTCAGCAGAGCTGCCTGATCCCAGCAGTGCTGCTGGAGACACATCACCCCCAAGTATTTCATGTGCACAAACATCCCAATGAGCATCCAAACTACAGAACCCTCTCCAGCTGCCACTTCCCATCTTTCAGCCTGAAGTAAATGATACCAGAAGAGTTAAGGCTAGACCTGCTCACTTGAGGCACACACAAAGCCTAGTCAGGCTCAGCTTTACTTCCCTCTCACGAGTGTAAATGCTCTGACAATCTCAGTGTCATTCCCAGGGCACAGGGACACAATCTCACCCCTCCCCTTGTGT
>VZRF01006375.1:153828-171328 GCA_013396875.1 Vireo altiloquus
TCTCTCCATCCTCAGACTCTTCCAAGGTCTCATCAGTGATGGTTACCCTGAAAGGCTCCACCTAAACCCCACGAACATCTGGAATCAGTGCTGCCAAAAGGGAAATTTGCACCTGAGAGGCCTTGAATTGTCCTACATGGCTCACATTTGGTAGATAATTTATCCTACAAACAGTGAACTCCAATAAAAGTATTTAAGATACACTTAAAACCACACGGGCTCCCACTGAAAATTATGGGAATTCTGGTCTGAATTCAACATGAATTGGGTCAGGAATTTTGCAGGTATTTCTGTCCAGAATGCATTTGTATTGATTTTTTTTTGTTTAGTTTTGTTTTTAAGTACATATAGTTGATAGAAAGTAATGGGCCAAGTGGGTTGGAAAAAGAATGAGAGATACAAAAGTAACTGGGCTATTTTGGGGTTTTGTTGTTTCCATTTCTGAAGGTTGGAGAGGATTGATTCCTGTTTGCAGAAAATTGTAGCAAAGTATTGGATTGTAAAAATCCATTAAATGTCTCACAAAACAGTGACTTTCTGCTTATCAAAACTCTTCTCACATGAAATGGTAATAAAAGAAGATGCCAGTCTCTGGAATTTGAATTTTGAGTTGGCAGACAGAAATAGGAAAGCTTGTCATCTCTCTGCACTTGAATCTGCCATGTCCAGATATGTGAAGTACGAACGTTTCCGAGCAGATTATTTCATATTTAACACCTTCTAAAAGCCTAAATAGAAATGTATTTGCATGCCTGATGAAGCTGCAGGGTTGAGAAAGGGAAAATCAGCAACATTTCCCAACTTTTTTTTCTTTAGCGAACTGAACCTCTAATTACAAAATTGAGAGAATTTCCCAAATTGCAGCATAAATCAATGGCAAAAATGACATTTTGTAGTTGCCTAGGAAAGGGCAAGTCCTGCCTCCTCCTCAGCGAGTGAACAGCGCAGCTCAAGACAGAGAAATATAAATACAGAATGCCATGATTTGGGTAGGAAGGGACCTTAAAGCCCACCCAGTGCCAGCCCTGCCATGGCAGGGACACCTCCCACTGTGCCAGGCTGCTCCCAGCCCCAATGTCCAGCCTGGCCTTGGGCACTGCCAGGGATCCAGGGGCAGCCACAGCTGCTCTGGGCACCCTGTGCCAGGGCCTGCCCACCCTCCCAGGGAACAATTCCTAATTCCCAATATCCCACCCATCCCTGCCCTCTGGCAGTTTATATAACCTGGTGGATTCCCACTTTCCCAGACAAATCCATTGAATTTTCCTTTTTTACTGAAAATAAGGGAACCATGAAGAGATGAATCCAGGACTCCTGGTCTCCCTGTTGGCTGAGTTTGCTGCTTTTCCTACCAAGGATGGTCATGCTTTAAACATACATCTATATCTATATCTATATCTATATCTATATCTATATCTATATCTATATCTATCTATATAATCTATATCTATATCATCTATATAATCTATATCTATATCTATATCTATATCTATATCTATATCTAATCTATATCTATCTATATAATCTATATAATCTATATCTATATCTATATCTATATAATCTATATAATCTATATCATCTATATCTATATATTTATCTATATCATAAAGGAAGGAAATCCCAGGGACTGATCTTTGATGTAAAATCTGATCCTAAGTCTCAACTCAATGACATCTGAGCAAAAAGGCCACCACAGGAGGGACTAAATACTTTGAACCTGAACACGTATGTGCCTGCAATATGAAAATATTGTACTTAATACGAAATTATGTACTTTAAAAAGTTCCAGTTTATCCACAGCCTGGCACCTGAAGCTTCAAACTTTCCAGCTTTACTTGACAATAGCTCAACCAAGTCAATGATTCTCATGATTTTTTTTTTACTGTAATTTAAAGGAAGGGAAAAAAGATTTGTAAGTCATTTGAGTAACATAAATGCTTTTCTTATTGAAATAATTTTTACATATTGAAAAATTCTTTGGCTAAATTGTATGTGAGGAGAATTTACTTTCAGGATACCATAATTAGGGTAAGCAGCACATCCACTGAAATCCCTTTTAAATGTAAACATCAGGGGATGTTGAATTTGTCATCTCAGAAGCAGACAAATCAACAGTCCCACAATTTTATGATTTAAGCATTCTGGCCACAAAAAGAATAAGAAAATACTCTGCCCTTTGCTGAGTCACAGCCAGAAAATACGGAAAAATCTACTTTTCTTTCTTAATTTGCTGCAGGCTGGGATTTTTTTGTAGTTTAGAAAGAGCAAAATGAGTAAAAGGGAGGTGTTAGTGCCCATCCTGGAAGGGTGCAGAGCACTCAGGAGGGAGCTGTGGGAGGGTTTTCTCCCCGGGGAGGGATCCCACAGCCCTGCACACCCAGGAGAAGGGCGAGCCCAGGGCTGGCTCCGACTCCACGGAGGTGACACACAAAGTGAGGAGTTTCCTCAGCCCACGCCTGGCACTGTGTTCCCACCACCCCTGGGCAGCCTGAGCGTCTGAAGGAGCAGGAAATCACAGGGTAATTATTGATTACAGGCCTGGCTACGTCACCTCGGAGGGAGAATGGAGCTGCTCCCAGCTCCTTTGAAGGCTCCGTGCTCCCATTATGCATGAGGTGTTTCATCAATATCCCCTCTTGGATGAATAACGTACATCATGCACGCGGAATTTCGGCTGCAGAGCTCTCCTCTCTGCTCTCCATCCCCTGGCTGCTCCTCCAGGATCTTTCTGCACAGCTGGGCTCTGCCTTTGGCTCGGAATGTGAGAGAATCACGGAATGGTTTGGGCAGGAAGGGACCTTAAAGTCCATCGTGTTCCTGTCCATGGGCAGGGACACCTCCCACTGTGCCAGGCTGCTCCAAGCTCCATCCTTGGGCACTGCCAGGGATCCAGGGGCAGCCACAGCTGCTCTGGGCACCCTGTGCCAGGGCCTGCCCACCCTCCCAGGGAACAACTCCTTCCCAATATCCAATGTAAACTGACCCTCCTTCAGTTTAAAACCATTAATGCCCTAACACCACCTCCAGACCTCTGATCCCTGACCCAGGAATTCACAGCTCACTTGAAGGAATGGCAGGACTGAGTTGGACTGAGGAAAAAGCTCAGAGGAGCTTTTCTCTGGAGCTTTCCACTCTCAGGAACCAAAAGGGCTCACCCAGCGAGGATGGCACAGCCTGCAAGGAGCAGAACCCCAGGGCTGTCACAGGGAGAAGGAAAACCCTGGAGCAACTCCAATTTCCCCTGCTCCCGTGCCCTGCAGAGCCATCTGCTCTGCAAACACACAGCCACCCCAGGGTCACCTCGGCCACTGCGGCCACCCTGCCCGGCAAAGGGAGGGCAGGAGATCCAGCAGTGTCCAGCTCAGCATCACCTCCCTCCTCCCCACGTGTGTCACAGACCCACAAATCACCCACCCCTCTGAAAATCATCCACAGCCCAGCTTTCTTCTTCATACAGAAAGGGGACATGGATATGATCAAATGATATCATCAAATGACCAGGATACATTAAGAGCAATTAATCATTTCCCATTAGGGAAACGTTCAGGGATTTTTCTGAGGTTTCCCACTCAGAGGAAGGGGAAAACCTGACTTTCTCTTTGCTCAGTGGGGTTCCACACTGAGTGCTGGCCATGACACAGGCTGCTGAAAACCCTGCATTTTATACTTAAAAATAAATATACTGACTGCATACAAACTGGAGAGCCAGTAAGGAGAGAACTCCTGGAGCTGTTGGGAAACCAAACTCTTCCCTCTCCACAATTCCCTGACAGGGAGCCAGCAGGGTTGGACTCTGCTCCCAGGGAACGAGGGACAGGATGAGAGGTGGTGGCCTCAAACTGCGCCAGGGGAGGTTTAGATTGGAGATTAGGGAAAATTCCTTCATGGAAAAGCTGTCCAGCCCTGGCACAGTCTCTCCAGGGCAGTGGTGGAGCCTCCATCCTTCTGGAAATGTTCAAAAACCACGTGGATGTAGCACTTGAAGACATGGATTAGTGGTGACCATGGTGATGGTGCTGGGGCTGGATGATCTTAAAGGTCTTTTCCAACCCTAATGGTTCTCTGATTCCACAATTCTCCTGCCTGCCTCAAGATTCAGATTCCACCTTTGCCACTGCCAAGTTACAAGAGGAATGATTAATTTTCTATTTTAAGTGCTTTTAAACACGTTTCCCCCATTTAACAGTAATTTAGAAAATTAAAAGCATTTTAGAAAAATTCAAGACATAGAAGTCACTGAAACAGCAAATACAGAATTTTTATAGAATTACTTGATAAGAGTAAATATAAAGCAGAACATCTCTGCTTTCTGAATATGCAAATTTCTCTGCTTTTGTTATCTCAGAATTGATCATCATGATTTTTTTCTCCACAAGGAACTACATCTTCAAAGGTGGCATAAAAGCAGCTGCAGAAAACTGACCATGAATAGAGAAGTGTTTTATCCCAAAAGCACTTTACACTTCTTTTTCGTTAAACGAGGAACCCTTTTAATGTGTTTTATGACATAAGCAAAACCCTTCCTGTCCTCAGATGAAGTTAGTGCAGAAAAATAAAATAAAATTTGATATAAGCACTGATCAGAAAGAAATTATGCAATAGTCAATCCTGATCACAAAAGAACTTGAGGATGGAACTTGAATTCTCTATCAAAGAACTCATTGTCAACGGCCATATTTACAGGGAATGGGAGGAAAGAGTGGCCAAAGGTTGTGATGATGACGGAATCACAGAATTCCAGCCTGGCTGGGGTTGGAAGGGACCTTAAAGCTCATCCAATTCCACCTCCCACTGTCCCAGGCTGCTCAGGGCCCTGCCTGAAGAGCTACTGCCGAACAGAAATGTAAGAAAATCAGAGTGATGAGAAAAACCCTTTCTGGCTTTGGATCCTCATGCTCTCACTGATGTTTGTTCTGCGTTTTTAAGTGCCTGGAGAAATGAGTAGGCACTTTCAAATGTAAATGCGTAAAAGTAAATAAATACCAAATCCTTAATTTAGTAAAACTGCAATTCTGATGTGCAGATAAACTGAAGTGAAATCCATCATAATTTGATTTTTACATCACCTTTCTCCTAAATAACTCTTAGAGCCAGTTCCTTCAAATTTTTGCCATCTATTTCCACATTCCTTCCAGTGTACTTTCTTTTTCTATTTTACGAAAGTATCAGAAGGAGAAAGTCACAGAAGAACAGAAACGCTCTCACATCGTTGTGATTTGAGCCAATTAATTCTTCATTAGCCTTTCCATGACGTAGGTGCCTTCCCCCAGTAAAACACACCTGGGCCCAGGCCAAGAGCAAACACTGGAGCAGAATTAGAACAGCCTGAGTGTGCACATGTCCAACATGGCCCTGCAGCTCCTGCAGGTGGCCAAACCCAAACCCCCGAGGACCAGTGGTCAGTGGCACCACCAGGGCCACCCCTCAGTGCTGCAGGGACCCTCAGCTGATGCTCACAGCCACATCCCATCCCTGACACAGCTCCTGGCTGGGTTTGGAGCTTGGATGGTGCTGAAGAACTTTCTCACCTCTCCCCCAAAATTCAAGGGTGATGACTGTTTCACTCCAGAAGCTTCCTGTTAACAAATGTCCTTATTTTTCCTCTATTAAATGATCTTCAGTCCCTTCCAGTGCTGTCTGCACAGGAAGGTTGTGTCCTAGGGACAGACCAAAGCCTCCCACAAAGTCAAACCTCTCAGGGCTGAACCCCAAACCAGCAGCTAAAACAACATCAGCAGTGCTTCAACCAAAGAATTTCATTCACAAAGCTAAAAGGAATTCAGGAGACCATTTAGGAAAACTAATGAAAAGAAAAAGCATTATTTTGAATGTTTTATAATCTTCTGATGAATGATCTGGGAGGCAGAATTCCCCTGCTGTTGTTTAGAGATGGCAGGAACAGCAGCAGTAATATTTCCTACCCAGCTTTGCCCATTCACATCCACCTCAATGCTAAAGTTTCCACAACACGGCACTTCATTTCACCCCAGTTAATAAAAAAACTCCTCAGCACCACCCTGGAATTTGACTGTGAAAGATCTGGCACTGGGGATTTTGCATAACATGGGGAAGTAAGTACAGAAGATGCTCAAGGAAACAAAGTTGCTGGGCAAAGCTCACAGATCCTGAGACTCCCTTATTCACTGAGAAATGGTGACATTTGGGGCAGGTAAGAAGGCACTGCAAACATCAGACTTCTAAGATTATTATTATTATTATTATTATTATTATTAAAGATAATAGGGCCAGTTTCATTTCAAGTGATAGATTTCTGTTACGAGGTCTTCAGAAACACAGATAATGGGGAAGGGTGAGGAAGAACTTTTTCCAGGTGTTGCTTTTTGCAAAATTCATAAATAGCACAACTTCTTGGTAACAATTCCCTTTGTTCTTTGTTTAAAACTATCAGCATATTATCTAAGATACCTTTGAGGAGTAAAACCACAGTGACCTTGCACAGATTATCACCGACTGCTTCCCTGGCACTTTTCTTCTGACAGGGACACAGAACCACAAAATCAGGGAATCACTGAGGTTGGAAAATCCCTCTGAGCCCATCAATTCCAACCATTGCCAGCACAGCTCATCAATTCCACCCACGTCCCCAAGTGCCACATCCACATGGCTTTTAAATCCCCCCAGGGATGGGGACTCACTGCCCAGGGCAGCTGTGCCAGGGCTGGACAAACACTTCCATGAAGGAATTCTCCCAGATCTCCAACCTAAACCTCTGCTGATGCAATGTGAGGCCATTCCCACCCTTCCTGTCCCTGGCTCCCTGGGAGCAGAACCCACCTGGCTGCACCCTCCTGCCAGGCAGCTCTGGAGAGCCATGCCAAAGCCTCGACCCCTCGAGTTTTGCTGGCCAAAAGCTACTTTAGGTAGCCACCACCTCACTGAGCAGCTCACAACCCTTCGGGTGAGTTCAGACCCCAAACCCTTCAGCGCTGGCAGCTGAACCACATCACTTTATAGAGCAAGGATGAGGGAGGTGGGAGCCAGGGGCTCAGAGGGCAGGGGGCAGGGAGGGGTGGCACTGACCTCTCTGGAGCAGGGGGTGGTGGAAGGCTGGCACGGGCAGGGTCCCCGTGGTGGCTGGCTCACAGAAGTAGGCTCGCAGCCAGGCCGTGCCCTGCCGCAGGGGCTCAGTCATCTCCTCTGCCCCCTCACACACCTCGCAGGCCACCGAGGACTCCTCCCTGCTGAGACACGGAGAAATGCAAAATTAGAGTGGTAAAAATGACAGAACCAGGCTGGACAGGGCTCTGAACAACGAGGTCTAGCAGAAAGTGTCCCCTGAGCAGAGCGACACCGTCTTGAAGGTCCCTTCCAACCAAAACAACTCTGATTCTGTGATAAAACTGAATATTCACACTCTCTGTATCACCAAAATATAAACCCCACAACATTTAATCTGGAGTCAGATCTTTTTTATTCTCAGGGAAGGATTCCTCACAGTAGTAACAAAAGTCCACCCTCACCTCCTCTACGAACAATGCTATAAACACCTGTAAGAAAATCCACGGAAGATGGGCAGGAGGAAAAAAGCCACGTGGGCAATGTTTGGAAGCAAGAACACCAGCCAAGCCCATGGTGGATGACTTGTCCTTGTGCTTCCAGGGTGGATGGAGGTGTGGCTCCTGCTCCACGTCCCCCAGGGATGCAGTCCCTTGTCCCCAGGGCCCGTCCCTGGGGAAGGAGGGAAGGAAGCAGCTCTCTGCCGCTCCGCACCTTCCTCGGCCCCGCTTCCTCCAGCGCCCTGGCAGGTCTCTGCTTCCCTCCCCTGATTGAATTGGAAGGAAGCAATTGAGAATTCATTTGATTTTCAATGACAGCTCGTGCTTGCAGGGGCTGAGGAGCAAAGGGAGCGAGCAGAAAGCACCTGTAAATAAAAATGTGCTTCTTCCCTGGCTCCTTTTTCTTCTTTCCCTCTGGAAGAGCAGCGTGTGGATGAGAGCAATGAAAAAGGGAACCCTGGCTCTGCATGGATCCAGATGTGTTTTCCAAGCTGGGTGTTTTCAGGGGTGCAGAGCAGGGCTGGGACAGGGGTGGTGGTGCTCTCCTGGTGCTTCCCAAGGCTGGGCTGGGGTGGGGGACTGAAGTGCAATCCATAATTTCTCTCCAAACTGCAGAGACTCGTATGAGCACAGCAATAAAAAACCATCCCATTAGCAATGCACCCCCAAGAAATGATGGAGACAACATCAAGGGCCATGGCCAGAACAGCAACCCCTGCCAGGAAGCTTCTCACACCCAAAACCCTCACCACCACGGATGGGCCATCCAAAAGTTTCCTGATTCTTGCAGCTTTTTCTCCCTGCTGGAAATAAAGCCAGAGCCAGAAGTTCCTCAGAGCTAGACCTCAACAGCAGAGTGTTCTGGTGAGAGGCTGGATGTGCCCCAAAGCAGGAAAACAGAGAGAAAATGTGGCAATATCAAAACACTTGTGAACCTGAGGCAAGGGAAGAGAAAACCAGAGCAACTCTGCCATCCCCCCCAAGCCCCAGCTCATTTTCTGATTAATTGTGAACCACTGAAGGCCTCGTAATTACCGATGAGGAAGTGGAGGGATGCAGAGATGGACAATTAGAATGCTCCAGCAGCAGTCCCCAGCTCGGAGCGGAGGCAGAACAAATCTGCAGAACCAGCTTTGGATCCTGGTCGGTAGGAGTAAAGTGCAATTTTGTTTCTCTCTTTGCATTTATTTATCAAATTGATGCTTTTGACTCTTTATTTTCTTTTTGTGTGTGAAGTAGGATCAATTTGCTTTATAAAACTGATGTTTACTTCATGCTATTTTTCTGATTAATAATGTCTTTGATAAAAAAAGGTATGAGAGTCCATGCTCAAACTGTTTTGCATGAATCCCCATGACATGGACTTCAAACCAAGCTCCTAACACCACGGATAATCCATTATTTCACACAGGTACAACACAGCAGAATACGGCTCTGTTTTACTGTGGGCTCTTGGAGCTACAACAAAATAATAATGAGAGAACATAATGACAATAACTCCTCTGAAACCTGGGAGAGAAGTGGGGAGACTTTTCTGCTCCATTTATCCAGAAAAGCACGGAGAGCACTCAAAGCTACGCATGCCTTATGTTTTTCACATCATCCTGTTTCCCATTCTCGGGAGTCTGGAAATCATTTGGGCTGTAATGTCACCATAAACCAGAAAAACTCTGTCTCCTCACGGCTCCAGGAGCAGCAGCTCCAGGCTCTGCCTCCAGCTGCAGACCAAGAGCACCAAAACCATCACCAGTCACCCCCCAAACTGGTGGGGAGCAGCCACAAAAACTCTGGGAGCACCTCCCAGTGCCTGAAGAGGGTCCAGGAGAGCTGGAGAGGGACTGAGGACAAGGGATGGAGGGACAGGACACAGGGAATGGCTTTAAGCTGACAATGGGGAGATTTAGATGGGATTTTGGGCAGGAATTGTTCCCTGGGAGGGTGGGCAGGCCCTGGCACAGGGTGCCCAGAGCAGCTGTGGCTGCCCCTGGATCCCTGGCAGTGCCCAAGGCCAGGCTGGACATTGGGGCTGGGAGCAGCCTGGCACAGTGGGAGGTGTCCCTGCCATGGCAGGGCTGGCACTGGGTGGGCTCTGAGGTTCCATTCCAACCCAAATCATCACACACACATTCCTCACTTCTACAGGGTGCTCCTGGCAGGAGTGTTTGGATAGAATTTATTTTTAAATTTCTTTTCAATTGCTGTCTTTAAGCGCAGTGCCCTGCCACTGCCGAACACCTCCAGATGCTTTTGGTGGGACCATTCTCCCAGCAATTCAACACCAGAGGCTTTCCCAACACCTGCCACCTCCAGGGCCACCCCCACCTTGGCCAGGAAAGGGAAACTTTTCTTGCAAGGCAGAAATGAATTTGCCTTCCAAGAACACACTGACTTCTCTTCCTGCAGGATACAAACTCCACATGCCAACACACACACACAGGGCTTCAAACTGGCAGAGAGTTGAAAAGAAAGGAAAACTTTCATATTAATTTTGCTTGGCTAGAGATGGCAACAGCTATTCCTGGGAGTGTGACAGCTTTAATAAAGAAAAGGAAGGCACATAAGTCATGCATGGGTGTTTCCTGCTGGCCCTCCTCCTCCTCCTGCCCCTGCCCTTCCCTCCTCCCCTTTCCCCTTCCAAAGCTGCATAGCAGCACTCCTTCCACAAACTACCTCGGCATTAAATACCCAACTGAAAGCACCAGCTGCCTTTTAAAGGATTTTCTCAGGCTTCAAAGCCTTAAGTACCTTTCAAAAAGCAGAGCCAAAGTGGCCTCAAAACATTCGTAGGAAGAGCAGAGGAGTGACATCATGGGAAATTTCCCCCCTGGAAGGAAATCCCTCTGCTCAGTGTTAGGTTTCTTGGAAGGTTTCTCAACGCCCTGCTCCAGGCATGGATCTTTGAGCACCTCTGAGCCAAGCTGGACAGGAAAAAGTTGAAATTTAGAGAAAAA
Organism: Vireo altiloquus; assembly: GCA_013396875.1. NCBI lineage: Eukaryota > Metazoa > Chordata > Aves > Passeriformes > Vireonidae > Vireo > Vireo altiloquus. The sequence goes on from VZRF01006375.1 coordinate 164,297, forward strand.
ACACTCATCTAAGACTCATATTAAATACCTGGGCCTAAACTTCAGGAATGAAGAAGAAAAAAGGGCCCTGCTTAATGTCCTGCCCTGGGTGATCCCCAAGGAAGGAATCCCAGAGGCACCACAAAGTGGTGGCCAGAGTGGGCATTCACTGTTTTACCTATGGAAAGTTTAAGTCTCACACCTGTGATTCAACAAGATGCAATTTTACTTTTATACAGGAAAATAACATAAGCATGTCCATTGAAAAATAAGAAAACCCAAACCCTAAACAAAATACATAAAAAATATGACTGCTTTGCTTTCACCCTGGAGAATTTTTTTTATTTTTCCTTAAAAAGCACCAATGCCTTTTTTTTTTTTTTTTTTTTTGCAGTTAGGCTGGGATCATGAGAAACATTTATTTAAACCACATTAATATTATTAAAATTGCTTCCACTTTCATCAGTCTGTCGCTGCACTTGTTTTCATTCCTGAATTATGCTGGGTGCTGCCTGGCATCCCAATAAATTCAAAGTGGAGGTTTTTGTATTTTTACCTGGTCAACAAACAAATCATTGCTGTTGGGGTTTAGTGTGCATTTTGTATATTTTATTTTATTTTATATTTTATTTTATTTTATTTTATTTTATTTTATTTTATTTTATTTTATTTTATTTTATTTTTTGACCCTGAATTCTTTTGTTTACAGAAACGTGGTGCCCTCTAACATGTCAGCAGTGTAACATGTCTGTCATGTGTCTACCTCTACTTTTTGGGGATGGTAAATGGATATTTAGCTCCACATGATCAATACAGATTTACAGAGGGATACTTCGTTAGAACTACGAACTCCTCCAACAGAAATAAAAGTTTGTTTTAAGCTTTCTAAAGACATCTAGAAATAAATATATATTTTTTCCAAGTTGGATGTGTCTCACAAAGAGCCCTTTTTTCAGGTCACTGCTGCTGCTGCACATCTCCAGCCCGTGGTGGTGACATCCAAGAGAGCCCCAAATCAGTCCCAACATGGGAATCTGCCAGAGGATGAGGTTTTTCACACACCACAGCCATTCCACAGCACTCCTCCTGCAATCCTATACATTTTTTTCCCTCAGAGCCCTCCCCAGAGCCAGCTGGCTCCTGTGCCCACACAGCTCAGAGGTGTCTTCCCAAAGCTCCCTCCCAGCCCTGGGTCTGCTCCCGCTCCCTGTGCTTACACAAAACCAAGGGAAAGCTGGTTTTAGCAGAGGGGGAGAGAAGCAGCAGCAGCACCTGTTTCAGCTGAAAGGGCTCCTTCCAAAGCCGCTGCCAAGAACTGGGAGTTTCTAGGGCGCTTCCAAAATAAACACACAAGGAGCAGATTGGCTTCGGCATCATCCCAAGTAGCTTAACCACGGTGAGAAGTAGAGAGACGCTGGGAGAAGCCACATTCTGAAGTGGCAGTGTCATGGGGGAGGTGTTCTTCTTTGGACCCTGCTGGCTCCTGGCCCGGCTGTGTTCCTTGTTTCAGTGTCCCATGTCCCAAAAGATGAAATGAAGCTTCTTTCTGCTGTTTCAAAGTTTGTTTATTTCTTGTTCTTATCAGAGTTTCAGAGGCACAGACTGTGCTGTGACCTCCAGGAACACGAGGGCAGAATGGCAATGGCTACCCAAAGCAGGTAGCTTTTATATCTATTATCAACCAGTTAGAAAACTTTACCTATCTTATTTTGTTCCCAAAACCAGTGAATATCAACCTTATTGACATGTCTCCTCTACACTAAATTCTATCTACCAATTAGCAAACCACAGGAACTCATGTCAGAGAGAAAAGGAAGAGAAGGAGAAGAGAGAAGAAGATGAAGAAGAAGAAGCCAACACCCTAGAATCTCCATGTTGGCTCCATATAATATATATAACAAAACCTAAAAACTCCAACTCCACATTCTGTGCTGCACTAAACAACATCTCCTCATTCCTTTGGTGCTCTCAGCTCATCCAGAATTTGGGGTAAATGCTCCCACGAGCTTGGTTCGCAGGCCAAGCCTTTTTTGAGGAGCTCTGAGGGTAAAACAAACACCCAGAGGAGCAGGAAAAACTCCCAAGCTTTTCCTGACTCCAACAGGCAGGATATTCATTATTTATTTCTGAGCTGCTTTTTGCCTCGGTCCTTCATAAACTTAAGGGAAACAAGGTGGACCTTGAGCCGTGCTGAAAGGAAGAGGATGTAACACAGCGACTCTGCTGGCACATTCCTTGGGGAAAAGCCAGGAGCTGGCAGCTTCCTCAGGATAAATAAATACCATCAGAGTGTTGTGGCAGCTCCCCTAACATATTTATAAAATAGATGTCTATTTGTAAAATATTTGTATATTTTAAATATAATTGATTGGTTGACTGCAACATCCAAATCTCACTTCCACTGCCTGTAGCCACACACATCTGAGTGTTTTATCCCTGGAAAACTACCTCACCTTCCAGTGGCTTGCCTAAGGAGAGGTTTAGAAACTGAGCCACTGAAGAGTCTCCTCTACTTCAATTTCAAAATTTTCAATGTATTTTTTTTTTTTTGGTTAAGACAGAAATGACAAAAGCTCCTCAACTAAAAAAAATTTCAACTCCTCCTAGCCTGGAGTCAACAAGGTGCCACTGATACATGTGGGCAGACTCAGATTACATTCTTAGTTCAAATTTTATAAACTTTAATTTTTTGGTAATGTTTTATAATTTACAATTTCATAATTTTGTAATTTTACCTTTATTTTTAATTGTTGTTGTGGGGTTTTTTGTGATTTTCTTTCTCAATGATGGGAAGTACCTGGTGACTTTTGGTATGGAGCTCCATGAGTATCATTAGGATAGATAATTCTTTATATATATATATTAATAAAATAGATAATAACAGAGCTCCTAAACTAGAGTAAATTTTTACATTTGCAGGAGAAGTCACTGATGATCCTCTAGGACCTGAATGACAACTCTTGCCATGAAATACACATGAAGGACATGAATAATTTTTAAATTATTGGTTTATAAATTTTTTTTTGTTTGTTTCATCAGCAAATGACTGAAGACAAGTTGTCACCTAACTCACACACATGAATTCACCGCAGAAAAAAGTTACATTATCTGAAAACTGAAGGCTGTCTTTTTCTTATAATTTTATAGATCTGTGCTCGTCTTACCAAACCATTTTTCTCTTAGAAAAATAGCTGGTGTGTTACTGTTCAAATGGAAGATTTAGTGATGATTAGCACACAAAAATTAACATTAAAATGAGACTTAGTGAGGCAGCATTATTTGTTCCATAATAACACAGAGCGAGCCGACATTTTTACTGGAGCCTTCATTGTGAAATTAACTGAAAAATGTATTTTATCCACACCTAAATGTCATTTAAGCAGCCTTCCTTTGATAGATGAAGGCTAAAGCCACCCCAAAACTGCAGCTGAATTATCTGGTCTCTAATGACTCCAAACCGATTACGGGATGCAGAGCAATCTCGTTAAATTTTATTCCAAAGCTTACTACACTCGTGTTTTCTCTTATTTTTCTATCAATGAAGCCCAGGAGGTTTAAGGACAATTCATTATGTATGAGACCCAACTTACAGTGCTTGACTGTTGATTAATAGCAAAGTTTGCTGTGTGTACATTTGCAGCACTAGATGCATACAATATGCTAACTTATTCTTCCACCCAAGCTAATTATTTACCAAAATGACTACTTGAGACTACAATTTATTAAATGCATGCATCTAGTCTCGATTTGGCCCCAAAAGACAGCCCGGAATGAAGATCTTTTACTTGATGTGACAACTTCTGGAAACAGTGTTATTAATATTGTAAATGTGGCAAATAAAGAGTTCAAATAGCCGGCGTGGCTCTGCTGCGTTTCTTCCCCACAACTGAATCAACGAACTAAGCGCCTTTTTAGGTTTAAAATTCATGGGGAAGCACATCCTGACATAGTTTAATTTAGCTGCTTATAAATGAAGTAGCTGTATGATGGCAGGGAGAGATTAAAAAAGGGATGAGAGCTGCAATAAACAGCAATAACCCCCAATTCCTGTCCAACAGCCCCGACACTGCTCCTTTTAAGGCCTATTAAGCAAAAATTGATGCATTTAGGGAAGAACACAGGAACTCAGAGCTGTGTAAGACTAACTCGTTGTCATACAACCTGCGCAATATTTTCCTTATTCTGTTTTTATCTGTTATTGAAGATGCAAATTCTTATGGATCTGATGGGTGAGAAATTCTGCATCCTCTCTTTAACCCTGGGAAAGAAGCACATGCACAGAGATCTGGGCATCACACACATGATATAAATTCCAAATAAATGATATAACAAATAAATATAGAATTAAATACATAATACATTAATAAATTAAATTATTGATACAGCAAGTAATAAATAAACACACCTCTTGAGTAAACAGAAAGATATCCAAATAGCTTCGTTTTTTTTCCCGACTTTTGCAATTAATGATATTAAATTTGGGGGCCAAACTGGACTTGCCCAAATTCGATGATCCCTGCAAAGCTGCTCCCTGCTTATTCTGTGCTCCTGGTGTGTACCAGCAAACACTTCAAAGGACGGAGTGAGACTCCTGTCTCCACATGCCAAGATAAGGAAAATCAATGTCAATGCCCAAAAGACTCAAGTGATAGCACTGAAGGTCATTAAATGCTACTGCCTGCCCTGGACCATTAAAGTTTTGATTGGAATCCTATACAGGGAGACACAGATTTCAAACGAGATCCTGCCCTGGGATGTGGCACTGCGAGACCACGGCGGTGACTTCCCCAGGAACACCTGAAACACGTCCAAGGAAAACAATGCTCTGTGTGTGTGGGCTTGGCTCCCTTTCCCTGAGCATTTATTGTGTTCTCACAGCAGTGAATCCCATTAGGAACAAAGACCTCTGTTAAAGCAACAGCCAGGTGGAAGGACAACCACAAAGTTCTGGTTCTTGGACCACCTCCATCTTCTCCTGTGCATCCCAGGGCCCCAAGCCCTTCGCTGTCTGCTCCATGCTGCCCTCCTTCCCTCAGTCCCAGACTGGTTTGGGTTGGAAGGGACATTAAAAATCATCTTGTTGCACCCCCTGCCATGGGCAGGGACACCTTCCACCGTCTTAGGTTGCTCCAAGCCCCATCCAACCTGGCCTTGGGCACTGCCAGGGATCCAGGGGCAGCCACAGCTGCTCTGTGCCAGGGCCTACTCACCCTCCCAGGAAGAATTTCTCCCCAGTATCCCATCTAACCCTGCCCCTTGGCAGTTCGAAGCCATTCCCCTTTTCCTGTCACACCAGACCCTTGCCCACAGTCCTCTCCTTAGCCCACCTTTAAATTCTGCCCTTTTTTCTACACTGGCCACCACCACCCTCCTGACCTCCCCTGGTCTGGACCATCTCTGTTCAGCTCAGTCTGACCTTACTGCTCTACTGCAGATTTCCTGCTCCACCTCCACGCTGGACACCCATTCCAGCACTCCCTTCTTCCTGCTTCCCACCCACGGCTTCTCCAGGCTAATTCCTGTTCTCTCCAGATTGCATCCTGCACATTTCTGCCCCATTTGTGTTAGCAGGAATCATCCAGGCCAGGACAACCACAGTTAGCTCTGGTGCTCATCAGCACCGGGGGTTGTATCAGCCCAGAGATCTTCCCCAGAGACACCTCCTCCCTTCCATGAATGAAACTCTTCAAAGACCTACAGCTGGGCCCTACCGAGAGAGCACAAATATTCCTAATATCAGAGTGACCTCTCCATAAATATTTTCTGTTTCAAATCAGTGGGTTTGGCAGCAGAACGACCGGAAAATTTGCCGAAGAGATTAAAAAAAAAAAGCCAAATTTCTGCGCATCTTCTGTGTTGGAAAGGACCACCCTGTTCTAGATTGAGAACAGGGGGAGAGCAAGCACACCCCGAACCAGCAACAACGGAGCAGATGCTTCACATTAAAGGTTTTAGAGCAGGAAGCAAAAATGAAGCCAAGTTCCAAGAGGCAGCACACTGTGCCCGAGATGTTCGGCAACATTAAGCATAGGTGATATCATCAGTTCTAGCTTTAATTAGGTTAAAAGAAAGTCAGTTAATTTTAGCACTTACAAGAAATTGTTACAAAACATTTTTTTCCTTATATAAAAGAGGTGTCCCATCAGACCTCGGAGGTCGGTTTTATCACAGGCAATTAACTGTGTTAGGGCTGGCTGCAGGGGCCCCTGGAACCTCACGCCTCCGCTGGTTTTGGGGATTTGCCACTGCTCCCAGCCCTCTGCAGCAGCCACAAACCCACCACCCCTGCTCAGAACCCTGCCTCGCAGTGATAATCCAACTGCTAACCGGTATCTGAAGGAAAATTTACATTTTTTCCCTACGTATCTCAGATAGATATAATCCCAATTATGCATGGATTTAAAAAAAAAAACCCACTAAACCTAAGGGAGTTAAAATACACATTACAACCCTTATACTGCAAGACCCAGGTCCCTGATCTGGTGCACGGGGACACTGAAGGACAAAAACTTAAGGCTGAATTATTGGAACTGGGCCCTGACTTTGGATGTCCACCTTGACGTGCGTCAGTGCATGAATTCCAGATGACAGTGAGCACCAAGAATTATAATCAACAGCACCTGCAGATCCTCCAGCCTATTAAAATGAATTAAGATACAGATAAATCAGGAACCTCTTAAGAATTCAACTCGCCAGGACGTTCTTCAAATCAAGTTCCTAGCGTGGGTGTAAAGTCTGTGACCCCTGAGCATCTCCTGTTGAAGTGAGTCCAGAGGCCAGACAGATGCTCCCTCTGCTCTGGAGCCAGGCTGGGAGAGCTGGGGGTGCTCACCTGGATAACAGAAGACTCTGGGGACACCTTAGAGCACCTCAAAAAAACTAATATATCCCAATTAAAACAGCATGGTTAATAGAGATCTACAAAGCCTTTCTGCAGGGCTGTGAGGATGCTACCACCCACATCAGCAGCATCTCTCCCAAAATGGCATTACCCAGTCAGGAACTGGCTGTACCTCTTACCAGTTTGGCCTCAATCACAAAAAAAAGACAACA
>VZRF01006375.1:176328-183828 GCA_013396875.1 Vireo altiloquus
GCCCCCTCTTTGTAAGAGGAGATCTTGACAGTAATGAATGAGGACGATAAGAGTAAGGCAGGGTAGTTAGAGTACTTTCAGTATTCATGACCTGTCAGAGTAACTTTATGACCTAGCAGCCAGCTGCTATAATTCCAATAATGACCTACAGATGCCAAAATAATCTAAATTTATCGCTCCTTTTCCTGTGGTCAGCTCAGGCCTCGCCGATGAGAGGAGCTGCTCTGGCCCGTGGTGATCAAGGTCTGGAAATTCACTGCAGCAGGAGAAGTGCTGCCAGGCTGACAGTGAAGATGACAGGATCTCTACAGTCCCTCTAGGAGTCCCTCCACAGCCACATCCTCATCCTCATCATCCTCATCCTCATCCTCATCCTCATCCTCATCCTCATCCTCATCCTCATCCTTCATCCTTCATCCTCATCCTCCATCCACACCCTCCCCTTGTTCTACCCAACACCACTGAGAAGAAAATGAGGAGCAGCTCCCTGATGGAAGAGAAGCCTCCCTCCATGGTGGGGCTGGTGGCACACGAGGATGAGCACCATCACCCTGACATTCTCCTTTCCAGGAGCATCCCAAGCTTGCACCTGGCACTTCTCCTCTCCAGACATCCAGGGCCTGCCCTTTTTGCTGCCAAACCTGGGAAAGAATGAGCACAGCTCAGCCAAAATCAGATTTCAGGTGTCTTGGCTCAAATTTTCAGCCCACAGGTCAAGTCCAGCCCTGGTACACAAATATCAACTGTAAGGTATCTGAATTCTCACAGAGAAATTAATTTGGTCTTATCTGCCCTCATCCTGTCTCACTGACACTGCATTTTTCTTCTTGAGTCTTAGAGAATAACAACAAAAGAAGAGTTGATTACTCATAAGAAAGCAAGAAAATGAAAAAAAGCACTACAAAGTGGTTTTAGGGGTGAGCAGAGAGGTCAAAAGAGGGAGAAAAATGTCTATTCCTTACAAAAACACACACAATGCTATGACAGAAACTTCTGTAGTTTCTTAGAATCAAGAATGAGTCTTTCCCCTTCCAGAGCATGCACCCCCCAAAAGTAATGCCTATAAATAATACCAAAAAAATCAAATTCTACAGCACTACATCCTGTTCATAAGGAGATTCCTGAAACTGGGGGAAATCAAGGGTGTCCTGTCTTCATAAAATCATAAAATCATGGAATGGTTTGGGTTGGGACTCCAAATCCCACCCAGTGCCAGCCCTGCCATGGCAGGGACACCTCCCACTGTGCCAGGCTGCTCCCAGCCCCAATGTCCAGCCTGGCCTTGGGCACTGCCAGGGATCCAGGGGCAGCCGCAGCTGCTCTGGGCACCCTGTGCCAGGGCCTGCCCACCCTCCCAGGGAACAATTCCTGCCCAATATCCCATCCATCCCTGCCCTCTGGCACTGGGAAGCCATTCCCTGGGTCCTGTCCCTCCAGCCCTTGTCCCCAGTCCCTCTCCATCCTCCCTGCAGAATCCCTTCTGCCTCACCTCCAATGCTCCTCTGATGTTTCAAGTCACCTTTCCTCTATTTAATTACGGACAAAAGTGTTCTTCTCGTGGCCTAATTGTTCATTACTGAGCAAATGCATCAAACCCTTGGATTTTTAAATTAAAAACCAGGGAAAGCACTGAAACTTTACAGCTACAGACAGTGAACTACCACAGGCATTATGCAGAATTAAAGATGAAAATATATAATGCTTATTTTCTGCCACAAACACACACATATGAGCCTGTAGTTACAGGTTTTAGGTTTAACTCTGCAGGAAATATTAAACTAATAACACCATTAGTTCTGCATCTGATGCAAACTCAGATTGTGGGCTATGTAAGACAAGGATTTCAGCTAGAAATTTGCCTTTTTCTGTATTTCCCTCAGTGTGAACGATGCAGACGATATTGGATTAGCTGCATCTTGCTCATATTTGCATGACAAACAACATTTTCTGCTTCAGATCAAGTACCTTCCATTTGAAGAAAACAGTCCAGTTTTAAACAACTGACACGGTTTAAAAATAAAATCAGCAACTGAGGTCATATGTTCCTAATTAGCAGCTCAGAAATTTGGAAGGTGTCCCTTCCCATGGCACAGGGGGTGGAGATGAGTTTTAAGGTTCCTTCCAAACCAAACCATTTAGTGATTCCACAAAATTGGAAGAGGTTTCCCATTTTTTCTCCAAAGAAAGCTGTTGGTTTATCAGCCACAGCCTCCCAGTCAATCCCCAGGTTACCAAGCCGAGCTTTTTGAAGGCATTTAAACCCAAAGATATCAAGGGCTGTGAGATGGAAATGTCCTCAAGTTGTGCCAGGGGAGGTTCAGGTTGGATATTAGGAAAACCTTCTTCATGGAAAGGGTTGTCAGACTTGGAAGGGACTGCCCAGGGTGGTGTTGGAATCACCTGAAGTGCTCAAAAATGTGTGGATGTGGCACTTGAGGACACAGCCAGCGGTGAACATGGTGCTGGCTGATGGCTGGGCTTGGAGATTTTTGAGGTCTTCTCCAACCTTAATGATCCATGAGGAAAAGTAAGAGGAGGTGGACAACCTGGGCACAAATCTATAAATAAACTCATTATTATTTGCCCTGAAAGGATCTCTGTGCCCTTTTCCCTCGGAGGGGGTGACACCTCGTGTCCCTCCACGATCACATCTCGTGGCTGTTCTTGATGGAGCACAAACCCTCTGCTTTGTGGTAATTGCTCCTTTGAACATGCTAATAACAAAACCTAACTCTTCTTTATGCTCCCCCATTTTTCTGGATTAAGTGTGAATTTTTATAGTGTTTTTTCCCAACAAGACATCTCGCTTGTAAATAACACAACATTAACTGTCATGATATAATTGATTTTCTAATGAGGTTTTCAAAAAGCATTATATTTTTCCTTGTCAGGAAATCTTTACAGCAGAAATAAGTCCTTCCATGTGCATTCCTTAGAAACTCAACTTTTTATTCCTGCAGTGGTGTTGAGGTGGATTTGATCCCATGGATTGTCCTAAATTAATGTATTTTTATGGCTCTCCACATTTTCCCACTACACTGGGAAGCTGGGGGGGAGATTATCCCAGCAGTGTGCCTGGGATGGGATAACCCGAGCCTGGGATGGGAAAAGTCAACAGCAGAAGGACTGAGGGCTGGACTTGATGATCTGGAAGGTCTTTTCCAATCTAAACAATTCTATGATGGCTCCAAGTGACATCAAGGTGGATTTTGTGTCACAAAGAAGGTATTGAAGTAGATACAACTCCCAAAAGGATTCAGTCTGGTCCTCTAGAAAAAAAATGTCCAAGTTTTGCTAATCTGGAAAATGTTGGGGGTGATGCCTGGTGAGAGCAAGTCACTGATGTCAGGACTGCTTTAGATATTTATTATTTAATATATATTATTATGGTTTAGTAGGCATGGTGGTATTCAGGTGAAAGTTGGACTTGATGATCCTGGACATCTTTTCCAACCTTAAGAGATTCTGTGATTCTACTCTGTGATTTTGTCTGAATCTGGATATGTGCAGCTGACCACCAGGATTAAGGAACAAGTAGATGTCCCCTTTCAAAACACAATTAGTTAAATTAAAAAAAAAAAAAGTCAATATTGTGCTTATGCCAGAGGAAATGTTAATTTTGAAGTCTAAATGGTACATAAATTTATAGTTTCATAAAGTTTTAGCTTGCAAATACTATTAGAAAAAGAAAATATCCACCTCTGAAAACACCCATTGATCCCCCCATTAGTGCTGAGTCTGCTCCAGCAGGAGCTCAGGGAGAGTCTTCCCCAGAGCCTGAGTCCCTCCAGGATGGGTTTAAATACCAGGAAGAGAATAGCTGCTTTTTATCCTTTTTTAATATTTAGTTAGAAAATCATGTTCTAGTTCAGGCCAGACTTTCAGGACAGAAAATAAGAGTTGAACACTAGACATGCTCCACTGGACACAGAATATTTTGCAGATCAGCATCTCAATTAGGCCTCAAATGTGGACAACAATCCATGGCTCAGCTCTGCATCTCTTCCAAAAATAAAACTCTAATTTCTTTTGGAGATTTTATACAAAACACCTGATACTGGAGGCAATCTGTGTCTGCCTTATAAAAAAAAGCTCATACTTTTGGCAGGTTGAGGATTCACCCTCTCTTGACAGCTGAAAAGGAAGCAGGAAGATATATACAGACATATAAATATATATACACACACACACACACACACATATAGAGGAATAGGGTAAATAAAAAAATATTCCTGAAGTACCACAATAAAGTGGCACAAACCATCTTGCTGAGCCAGTCTCAGCCTCCAAACCCAACAGAAAATATGATTTATAGCCCTGAATTACCGCGGGTGGTTTCACTTGTGGCTCCCCCTTCCACACTTCGGGGCGATGCATTATTGATAAGATGGACAAACACACACTTAGGCTGGGATTTGCAATTTAGCACAGGATTTATAAAAGGACCAAAAAAGAGACAGTGGATGGTTGATGGAACTGAAGAGCACGGTGATATTTGGTGGGATTATCAACCTGCCACCCGCAGCAACCTGCTGCAAAGGGAAAATCCCCACGCAGCTGTTGGGAAGCTGCTCCATGAGTACTGCAATTAATAGATTCATTAAATTTGGTGCCTGTTGAACCACACTCCCCAGACTGCGTGTCCAGGAAGGCCCTCCCCACCCATGTCCCCGGAGAGGGATGGGTGCCCCAGGCTGCCCTGCTCGTGGACACCAGCCTGCCTGGGCTTGGGAGGAATATAATCATGTTCCTAGCCCTTGGTCACACCGGGCTGAGGCCATCCATCAAACTCAGAAGGAACTGGAAAAAAAGGAAACGAGAAGGACCCAACAGCAAGATCACATCAGCCTTAATGCCACAGGAAGCCAGACAGGGAAAAAGGGAATAAAAAGTCTGCAGTGCACCGAGGGAAGCTTTGTCTCTGTGGAAAAACACCTACCCCACCTTGTGCAAAGTGTGATCCCTTTTCTCTGCCTCATCCTTTGTCCCTTCAGCGCCATGGGATGTTTAGATTGGATATTCAGAAAAATTCCTACATGGAAAATCCCTGCTGTCCAGCCCTGGCACAGCTGCCCAGGGCAGTGGTGGAGTTTCCAGGGGGATTTAAAAGCTGCGTGGATGTGGCACTCGGGGACGTGGGGCAGAAGTGACCTTGGCAGTGCTGGGGAAGGGATCTTGGAGGATTCCTCCAACCTGAGTGATTCTGGGATTGTGTATCCTGGCCTTTTCCTGCTGCTTTGTTAGCAGCTGCTATCCAGTGTGCTCACTGCAGCACCTCTGGCAGGTGTCCCCACTGTCCCCACTGTCCCCACTCCATCTGTCCTTCCAGCCTCAGGCTCCCCACCCAGCCCAGGGACACCTCACCTGGAGACACCAGAGAGCCCCAAGGCGTCACAGTGGGCTTTGCCAGCTGGTGCCAGCTTTTCCCCTCGGTCCATGGAGGTGGCACATCCCAAGGGCACACACAGAGTGAGGAATAATGCCAGGGAAGCTGTGGGTCTGAAGGCAGGCTCAGAAAATACCCACAAATCCTGGCTGGCTGTGGCTGCACGTGAACCTGGCTTTCCTTAGAGGGATTGCACATTCAGCTGGAGCCGGATTTCTACACAACTCTCCTGCTCTGACAGGGGAATCAAATCAAATCAAATCAACCTAGAACTTTCCTGGATTTGACCATTAACACCAGCCTAGGCTCACCAGCACACCCCACCTCGCTAGGCAGTGAGAGGTGATGCTCATCCCACATCCCACATCCTGCAGCAGCCGAAAATCCCCCAAACCCCCAGCACTCCGACACAACCCCCTCTCCATCTCCCCACCCCTGCTCTCCAAAACTTGTCTTTCCCAGCAGAGCTGGGACTAGCACCACAGACCCCTCAGGCCCTGGCTGCTCTCTCCGGAGGGCAGCTCTGCTCCCTCTCATCCTCTGTGGATCGCAGGGGTCCCTGGGGGCTGGCTGGGCTGTCAGTGATGCTTCCCGACCCACTGTACTGGAACCCCCAGCCTCCCTCGGGCGCTCCGGGGCCACTGCAGCAGCGCCAGCGCCTCCTCCTCCTCCTGCCCTGCACACACCAACGGGCACCGCCAAAACGGGGCAAAAACGGGGAAAAACGGGAAAAAACAGGGCAAAAACGGAGCCAGCAGCTCAGAGCTGCTGGGTTTCTGTGCTCGTTTTTTGTTGTTTTTTTTTTTTTTTCTTCTTTATTTCCTCAGTAATCTTCATCAAACTTTTCCCGTTTCTGTCTGTCTTGCTTTAAACAGGCTTTTTGTTGTGGGAGTATCGGCTTGGTGGCGTGACAGGTTTTTGATTGTATATCCCTCACTCTCACTCTTCTTCCCAGATGGATGATGATGTCTGCAAGCTAAAACAGTGATACTTTTTGTTGTTGTTTTCCTTTTTTTTTCTTGTGTTCGCTTTGTTTTGCTTTTGCATCTGCACAAATACTCCTTAGCCTTTTCCTTATTGACACTTGGTTATCCAATTTCTAATTAAAATCGAAATTTGATTTCCCCTTTTAAAATCACCTTTTTCCTAGGTCTCCTCCAAAATAAGACCATGGGAAGAGCTCTGTATGGGACCCAGGGTGGTGGGCAGGTGGATGTTCCCCAGCTCTGCTGCCAGCTCTCAGCCCCTCCACATCATCCCATGGCCAGCACACAATCCTCAGCCAGATCTCTATCTACCTTTACTGAAAAAAAACCCCCAACACCTGATTAAAATAAAAATAAAGAAATAAAAATAATCTAAAACCCAGTCATCATTTTTACATGGTTAGCGAAGGCGCTGTTAATCAAAACACTGATTTAATTACGGACCTGAAGAGGCTCTGTAGGAGGAACCTGCTGCTCATTCCTTTCACATACAATATGTGCCATACAGATTATTGCAATGCAAACAGAAAATATTCCCTCAGATGAGACTATTTCCCACCAAGCATTTATGTGCCAATGATATGACAGCCCACAATAATCAACGTAACACCATTTACCTAACTGGGCAATAAAAGCATCGTCTCCCTTCCATTTACCTCTAGTGTTTGAGTGTTTCTTTGAAATACTTTCTGCAAGATTAAATGTGATCAAAACGAGCCTTTTATCCCTCAATCTTTTTTTAAAAATTTACTCCTTAAAAAACACCTTCTGGCACACCAGAACACCCTCTCCCCCCTCTTCCAAATTAGTTAAATGATTTTAATATCGTCACGGCCGGCAGGCCAACGTTTCATGGAGGAATGATAAAAATAAACACTTAAAAGAAAAATCGAGGCCATTAAACATGATGCCTGATCTCAGGGGTAGCCAACCTTTTAGGATCTGGGGACTATCTGACATGGTTTCAAGGGCTGCATGCACATGCTGTCCTGAATCCAGCCCCTTGGGATCCTGTGGCCAAGCAAACTTTGCAAACAAGCTATCCAGGCACTGCAGAGAGAAGAAGATGGGCATGCAGGAGTGAAAATTCGTAAAAATACACGTCTGGAAACACTTCACAAAGCCTAT
>VZRF01006375.1:188828-206328 GCA_013396875.1 Vireo altiloquus
CTCCTTCCTGGGCAGAGATGAACAAATTTCAAAAAGATCTTAAAGCCTATTCCAGGGCCTAAAGAGCTGGAGAGGGACTGGGGACAAGGCATGGAGGGACAGGACACAGGGAATGGCTTTAAGGGGGAAGAAGGTAGATTTGGATTGGATATTGGGCAGGAATTGTTCCCTGGGAGGGTGGGCAGGCCCTGGCACAGGGTGCCCAGAGCAGCTGTGGCTGCCCCTGGATCCCTGGCAGTGCCCAAGGCCAGGCTGGACATTGGGGCTGGGAGCAGCCTGGCACAGTGGGAGGTGTCCCTGCCATGGCAGGGCTGGCACTGGGTGGGATTTGGGGTCCCTCCCAACCCAAACCATGCTATGAACAGGGTGTGAAGACCCCCAAGGCACTGCTCCAGGTCCATCTGTGCAGAAGCACCAAAGCTTTACCCTGGGTTCAGCACATTTCTTAAAGCCCTGCAGGACAACAAACCCAGCTCCTTTCTGCCACTCCCAAAAGGTCACAGCACCTCGCTGGAACTTCTGAACTGCACAACAACAAAGCTTTGCACCCGTTAATTTCACGTTCTGAGATATCTGTTCTGTGTGAAAAACCACGGTGCTGCAGAGTAAAGCTTATTACTGGAAGCACTTAATATTCATAATGGTTTAGTCATTAGGAATCTCTCATTAAAACAAGCGTGGTTCTTGCACCACTGACTGCAGCAACTCTTTCCTGACGTAGAACCACACACAGCAACACTATTGTGACATCCTGGCTCTTGCTGGGGTCCTCACTGCGACAAAAACACTGCTGTAGTGCACAGAAAATTATAACGGAGATCCAACTTCATTATTTAAGCACATACACAACATATATGCACAAATGTGTGCAGACTTGCTTCCCAGTAAACTGCAGCACTGGACATGCTGGGGCAAGATACAAATTTTGCTGCACAAAAGGAGAGGGAAACTGATTTTAAAGGATAATATGGGCAACTATTCACTGCAATATTTATGGGTTTTATTTATGGTAAAGTCTAAATGATACTTGACGTGAATACCATACAGGATGAACCACAGAATATAAA
Source organism: Vireo altiloquus (assembly GCA_013396875.1). Classification (NCBI taxonomy): domain Eukaryota; kingdom Metazoa; phylum Chordata; class Aves; order Passeriformes; family Vireonidae; genus Vireo; species Vireo altiloquus. The sequence continues at coordinate 189,896 of VZRF01006375.1, forward strand.
TCTTCCCATTTTTTCCTTAAGGCAACCAGATTGTACCAGTATGGCCTAACTGGGATAATGCACCAGCTACATCCCCCTGGAGATGTCTCCAAAAACGACTCCCAGATACAGTTCAAGCAGCTTATGTGAAAGAATCAGAAATCAAAGCTATTTTGAAGAATTAAGAGAAATAATCCAAACCAGCCAGACAGGAGGGTCATGAACAAGTGCAGATCATAACCACAAAGAATAAAAAGTTCAGTTGTTCACACAGCAAAGTTCTGAGCCCCTTCCAGCCTCACCAGTTCTGTGACTGTTGCTGTTTTGCAATATTGGCACTAACTAACAATTAGGTGGGATATGAACATGATAAAACTGATATAAAACTGAGGACAACTCCTCCATGGGCAGTGGCCACAGCAGTGGGAACATCTCAGAGTCCCAGGGGCAGGAAATACTCAGGTCTGTAAGATCCAGATGCTGATTGCCCAAGGGGATCAACATCTGCACTTGGGACAAAGGGCATGGGCAACCCAGCTTTAAAAACCACACCTCAGTTTCTCCAAGCTTCAGTGGGTACTTTAGACAACTAAAACTGCCCAAATATCCCATAAATTTACAGCAGTAGAAATAGTTAAGAATGATTCCATCACAGGATTTTGCATGTTGGCTGCATAAAATTACCCAGATGAAATTTAATTTATAGCAATCAGCCCGAAGTGAAGGTGCATGAACTGAACCTGATGTGGTGCATTCTGTGTTTTACTGGGCAATGTACTTTTAAATCTGTATTAATATATCTGTGCAGGTGAGAGATGTGAGCCAACTCCCTAAATTAAGGTTAAAAATTCTAGTTACACACATATATACATTGACACATTGAACTCCCCCAACCACTCATGTTCCCTGAAAGAATCCATCAACCGGTTCTGATCACAAATATTAAACCTTCCCAAACAGGAAGCGCCATTGTCATAAATAAACCTTATTGATGCCCCAGGACTTTATCCTGAAACCAGTCTCAAATTCCTAATTGCTGGTGTAACAGTTCACTGGAACAGGATAAAGCAGTGAAGAGTTAGTGACCATCTCTGACAGCTCCTGGAGCACAGACGAGGTCCCCGAGGATTTACAAAGCCGGGGGAAAAGGAGACAGGAAGAAATTATAGACCAGTCAAACTTTGATATTGGGAGCGATAATGGAACAAATTATTAAAATATTTATAAGCATCTCAGGTTCATAAGGTTATAAACCACCAAACAAATCTAATCTTTTCCTTTGACAAGATAATTGGCCTCATGGATAAGGGGGGGGCAGCAGTAGCGGAAATATATACTGACTTTATCAAGATTTTTATATACCTTTGCTGTGACACTCTCATAAAAAAAGAGGGAAATACAGTTTACATTAATAGACTCTAAGGTGGACACCAAGAAAAGTTTTAAAAATTTAAGCAGTGTTTTTACTGCGTGGTTACAAGGGCAACAGGAAGCTCAGGGGGAAACAGTGTTTTGCAGCAATGTGAATTGGAAATCCCAGTCTTTGTGTTTTAATGCCAGGAAGATGAACTTCAAATACCAGCTGCCAGCTGAGATGGCATTTTAACTCCAGTATTTCCAATATTTGGTTTAATTGATTGGAGAGTACCCTCCAATGCACACCAAGTTGGGATAGGGTCCAAGCAGCTTATGTGAAAAAATCAGACATCAAAATCATTTTGATGAATTATGAGAAATAGTCCAAGGCAGCATGACAGGAGGGTCATGAAAAGGTACAGAATGCAACTATTATGAGAGGAAAAGATCAATTATCCACCCAGAAAGCAGTTCAGAGGGTCCCTTCCAGCCTCCTCTGTTCTGTGATTGTTGTAGTTTTTAAAATTTGTACTTATTAATAATTAGGCAGAACATGAATGCAATAAACTGTCAATAAATAATGAGATCCTGACGATAAAGAAAATCCTATTTGCAAGATTAAATATGGGCCACACAGACAGGACAGTGACATACCCAGAGTGCAAAAAAACCAATTTTTAAAATTTTCTCACAAAAGCCTAAAAATCCAGTGCAGTATGATCTAAATAAGCACAGAGTGAGAGAGATACCAAGAACCTTGCAGGGCTAATCCAGCAGCAGCCACTGCCCACCAGGCCCCCTCTGAGGAGGCACTCCCTGAAATACTGCACCTCACTCCTCACCCAAAAAACTGGAGATGAATTTTTGAAGCCACAATTAAAATTTAATTAAAAGTAATTAAACCAGTATTTCAGAATGTCTCGGCTCTGGAGGAAATGTCAAACCAAGTTATGTACCAAGAGATGTGGTACAACCATGGAAGTGTCTGAAGGTTATGACCAATGTGATGAATGGGGAGCAACCAACACAACGACAGCAATGTCTGCAGGAACAGGATGGGATTGATGGGATTGTCTCCCTTCCAACTCAGGGTACTCCATGATTCAACAAAAATGGGCCAAAAGTAAAAAAAAAAAGGGCATTGAGACAAAGCACTTAGTAATGGAACATAACTCTACAAGACCTACTCAACACCAGCTTTGGGCTTCTTTACCAACTCAGGAATTATGAAATTATTCTCACTCAGGCTGCTGAGTGTTGCTTCTTGGGTAGGAAAAATGAACAGAATGAGTTTGCATTTGCAATAGGAGAAATGTGAAGTCACAGTAGCCTGGCTTAAACCATGGTGAGGGCTGCAGGAATTATCTCCTAGTACCCATAATTCAGAACAGACAAGTTTCTTGAGGCTCTGAAGAAACAGCAGTGAATTTGTGAGCAGAACACTGCAGTTTTTGGCAACGCAAATGAGGGTTGGACCAGACTCCATGCCATGATGAATTCATAGAATTCCAGAATCTTGGAATGGTTTGGGTGGGAAGGGACCTCAGAGCCCACCCAGGACCCCTCTCACTGTGCCAGGCTGCTGCCAGCCCCAATGTCCAGCCTGGCCTTGGGCACTGCCAGGGATCCAGGGGCAGCCACAGCTGCTCTGGGCACCCTGTGCCAGGGCCTGCCCACCCTCCCAGGGAACAATTCCTGCCCAATATCCCACCCAGCCCTGCCCTCTGGCACTGGGAAGCCATTCCCCCTTGGCACTCCAGGCCCTGGTCCAAAGCCCCTCTGCAGCTCTCTCCAGGCCCCCCCTACACAAAGACTCCATTTTATGGCTGTGTGGGAGCTGGTTACAGCCAACTCACTGCTGAAAAACAGCACTGAAGGGCTGCTGCCAAACACCACTACAGTAAAATGTGTTTATTTCTGCCATGCCCGAGCCAGAGGAGCACTGGGGGTGATGGGGTATCCCCACGTGCTGGGCTGTGGTCCCAGCTCTGGATGCTCTCTCTGCCCCACACCAGCTAAGTTCATTAATTAAAACACATCTGTTGAAATCACAGGGCAGAAGAGCTCCTAAAATACAGCAACTCATCCACTCACCTGTCCACAGTGCCTGGAACCACAGCAGCTTTCTTTAGAGACGGAAAACAGGGAAAATTGTGATAACAGCCACCGTTTGTTCCTGAGACTCCAAAATACATCCTTATTTAAAACAATTTATGCCTTGCAGTGGACATTGGCGAAAAAGGAATGGCTGGGTTTAGTTATAAACTCTGAGGCACAGCCACCAGCTTGGCCAAGAGCAGTGTGAGCAGCCCCATCCTCATGGATCCTCCCAGGTAATGGAGTAATTCACAGGAACACATTAGGCTTCGTGAGAGCACTTCATTCAGTAATGGAGATCTACTGGGCTCTGCATGGATCCATATTAACTTGGCTCAGGAGCAGCTCATCTGCTCTATCCACCACGTTTCTGCACGTGCCAGGAAATATTTTTGCTTTACGTGGTCCATACTTGCAGTTGATGTTTAATATTGCAGAGCCCAGTAAATCCATGCTGCGAGTGCAGGAGGTTTTACTGCGTGCTGGGAAGGGAGACAAACACTAAAACAAATTCATCTCCGTGGGCCCAGTGGCTCGAGGGGAACCTGGGGGAGCAAGGAAGGCTGACTGGAGATGAGGGAGGAAGGTGGGGGCCTCTCGACAGCCATATGGTGTCCTTATAGAATTAGTGATAGGCAATTAATCAGGGAATCACGGAGTGCTCTGAGCTGGCAGAGACCTTAAATCCCATCCAGTGCCACCCCCCGCCATGGGCAGGGACACCTTCCACCAGACCAGGCTGCTCCCTGCCCCATCCAACACTTCTCTTCAGTAAGGGGAGGCATTATGCTAACGGCTGGATTTGAGTTTTTAATTGTTTTCTTCCAAAACTTGCCCTTTTAAAAGCTGTTTATTATTCTACCCAGAGGTAGGGGCTTTAATATCTTCTTAAAAAGTAGAAAATTGGCACAAACACCTGAAAAGCCAGATACACAATGCCATGTGCTGACAATTAATATATATATAAATACAGTCCCTGCCCATGGAATGAGATAATTTTTAAGGTCCCTTCCAACTCAAAACATTCTGTGATTCTACACCTGTTATTTAAATGTGTTCTCTGGGGCATTTTGGAGGAGCTTCAGGCTGGTGGTGCGAAGTGTTTCTAGTGGCACCATGGGCTCCAAACACACCTTCAGTGTGAAGTCTCTGTCACTCACATCAAAGAGAGAGCCTGAAAGGTCACCTCAGCCACACAGCCTCCATCTCCACCAAAAACCATCTCCAAACCTTTGGAGTCCGATTCCCCAAATAGGATTTGTCAAAACAACCCAGAGTAAGGCAGCCTGCCTGGAGAAAGCCCCTCTATAAATAGCCTACCCGGGATAAAAAAAGGGTTACTTTCTCTGCTGCATGTGAGGGGGAGTTAAACCTAAACAAACTTTCAACACCAGCTGAGTTTACATATTTAAACTCGGAGGGTGCCAAAGTTGCAGCCGAACTGGCACCGAAAAGCCTAACAAAAAAAGTCATATATTGACAAAACACACAGTCATAATAAAACCACATCCAGTTAATAACTTTGAGAACTAATGTTAACTCCTAGCACAATAGAAAAGTCTCCTTAAACACAATAAAGCAGTGATATAATTTACTCTCAGCTCCTTTTCAAAACATTACTCTCTGCCCACAATCACATTCAGATTACAAAATTCCTTTTGTAGTTTTCTCCTAGCTGTGGGAATAAAATAAACCACTTAGATGACAGTAAAGTGTCTGTAAAATATATAACAGCAATAACTCCTGGTGGAAATGCAGCAGATATTTATACAAGAGCCAAAGCAGGGAGCACTGCTAACACCCTGGGTGTTTGGAGAGGCCTCTTCTGGGTGGGGTCCTGGTGCTGCAAGCTCTGTCCCCAGCTTAGCGTGGTCCCCAACACGAGGTGACAAGTGCTGGGGGAGCCTCTGCAGCCCCGTGGCACCAGTACACGAGCTGCTGCAGGAACAGGACAAGCTGCTCCTCGGTGGCTCGGGAGCAGGGCCACAGCTGGGGTGGGAAAAGGAAGGACACAGCAGCAGCCAGAAATAACCTGCCTTAATTAAAGGGAATTTATTTCACAGAATTACAGAACAGAATCACAGAATCATTTAGGATGGAAAAGACCTCCAGGATCACCAAGTGCAGGCTGTGTCCCATCCCCACCTTGTCCCCAGCCCAGAGCTCTGAGTGCCACCTCCAGGAATTTCCTGGACACCTCCAGGGATGGGCAGCCCCTGAGCACCCTTTTAACAAAGAAATCCTTCCCGATTTCCATGTTTACACAGTTGTAGAACATATGGATCAAGTAATAATGCAAAGGAGGTTATTTATCAGGTACAATATCCATCCTGCTCGTCACTGGTGCGCTCAAACTTCTGCCACGGAAGAAAGGATGCTTGGCTGTTTAGATGAGGTATTAGGAGAAGTTTTTTCAAGGAATGGCTTGCAAGGCAATGGCACGGGCTGGCCAGGGAAGTGGTGGAGTCACCATCCCTGGAAGTGCTCACAGATGTGTGGATGTGGCACTTAAGCATGTGGTTCAATGGTGACCACGGTGCTGGTGCTGGTCAACAGATGGATTTGATGACCTTAAAGGTCTTTTCCAACCTTAACTACTCTGTGATTCTGTAACTTTACCCAGTGAAGAAATCCACATTAGCAGAAAAACAAATCCAAAAATCTCTGAAGGAGGCCAAGACAAGGTGGCCACCATGACCACAGCTACATGGACAGAAGACACCACACAAATATGTGAACCCTGATTCCAGCTGTGGAAATACATGGACAGAAGACAGCACACAAATATGTGAACCCTGATTCCAGCTGTGGAAATACATGGACAGAAGACAGCACACAAATATGTGAACCCTGACTCCAGCTGTGGAAATCCTGGTTGCCCACAGTCTTGCCCTCTCCTCTACACAAGCAGCCAAGGAGCAACAAAGGAGCCAAGGTCTGCCAAGACCTCTCTTAAGTTATCTCATGTCAGATTTAACTGGGGCAAGGAGCTGGGAAAAGCAGCATTGGTCTGTATTTCTCTGCCATCCATCAAAGCAGAAACACTTTCACTGAGCCAAGGAAAACCACTTATTTTACGTGCAGTGGTTCCACCAGCGTTGGAAGGGATGGGTCTGGACCAAAATGTGAAGCGGAATTTCCCCCCCAGGCAGACCCTCCCCAGCTGCACCCCATGGATGGGGCACACAAAACCACCACAGCCAAGCCCTGCTCACCAGGGTCCCTCTATCAACGGAGAACAAATGCATTAATTTGGATATATAAAAACTTACATCCCATTTGAGGTCAGCCAATGTAAATGAAAAGCCCCAATGCCCGAAGCCCTGGATGGCCACATTATTATGGGCGTTAGGGGGAATGTACCAGGGACATCTCTCAAGATGTTTAAATATGTTCTCATGGAATTTTACTGAGTGCTTAACTCCTTGATGAAAGAAATTAAGCTTCCAGATCAAAATAGACACTTTTAGAGCTGAAAGAAGAAAACACTGTTGTATCTTCTACTGCAAAGCACAACCTTCTGCAAAATCAATGGCCTTTGCTTTTGCTGAGGGCTTTTCTTGCTGGTTTGCTTTTAGTGTTGGTTTTTAAGTGTGTTTGCAAACATCAATTTTGAGGTGAAATCCACAGGGTCAAGGAAAAATGTGTCAAAATATGGAACAACTGACTTTAAATCATGAAATCACACATGGGGTTGGGCTGGGAGGGATCTTAAAGCTCATTTCACCCCCCCCCTGCCATGGCAGGGACACCTCCCACTGTGCCAGGCTGCTCCCAGCCCCAATGTCCAGCCTGGCCTTGGGCACTGCCAGGGATCCAGGGGCAGCCACAGCTGCTCTGGGCACCCTGTGCCAGGGCCTGCCCACCCTCCCAGGGAACAATTCCTGCCCAATATCCCACCCAGCCCTGCCCTCTGGCACTGGGAAGCCATTCCCTGGGTCCTGTCCCTCCATGCCTTGTCCCAAGTCCCTTAATGCTGCCTGTTGATTGCAAAGGTTATTTTAATTTAATATACCCATATTCTATATATAACCACACATTTGGCTTGGAGCAAACTGGTGTAGTGGAAGGTGTCCCATGGCAGGGAGTTGAAGTGAGATGAGCTTTAAGGTCTTCCCCAACCCAGCCCACTCTGGGATTCTATGATTTGTAAGAACTTTCAAAGATTGCTGTTCCTAAAAGAAGAGCCACATACCCCCCAGGACCCCCGAGTTTTTCTCCATCCCATGGATAACCTCTCCTGGAAGGTGGTGAAGAGCAGGAAGAGCCTGTTTGCAGGAATGTGAAGTGCAATTCCAGTTAACAGGAGCTGGAGCTGTGGATGCAGCCCTGGGTACCGAGGACCCTGAGGAGCCCCAGTCTGGCAGCCAAATGTAACTGCTGGGAGAGTAACTTCAGCCCCCGTAGATTTTACACCTTGAAAATGTTCCACCACAAGTTCTCCGTGGAAAAGAAACCCCATTTTTGGGTTTACAACAATGTGTGGCCAAAGAAATGAAGGAAGCTGTAGGTCAGAAACAATCCAGCCACAATGCACGAATTAAAGCCAAGGCCAATGGACATTTTTAGGTGCAGCAGAATCACCTCCCAAGTTTCGATGTCTATGTTTTACAATCTGTACAAATTATTTTCTCTAACTTTTTCTGCATGTTGTTTTCAAAGTTGTTTTACTGCGTATAAAACCATCAGGCTTTGGAACCACACATGGGCTTTCTGCATAAAATATCACCTTATCTTTGTATAAGCAAACTATTTTAACTCCCTAGAGCTATTTAGGTAACCATTTGCTGTGACCTCTGAATTCTTATCCTGAATTATATTTTTATGTGCTATATAAAGGTACTGTTATGTTACTGTTTTTATTCCAGGTGCCAAAAAGGACAAGTTTATTGCCAACTGCTCGTTCTGTGTCTTTTTTTTTTTTTTTTAAAGACTTAACTAATCCAGCAGTCAAATTTTTTTCTTAATTCACATGGGACTGGTTTATGAGGAAAATCACATCTACTATGAAGAAAGAAATAAACAAATCGGTAATATGTGGGGAAAAATAATCATCAGCCAAAAGTGTCACCTTGCTGGCATGACTAAAAGGCTCTATACCAGCACCAACGTGCTCTTCTTGGTGTTATGTTTTGTTCTATCCCAAAAATGGAAGCAAAACTACAACCACAGAATCATGGACTGGTTTGGGTTGGAAGGGACCTTAAAGGCAAATATAAACTATTCACACAGACAGTAAAATTATTATTATTATTAATAATGCGTTTAAACCACTTCAAATTGCACGTTTCCTAAAAGACTCACAACTTGATATGGAACCAACGGTGTATGGAGATCGTTTTCCTACACTGCCAAAAGATATGAGGTTTAGATGGGATATTGGGCAGGAATTGTTCCCTGGGAGGGTGGGCAGGCCCTGGCACAGGGTGCCCAGAGCAGCTGTGGCTGCCCCTGGATCCCTGGCAGTGCCCAAGGCCAGGCTGGACATTGGGGCTGGGAGCAGCCTGGGGCAGTGGGAGCTGTCCCTGCCATGGCAGGGGTGGGATGGGTTGGGCTTTAAGGTCCCTCCCAACCCAAATTTTTGCTGGGATTCTGTGACACCAGAGAGGGGAAAAGAAAGGCAGCACCAAGGCAGCAGCGAAGGAAATGATGGCACTGCCTGGGAGACCAGGCTGGAGTGGGCTGGGATATCACAAAGGGAATCTCATGTGATTTCTTGCTGCTGCCCATCAGAACTCCGAGCTGATGAGAGCCCAGGGCTGATCCAAGCGGGGTAAGAGGGAACTGCCCTGGAGAAGCTGTTGGCAGCACAGGATGAGCACGAGGGATGCTCACAGTAGGTTAGAGCCAGGAAACTCAGAGTAAAAGCCAGACCACCACTGTTGGCTACCAGGGAGGATGTTATCTGCCAGCTTTTCTCATCCGTAATGAGAATTAATTTAAATAAAAGAGGAACTGCATATCACAACCCATTAATGAAGGGATACAATAAGAACAGATCTTGACTGCAGCCTATGTAACGGCGCAGAAAATGTGCTTCCCACAAAGGTTCTACTATCAACATTTCTGAATAATTAATTGGAAATAAAAGCACTTTGAAGCTTAGCAAGGTTCCTTTAATGCTTTTTAAATAATTTGCAATATTCAGCAACTTCTAGCACAACGATGTGTGTGGAGTTGTGTTATCACATCACACTGGTGACCCACGGAAAGACAGAAATCCATGGAATGGTAAAACATAACCTCCTACACGAAAATAAAAATCAAACATCCTCGTAGATGAAAACTAAATTTAATGTGTGTTCCTGAGGGATGGAAAACGAACCCTGGGAAGGGCTATATTGCCTTGGATTGGTGCAATGAGATGCAAAATGCATATGAAAGGTTTTCATTTGAGCTGATAAAACCGCACGCTTTGGAAACGCGGAGCTCTGCAAGGAACAACACTGAGGTCTGGTGTCAATTTAAATGCACTGAACACCAGGAAAATGCCCCCAACTAAGGCTTCAAACTTGTACAGCACATTTCCACTCAACCCAACTAGATTGCCTGTCACATCTGACATGGCTTGTCAAAAGTTATCCTTCACTGCTCATGGGCAACATGGAGGGTCAAAAGACCAAATACAATGGTCCAACCCATCCCATTTTTTTTCCTTCAGAGCAGCAGATATTGAACTCGAAGATGACAAGGCAGAGCAGGTTGAAGCGGCTGCCAGAGAAAGAGAAGCTGTCCAGAGGCGCTGATCTGAAGGAGAAAAACCAGCCGGTCTGTGCATGTCACGGCCGGGGCTCGGGCGCTGACAGTCTCACACAAAAGGCACTGAAAAGCCGAGGAACTTGAAGTGGCCTTTCCAAACCATCTCAGCCGTTAAAAGGGAGAGCGGCGGTCACCCCGTAATGTGAAACGCGCCTCGGCTGCCATGGGAGGGGAGAGGGATGTCCTGCCTTTCCTTAATCTGCAGCACTAGCAGCCAGAGGGGATTTTTCACTCCCTGAAAAATTTTTTTAAGAGTAGTTTTTTCACTCAGAGTTTGTTTTTATTTCAAAAAAAGCAACGTCTTTCTAAAGCAGCTCAAAATCTTTGTCGTGTTTTCAGCCGGGGCTTGCTCGTGTCAACAGAAGACACGAAATGGTAATTCATAGATTAGCAATTTATTAACAAACACAGAAAATGCCATAGCCCTGCTACAATTAGTAGCGTTATGTGAAAGACAACTGCAGAGATTTTCCACAGTATCCCTAAAAAACTGTGGCCACGTGCTGCGAACACATCACTGCAACAAATTTCTGTGCAAATTTTCTTCAGGTGCCCAGTGCCCTCCTTACCCCCCACAGTCACAGCGTGAACCTTCTCGATTTTTAATTGTCTTTGATCCTCTAAGAATCCCAACTTGTTCCTGTTCTCTTTCTCCACCATAATTTGAGTTTCACGATTTCTCTGTCCCCGCACAGTGACCACGAAGCTGGTTGAGATCCTCAACCCTTGCCTTGCACACGGGCAGCACCCACTGAGACTGCCCTGAGGAGCAGCCACATCCAGGCACAGGTCAATAACAGGGTATTTCCAACCCTAATCCTTCCTTTGTGTCACCATCTTTGTGCTTTAATTACCTCAAAAGCAACATCCACTTAAATGATGAGGGAATCTGGAGTTGCCACCTCCGAGCAGATGTAGAAAGTTCATGTTTGCTGTTGGTGGCAGAGCTGGCTGTACATGAGAGTGACATTTTTAATACCTTGGTGGCTAAAATATCAGTATTTGAATAGGAAATCTCGCATTTTACACCCTTCTGCAATTCAATGTTTTTCAATCTTTCTGGGCTGCGCTCAGTTTTGTTGGATAACCTTTCCATCTAATCTACCATGTGTTTCACTGAATTTGAGCACCTTATATGTATTCAAATACTTGGATTCAAACACTTTTTTTTTTTCACAGGTTTGGGTTTTTGTGTGGGTTTTTTTTTTTTTTGGTAGTGATAAAGGTCCTTCAAGTCACTTAAATTCATATATAAATTCATTCATGAACGTGCTGGAGTGCCTCCAGAGAGGGTCCATGAAAGTGATCAATCCTGGGTGCTCCATCCATCCCTGGAAGTGTCCCAGGCCAGGCTGGATGGGGCTTGGAGACACCTGGGATAGTGGAAGAGAAGAAAGTAGAAGAATCCCATGGCAGGGGGTGGCACTGGATGAGGTTTAAGGTCCCTTCCAGCCCAAAACATCCTGTGATTCTACAACATAACTGCAGATATTTCACCTTGCATGAATAAACAACCCTCATGAATGAAAAAAGCAAATATTTCAGACGCTTTTAAGATCTTCAGTGCAAGAAGCAAAAACAACAAAAAAACCCTGAAATCTAATTTGCTAGGCTCAGTTCCCATATTCACCTTTCCAAACCGTTCCTCACTCCTTATTTCCCTATCCCAGGGTTGGGGGGACGAGGACAGAGAGGTGGGCACGGCGTGGCCCTGCCTGCCCCACCAGCTTCCCTTCCCCTCACCGTGCCAGCACTCTCCTGGTATTCATGAGCTGCAATTTAATTCAAGTGCACTCGAGTTGCAGCAAACACGGAGCCGCCGGGAGCGGCAGGAGCGCCGTGCGAGGAGGGGCCCTGGGTAAATATCAGCGCGGGGCCGGCCTGAGAGGATAACCTGCCCACACATACACCAGCCCAATTAGCCGAGGCAAAGAGAGCTTTTATTCCCCAAGGAGTCCAAGGAAAAGTCAGAGCAAGGCTCTCTGGCATCCAGAGATGAAGCTCCAGCGTGGTCTGGTGTGGTCCAGTATGGCACTGAGCGTTAAGGTTACACCCACAGCTCCCATTAAAGGAAATTTGGAAGGGGAGGCAAGGCAGAAGATGAAATTTTATCGTTATAGATTAAAAGTGGTTCTCTACAGCACAGAAAAACGTGGAAAGAAACAGTCTCACCTCTGAGGGCAAAGGAAGAGGCACCCTGACCTGGTGTCACCTGGGCACGACTGAAAGGCCACCATCAAAGAAGCCTTTGCTGCTTCAAGAGGCACCAAGAAGATTTTAACTATACATAAAGTCAAAATCTCTTTTACTAAAGAAAAGAGGAATCTCAAGTTTTAAAAAGAGTCACTGAAAGCTCATTAAATTAATCTGATTAACAGACTTTCCCCAGGATATTATTATCAAATACAGCCCGAACAGTGAAAGTCTGCAAGAATTCTAGCATTTCAAGTATGCAAATAGTTTAACTAATTTCTAATGACTGACTCCATCCTTAATTTACTTGCCTTATTAAATCACTCCAATAACGTTCATTTTCGGAACTTTCTGAAACACAGAACACAAGGAAGCCCAAAAGAACGAGATGGATGAAGGTACACCATCAAATAAAGAAAACCAAGAGTAGCCAAGGAATTAAGAGCTAAGGAAATCTTACTACGAAATTGGAAAGAATGGCACTCAATAGAGTTCTTTCTTTTAATAGAAATAAAATTCTAATTGGGTGTAGAGTCTGACACTGTAACACTTTGGGTTTTCATAGAATCAGAGAATGGTTTGGCTTGGAAGGGACATTAAAGATCACGTAGCTCCAGCCCTCCTGACATGTTTTTGAAGAAAATATTGTAGTTCAAAGGCTTTCAAAACCAAAATTATCTGGTTTAAGAGGAAGAGAACACGGGCTTTTATGGTGTGCCCATTAAAAAGGCTCAGGGATTTCTGAACCAGCACAGCTTGCCTAAAATATGCGTTTCTTTCCCCGCGCGGCAGCTCCCCTGTTACCTCCCGGCCGCCCCAGCCCGTGGCCAAGCCGAGACCACCTCGGCGAGCAGCATTTCCCCACTGCTCCAGGCTAAACTCTGGCTGTGTAGAGAACCAGGAAATCCAACAGCCTCTTTAACATCCCACAACGAATTACTGACAAGTCATTTTTTTGCTCCGTATTGCAAGTCAATGTGGCAACCCCGGGTTTTTTTTTCCTATTACAAACATGCGCCGCGCCTCGGCTCGGAGCCGTTTGGATGCTGATACGAGATTCATAATGGCTGTCAGAATCTGCAATTTTTCCTTTTGTTTTATGAGGTCAGGCAATATTACCTGCACTGATGTATTCCATTTCCCCAGCTGAAAACCTTCTCATTTGAGCACGACAGGTTGAGGGAGTCATGATTTTGCAACCTACCATGTGAAACACAGCGTGAGGGGGCAGGTGCCTAACCCCACGTTCTCCTTTTGCTCTTGTCCACTGGCAACAGTAAATTAAACTGTCAAAAACGGAATTGTCCTGTCATCAACAAAGCTATAGCTTCACAAGTATTGCAACATCAGATATATTTCTAATTCTGCATTTCCCTGCACCTGTAATTTCATCAGCAACTCACACCGGCCCATGGTGAGAAGCTGTCCAGGGGACACTGGTGGGCTCCTTGGGAGGTTTGACACGGCATTTTGGAGACAGAAATTAATGAACAGTATCAAGAATTTCTTATATGGATATAAAAAAAGAGCTCAGCACGAGGTCCTGACCTCCTGCATTGCCCTGCAGCTTGGAGGAGTCTGGGGTGCTAACGGGGTGGGACAAGGAGGCATGAGGAGATGCAACAAAGGAGCAGAACTTAAACATATTTAAATGCAACAACTGCATGGATGAAGTGGACTTCCACCCCAAATTTGTGTCTTTGCCTTTTGGCCCCTCCAGAGTTTAAAACAGCCTCTGAGAAGTCTCCCTTCCCACCGAAGGGGTTTGTCCCATGTTTGAGCTCATGAACTGGTGGCAGAAACAACAGTTTCTGGGGAGTAAATCCAGGCCACTGCATGCTCAGATTTGGAACACTCAAACCAGTGCTTCCTTCTGCCATGCCATTCTCCAGGGCTGATTTTAAAGGATCACGATTAACTACAATTTTCCTTTCAGGATTTAAGGGCGATTTCAATTTTCACTGGAAGCTGAATTGTACATTTTTTTTAATCTGCTTTCATTCTCCCGGAATAGGTTACAAACCTCACATGTGACACAGAAGTACAAACTGCCCAGAAAACATGCATTTTTTGTAAAACTAATTAAAATACTGTCAAAGTATCATTTAAATGCATAAACTAAGCACAATATCTAGCAGAAGGGTTATACAAATTACCGTCATTAAAGTAAAAGGGAGCATCTCTCCCGATGTGCTGATAAACAAGAAAAAAGGGCTTGTTGTTATTAATTCAACGTAGCAATCAAATATTGTTTTAGATTACCTCTATAAAAATTCCAAGTTTATCAATCATTAAACTGTGGACAGAAAGTTAAATTGAGATAAGAAATCATTTCACGCAGCTTAATGCAGTCAAAGTGACTCAATATCCCTTTATTAATTCTCATTTAATATCACTTTAAATTGCCACCATTATTATCCTACGGTAGGCGAAGGGCTCGGTGTAATTAGTCTGTATTAAGCCCTTTTTATTTATAAGGAGCCAAATAAACAAACCCGCTTTAATTACCTGGGTGCCACAATATTGATCTGAGCATCAAATTTTAATAGGGCTTGATTTGGACGCTGCCAGGGGTTGGGTGGGTGGGTTGTGGCCCCCGGGGTCCCCCCCAGCTCGCTGCCAATTACCAGGAGAGACAAAAAGTCAACGAAGGCAGGGAATCTTCTCCCTCCCAAACCTTGTTCTCTCCCACTTCAGTACACGGTGTTAACGACATACAAATTTTGAGGTCATTAAGTATAAACAGGAATTGAAAGGAAGACAGGCGCGCTTCCAGGAGATGCCGATGTCAGCATTTCAAGTACTCTCCTAATCCCACAATGCAAGTTTCAGCATTATTGTCTCAATTTAACTTGCATTAGTACCTAGCACCTTGATTACACTGTTGGGGTGGTAATCTTCGCCTGCATATGCCATCATTACTTATGTCAAGCCTCTCGAGTTGTTATGAATACTATGTTGTTTTACGAGAGAGAGGAAATTAGTGCCAGTCCCCCAGAGTTTTGGGTGCTTAACACTGAAGCACTACACAGCCCTCTCAAATCCCACAACAAATCCTTGTTTAGTGCCACATGGAGATAAGGACTTTGCAGCAACATCCCGGCATAAATAACCCGCATCTCTTTTTATTTGTAAAATGTCAAAAAGAAAAGAATCTCCCTCCTGCGAATTTTTTTTTTTCCCTTTCAGCCCAAAGTGTGTGGAATTGCCAGGATGTCCTGCCATGGTCATCGTTCCAGCGCGATCCCGACCACCGCCCGGATTTTCAGATCGCTTTAAAATGCAATTTTTAGCTATGTTTTTAATAAAAATGAACTTATCAAGCCTGGCGGAAAGGCGCTGTAGTAAGATGAGTCTTCCCTCAGGAGTGCAATAAAGAGAGAAATCGTCACCCGGCACGTTTCGCCCTCTCAATGTTTTTTTAAACATGATCCACTATGTTGTTGAAAAGAATTATTTTACAGTATTGTAGGGATTTTTTGCATTGTCTGTTTATTCTGTTTACACAGCAAATGAAACCTTCGATATGAATAGGTGAACTCCCCGGGGAGAAAAAGAAATTCAGAAATGATGTACAGATGGGGACAGGGGCCCACGGAAAGCGAATATAAATTAATGTGCCCTCAACAGTCACATCTGGAGCAGAACAGGCCAAATAAATAATTCTGACATTAAAAAAATGAAAGATCAAGCCCTATAAATAGTAGAATAAGTTTCCTTTAATGATATTACTTCACATTATAATTGAAACGACATCGAAAAGAGGTAATTTGATATATTTAGACCAAGTCTGGCTTAAAAATCCTTCTCGTGTTTCTGTGTGGAAGATGTTAAACCTCTGAATTTGGACAGCACACGGAAAAGATGCTGTACAGTGATTCCAAAAGTTTCCTTAAAAAAAGAAATCTGCCTCCTGAGGTTAGGTTAACATCTTCCTGCAGAAAATACAGCCTCGATGGGCTTGCTTTTTCAAATATGAACTTGTACCAAAATGTTTTTCTAGCTTTAAAATATACATATTTAATTTTGTTAAAAATTAATAAATCTCT
>VZRF01006375.1:211328-227822 GCA_013396875.1 Vireo altiloquus
AACCTCTTCTTGTGACAATAAAGAAGTCACATGGCTTTTAATACTGATGATAAAGAAATGCACCATATTTATTTATGATGGGCTCAGTAATTCTACCTGGATGCATTTTGCTTTACGATGGCATTATATACTACTGATATTTGTGCACAGTAACTCCAGAAAGTGAACTGGTTACACACTGATGGACGTGGTAATCTACCATAAAATATGCATTTCTAATTTTAAGTAGAGCTCTCCATGAACCTAAGCAGGAGATGCTTTAAGATACATTATCTACACTCCAAGATACATTTCATAATTTGTACATGTTAAGTAATCGCTGGCGCTGTAATAAAATAAATCCTCTCACACTGTCTTCCTCGATTTTTTTCCCCCCCAATACTTCTTAAAACTTTTTAACTTCCTCACAGCAAGCTTAGCAGTTAGGAAATTAAATGCAAAATGGCACTCTAGCCTAGTCATGAAGTCGTATTTTTGGTTCAAATATGTGTCACCTAAATCATAAAAACCAAATCAAATGCAACTAACCTGTAGAAGACACTAACCCAAGCAATTAAGTAAATGGAGAAACCACTGAAAAGTTAGGCTCTGGAAAAATTCCTTTGGAAAGTCTTCTCTCAAAGCTTTCTGCCTTGGACTTGGTGGTTGATTAATCTCGATACAGACCTTTAGAGAACAGCTGACACTGTTTTACTGAGACTGTTTTGATAATGCACAAGAATTATTTTACACACAGACTCCCTCCTGTAGTGAGCCTCCATTCTCTCCCACCTGCACATTTAAGGACTGTGCCAGCTCAAGCCATTTCTCTACTCAGCACCAAGATCACCACCTGAGGAGGTCCAAAGCCTTCCTAAAAATCAAAACATTTTCCTCTTCTCACTCATGGGAAAAAGACAAACCAATAAACCCATCATCTGCCAAGTCCACAGTGGTTGCAGCAGCCTTCCCTACAGAATCATGGAATGGTTTGGGGTGGAAGGGACCTTAAAGATCATCTCATTCCACCCCCCTGCCATGGACAGGGACACCTTCCACCAAATCAGGTTGCTCCAAGCCCTGTCCAGCCTGGCCTGGAACATCTTCCCTGCTAAGTGCTTGCAATAAAAAATTCAGAATAAACCCAAGGAAACCCAAATTCTACCATTCCCCAGATTCCTTCTCTCCTTTAGCCACAGCCCCTCTGCTGAAGGTAGAGGCCATGTGCTCCTCCTGCTCTAACCAGGAGCTCTCCCAGGAATTTCCCAAGGTGTCTGCTGGTGTGGCTGCAAGTGCTTGCAGTCCCTCAAGTATCCTCAGATTAAAATCATCAGGCCTTTCAGAAGAGGCAGGACTCCGTCAGTAGATCTCCTAGGCTGAGATCTCATCCATTTTCTCCTGGTATTAATTGTGCAAACCATCTGCTCACTTTTGATTTTTTTTTTTCTTTTTAATTGAAAACAAATGCAAAAAGTCATTGAACACTTCAGTCTCATTTGCTAATGGCTCCCTGCCTCCCTCAAGGAGCATGCCAAACGCTTTGCTTGGTCTTCCTCTTATTCCTAATGCACTTAGCAGTGGATTTCTCTCTGTCTCTTGCTGCTTCCATCTGGATTTTTCCCTCCCTTCAGCTCTGTACACTGGTGCTGTTCCTTTTGCAACCTTCTTTTTGGGGGTGAGCTGCCCTCTTTCTCTTTTCTTTCTGGTGTTTAAAGGTCTTTGAAGGACCAGTCCGTGATGGAGCCATCAGTGATGATGTTCCAGTGATGGTGTTCCTTTTCCATGCACTGAAATCCCTTCCCCTCCCATCAGAGACAGCTCTTACAGTTCTGTCCTAATCTCCCCTCCTGTAAGAACTCTGCTTTCCATCTGGGATTATCATTCCCTGTTTTCTCCAAGGGCACTGCTTTAAATTTGTGGGTTTTCCTGGTTTTTCTTCACTTCCACAGCCACTCATTCAATTTTCCAGCTTTATGTCATGACTCAAACCAAATAAATCAGAATAAAAATCCAAGACCTTCTCCCCCACTCTATCTACAATAGGTGGCTTTAAGCATAACTGTGGTATGAGAGATTTTACTGGAAATACCATTTAATGGTTAAATCTCAACAAAATTATGGTATTCCTTATCTTTTAAACAGCACCTAAAATCAAAACTCCTCCAGTTCACCACCCTGATTTTTAAAAGTGGATCTCTACCTCTGCCTTGCACAAGTTTAAATGGGAAAAATATATCCCTGATTCCACAAATCCACTCCAAACAAAAATGTGTAGGAAGCAAAGCAGTGTTTGGTTCATCAAATTCCCACATCCAATGCAGGCAGATTTGCATTGTTACCTTATTTCCTTTTCTGTATTTCCCTTTTCCTCTTATTCCCCCTTTTATGTTGGTGGGATTAAGGCAAAAGGTAGACAGTAATTTGCAGTAATGAGTCCTCAAAATTGCCACTTGAAAATAAACTTATTTCATAAGATGATAAAGAGTTTCTACAGACAACATTTGGGAGATCACCTTTATCCTGAGGGATAAGGGACAATGAAGACATTCCTGAAATATTTTCAACTCATTCTCTGTAGAACCTGAGGAGTTTTCTGCACCACTTGATGGCTCCTGGGCAGGGAAGGCATTGCTTGGATGTGCTGATGGCACAGCTCCCTGGTTGGGAAGTAAAATGAGAACAAATCCTCACAAAAATAGGAGTATCTGCATTTTTTAGGCCCTTTTCTCTCCTGCTGCACCCTCCAGAAACAGCCTGGTTGGAGGATTTACAAATACTTCAACCAGAGTCTTTAAATTTGGGCACACTGTACTAATGCATCTGAATGCTCATGATAAACCTGACCTGAGGGTTAATCTATTTTACAAAGCCTAAAGAAAGATCAATTTGCTCCTTAAAACTGCCACAGTAGAATTTAACACTGTATTTCCAACTCTTATGGCAGTTAAGGGTTTTAGGAGTGAATTATTCAAGGCAATTCAGTGACACTGAACCCATTCAACTCTCCTGATGTTCAAAATCCAGGTTTTAGTATTTTTCCTAAAAAACAGGCAAACGACAGAACTTCTAAATTTAAAAATTTTATCTTCTTACTCGATATTGGGATAGTGATGAGATGAACAGACCTGGAAAATGCAGTAATTTTTTAATGGGATTTAAGCTCTGTTTCCTCCCCTCTCACCACCCGAAACCCCAAAAAGGGGCAGAGCAACCTAAAAGTCAGTGGGGAGCAGAAACCCCTCATGCAGAAAAACAGATATATTTAAAACACACGTGAAGAAAGTGGGATTTAAACCTCAGCCTTTCTCAGAATACAGCAAACCCAGAGCACCCAGGGTATGATATTTAACATCCAGCCCCCTCCCAGAGAAAGAGGCACTCGGATTCATCACAGCTTTACAAAGCTGGGTGGGATTTTGGTTTTTTTTTGACAGTAATTTTTTTCTGGGAATGACAAGAGCAGCGTTTGGAGAGGGCTGTGAAGCAGAGGCACAGGGTCCTTGGCCTCTCTGTTTACAGCCACGCTGCCACTTCTCATGCCGCTGTGCAGCTCAGATGGGAATAGCCCAAAACGCACCCAGACACATTCGTGCCTCCTCAGAACAGGTTTTCACACTGTTACAGAGCACGCCGAGGTTTGCACTTAGGATTTTATTTTTCAGAGGTGCATAATTATAAAAACTGCCTTCGGCCTCGGCTGCCCACACACAAGTGTTGCGCCCAGACACCTCGGGAAGCAGTGAACCAAAGATGTTTGGCAGATATTCCGCTCTAGTTGTGATGAGGGGCTGCAGCAGCACAGGATATGGAGCTTTCCAGCTCTGCATCTGCACACAAAATTGGACAGAAAAGCCTATTTCCCATTCTCAAAAGCTGGGTTTCCTGCTGGAGCCGAACACTCCGCATTCCTCCCACTAACAAATATCTGAAAAAAACCTGTTTATGCTTTTCCTTTGTTGCCATCAGATTCCAATGTCACATTCCCTTCCAATGTTTATCCATCTGAGGAACATGGGAAGCTTTAAATGAATGTTTTTTTGGTGTCCAGTAATGCTAATCTGACATTTCTATTATTTCTGAGCAGCCCAAGTGATTTTGGGACTGAGCAGAAGGCGTACCAAGCTGCTTGCAGGAAAAGCAGCATTTCCTGTGATATTATCAGCTACATTTTGCCCCAGAGCAAGTGGAGTTACCCCTTCAGACAGTGCCAGAAGTCAGCAGAGATGGGACAGACCTACAGCACAGCACAGCTTTCTTTTTTTAAAAAAAATACCCATAACTCATTCTCTGATAGACCCTGAAATGCCCTCCTTTCACCTCCACGGCATCAGTTCTTGTACTTGAGAGGTCAAAGTCAATCACACTTCTAGAAAGAAATATTTTCTGACCCTCTGAGGGGGAGTTTCTCCCTACAGAGAAGTTTTGGAGCCTTCTGCATCTTTTCATTGTTACTACAGCACCTATCTTAACTAAAATAACCGAAGCCTAATTACAAGATGACATTAATATTGCTGGATTTTGTATGAAATAAATCCTGGTCATAGATTTGAATAATGTCTGCCAGGAAGACAGTTCTGGCCACAAAGATTTTAGAGCTATTAGAGCTTAATTTTAAAGATGCAGGGGGCAAGGGAGTTTTGTCATCTGGGGAAAGCCAAGCTGGAATTCAATGTCACACTCAGAGAAGATGAGACAGAAAACGCTGCAGGACTCAGCTGCACCTTCCAGAATGTGGCCATTTGACTTAGAAAACCTGTCTGGTATCAGGTATTTCTGCATTTCAGTTATTTACCTGAAATCACCTCACTCATTGCAGGAGATAAGACATAAGACAACTCAACAGCCAATTTCAGACCACACAACTTTTGTGTGAGCCAAATTATGCCTTAACCACACCATGTGGGATTAACAGAAGGGAAATTACAGGCTTCAGGCATTCAGATGGGGTTAAACTATCAATCAGGTACTCGAAGGAAAATTGTAGGTCTAGAATCCATGTGAAAACCCCCAAAATTGGCCATTTGGTGTCGATCAGGCAATCAGGAGGAGTCTGTGCTGCAGAGGTTCCTTGGTGGTTCCTCAGCCAAGGACGGCAGAAATCCACACTGAATACTTGGTCAAGAAACCTTGTACTGGAGGATAAAGCCTCCAGTTATTTTTAGTCAATAAAAAGGAAAAGAAAAAAACAAAAAACCCAAGTGTGCCTGACAAGGAGGGACTGGAAGTACCAGAGGATTTTGAGACGCTAAGACAGAAAGCTTCTTATTTCATTCAATTTGAGAGGTGAAGAGGGAACGGTGCCACAGTTTGGAGGCAAGAATAAAAATTCCATGAAATAGTCTCAGGAGACAACTGATAGCACTCATCCATAGTTGGTGACACTCTGACTCTTTCATGAAAAAGGCAATTTTGCTTCCCAGAAAAATATTCTGGCACTGGGGATTCAAGAGGACAAGGCTCTCAAGGCGATTTCTGGCTTTCTAACCCATATTAATATCTACAGTTATCAAATCCAGAACTTCAAACTGTGACTTTGTAACAAAGAGGATTCTCAAAAACACCACAAAAAGCTCTCTTTTGTCATGTATTTACAGCTGAAGAAATCCCATCCGTTCAGCCAATTCTTTCCCAATAAAATCTGCTATTTTAATGCAGCTTAGCACAAAAGTCTTATCAGGAATGAAGTTGTATTAAACATCTCAAACCTGTGTGAGCAGTTGAAGATACTCTGAAAATCATTTAAAATAGCATTTGATTTTATAGAAACATTAATCAACTAAAAAAATCCCTTATTTCAGCAGAGTGGGACAAAAAATTGAGCAACTTTTTAGTTTCTAACACAGTGTCTAAATTACTCCTTCATGGCATATTTTTGTTCATTTAACCTGGTGTTGCTTTTGAGAGATATAAAACTGATCTTGAGTGTGGGACCTGGAATACCTGAAATTCCATCTCCCCTCTTTAAAAAGCAACCCTGAGGTGTACTGTAATTAAATAAAACCATCTCCCTAATGAAGGAGCGAGAGCAGAACACAGGGGAGATGCTCTGGAAAGGAGAAGTTGGTTTCTAGGAAAACTCACCATAAAATGCAAAAACTATCCTTGGACAAGTTGCCTGAAAAGAAAATAAGAAAATTTCCCTCTTCCAAAGCAAGGACAAACATCATCAAACTTGGGAAATCAACTTTTTTTTCCTTTGTTTTTTTCTTTAAGAGGTAGGACTTTGCTGTTTATTTTTCTGCTATTGGAAAGAGATGGAAAGAATGAAAGAAAATACAGAATGAACATTCCTTGAAAGAAGGGAGCAGGACTGGCAAAGGCAAACATTTAGTGTAGATTGAATTAATTCTGTATTGTAGCCTTTTGCACTTGTGAGGAAATTAATTCTGGGAACTCCAAGATGAGAAGGCACTGGCTTGTTTCCAGCACCTCCTCACAGTCATCTGCTCGAAAATAAGCTTCAAAATTGCATATTTATTTTGGATGAATTACCCGTTCCTGGTGTTTAGAACAGCAAAGACAGAGAGCTAAAATATTGACATTGAAGACTAGACACCAGCAGAAGAACTGCTAATTGTTTACATGCAAAATTATTTTTCCTAGAAAGAATAAACAGCAAGAAAAAGGCGGTGGAGGTTTTGGGAATCACTCAAACTTTTGCCCAAAGAAATGGTTACACTTCTGAAACAAACTCTGCCCCACTCCCTGCCAAGGAATTGCTGTGAATTAGGTACTACAGGAGGGATTTGACTTTACAAAGTCAGGAGTGAGCAGCTGGTTCAGGTCACTGGCGCTGAGGAAATTGGTTCTGTGAGACTCACACAACTGTTTGTCTGAACTCTAACTGGTCTCTCAACAGGCATATGGACTGATGATCTTAATGCCCAAATTTTAAACAAATATATTCATGCAAAATGTATAAAATACATGTTTTAGTGCATGAAAAGCTGATAAACAACACCCAGCTCGGCAGTCATCAGCTGCTTCACCAACCTGTGTTGGGTGTGCCTGCCTGAGGACACATCCCTGGGGCAACACAGAATTGGTGTCTTGAAGAGAACAAAATTTAATTCCTATCTCTGCACAGAATCATAAAATGCCAGGATGGTTTGGGTTGAAGGGACCCCAAATCCCACCCAGTGGCACTCCTGCCATGGGCAGGGACACCTCCCACTGTGCCAGGCTGCTCCAAGCCCCAATGTCCAGCCTGGCCTTGGGCACTGCCAGGGATCCAGGGGCAGCCACAGCTGCTCTGGGAATTCCATCCCAAGCCCTCCCCACCCTCCCAGGGAACAATTCCTTCCTAATCTCTATCTAAACCTACCCTCCTTCCCCTTAAGGCCATTCCCCTGCCCCAGCACCCCACGGCCCTGGTGGGATGTCCCTCTCCAGCCTTGGGCACGGGCAGGGTTGGATGAAGCACATCCTTACCCAACATCCTGACCCAGCTTTACCAGCTGCACCTCAGCTCTGCTATCCCAGCCCCTCCCTGCCAAGCTGCAATGGGAATTAAGCTGTTCCAATCAGGGGCCTCAGGCTGACATTTCCTCCTCAGCCCCAGCCCATCAAACCATGGCTGCTGGGATGGAAGTTGTGTTTGTTCCCGACGTGCTGGGGTTCAGGAACTTGCAATCTGCACCCAAACATTTTGCCTGCCTGGCAACAGCAAGGATTTCTATTTGCATGGTAATGAGACATTTTATTTGACAAGGTGTTGAAGGAAAAGATGCAATAATTTTAACAGTTGGGTGTTACACTTTAAACCCGTTCAATGGATCTGGGAAAAAAAACACTGCTTCGATAGCAAACTTTATGGGAGCTGAGCGTGGAGCAGGAAAAGAGACCAAATACTAATGAAAAAGTAATCACAGCAGCCACCTGTATTCACTGAAATATTAAACTACACATTGCAAAGGCAAACTATTGTGTTCTGTTCCTCTGGATGTGTCTGCCATGAAGTCAGGAGGGCCCCAAAGACACACAGACTGACCAGGGAGATGGACACAGTGCAATTTCCACCTCCCTTAACCCCAGACCAAAATGAACTTGCACTCTACCTCTAACCAAGATCCCCAACCTTAACTTTAAATAATCTAATTAACCTGAAGTTTGCTCTCTTCTCCATTTCCCCCCCCACAAGAAGCAAACTTTGCTTTTATTTTAGAAAAACATCCTCATATTGAATCATCCATACTGTCAAAAATCTGATGTTATCTCTGACCTCAGATGTGTAGCTTGAATAACGAGATAGGTATTTGATGAGATGATAAACAGAGATCTCGTTTCCTCTGCAAGGAAGAACCAAGAAATTCAACAGAGGCCACTGCAGCAGAGCATTTCTGATGGACTAGGAAAATAAAAATCACATGGAGTCACCAAACCAGTCACAGCATGGAAAAATGGGTCTGAAACATTTTCCTAGATTGCCATTTAAAACAGATATACAATTATTAGGCAACTAGCTAAGCCTCCTGTGTTTCAGTGATATCCTCCAAATTAAACCCTTGGCTTCGCAGGCACTCAAACCTCCAGTGGGTGGATGGTCAATCCCTCCTGTGAGGCTGGAGTGGCTCCCCTGTGTGTTCAAGTCCAGGATGGATGGGACTTGGAGCAACCTGGGACAGTGGAGAATTCAGAGGATTGTATTCAGAAAATCCTAAAATTATTCGGGTTGGAAGGGACCTTCAAGCCCATCTTGTTCCATCCACCTCCCACTGTGCCAGGCTGCTCCCAGCCCCAATGTCCAGCCTGGCCTTGGGCACTGCCAGGGATCCAGGGGCAGCCACAGCTGCTCTGGGCACCCTGTGCCAGGGCCTGCCCACCCTCCCAGGGAACAATTCCTGCCCAATATCCCATCCATCCCTGCCCCTGGCACTGGGAAGTCATTCCTGCTTGTCTCATCCCCACCCTCATAAACAGCTCAGGGGTTACTTTGCACCTGATGTCATCACACACACCAATACCTGCATGAACACCTCCACTCTGCCAAAACACCATAAATTCTGCTGTTTAGTGACAAACCCCATGAATTTGTCTTGTCTCCTTTTGCCCTTTCCTCCACTGAGATCTCTTATTTTGGGAGTGAAGCAGGGTCCCAGGAGCCCATGGCAGGAGGGAGGACGAGCGTGCAGCCGCAGGATGCTGCGATTTGGGAAACTCCCCAAAAACCAAACCCCTCTGTAGCAGAGCCAGGATCCCCCTGCACCACCAACCCTGTTACTTTGAGTCATACGTTCCGAGTGAAGCAAACACCAGAAGCAATTTGTGTAATAATCCGACAGAAAGTTAAACAAGAGCGAGCGAACTGCGGGAAATTCATCACGGCAGAACACGACGGCAAACAAGAGCGTCCCGAGGAGCAGCAGCCAGAGCTGCACACAACAATGAAACAGCAAGAAGGCATCCAATGTATACAAGAGGGGAAGCAGGGAGAGGGCAAGAAGCCAGACACATTCCACATGACATAAGTAAATAAATCAAAGGAAGTGAGATTAAAACCTGAAATAACTGGAGGAGGGGGAGAGCTATAGCACCTGCATTGAGGTGTCCGCCCCACGGAGATTGATATCACACAGGCTGTGGGAAGGCTGATTTGTAGTGGCTGAGCAGGGGAAGGGAGAAAAACATTCACAGTTCAAAAGCGGAGAGTTAAAAAAAAAACACCTCACCAGTGTCACTGTTGTGTGGTTTTCAAACTGCAGCGAAGCACAACAGCATTGCTCAAAGGAAATCAAGCTAATTTAGATGTATTTATAATAAATTTCTGTTTTAGTTTGGGTTAGAACGGTGGTTAAATAAGGCAAATGTAAAACTAAACAATTTTAAAACTGATTTTTTATGTATGTCTTAGAAAGTTTTAATTTGAACACTTTTAATTTTAAAATCCAGTGGAAGATATTCCTGCTCACGACAGGGAGTTGGAACAAGATGAGTTTTAAGGTCCCTTCCAACACAAACCAGTCTGGGATTCTATAATTCTTTTCTGTAATACTCCAGCTCCAGTTTTACTTTGCAAAACTTGTTGTAGACTTACCAAAAAACCAAACCAGTAAAATCTTGGTTCTCTTATATTATTTTTTATTCTTTATCCAGCAAATTGAAATTACAAATAAATATTAATTGGTCTTAGGATAGGTGAGAATTTTGATAGTATCACCAAGTCTTCAAATGCAAACCAAGTTCACTTTAAGCATCACAGCCTCATTCCAAACAGGAACAGCAGGAGTACAAAATTATATTAAATAGTGTTTTCAAAAATATTTAAGGAAGGCTGTGATATTTTCCTATACAATATTTCTGCCACTTGAGGCTCTGAAGTAAAGGATGGAAGATAAGAGGTGGGAATGGTTGTACTGCTTAACCTATTTTGGAAGTTTCGGCCTTTTATTGATAAATTCTTCTCAATTTACCTGTAAGCTGGGTCCATACTGCTAAAGTGAAGAAAGAGATACTGAAAAAGAGAAGAATTTTACTCTTTTATGTATGGTTTGGAGCAGAGCTACAGCACAGCTCAGGTCCAGGCCATTTCTATGCATTAAGTGGAAGAGATTAATGAGAGACAAATATTGAAGGATAATGTAAATAAAGGCCAACCAAAACTGTAGCCAAAGCCATCAAATGCTACTCTACAGACTTAATTTTGGCTACTTATAAATCACATTTTAGAAAATCAAGTGGCTGTGATGGGATCTCACATTGGCACCTCCACAGCAGCATCGAGGCAGCTGCTCCGTGGGTGGAGAAAACTGCTGACTTCTAGCAATCCTGTATGAAACAGATTCCTTGCCACTAAAGTAATAGTCAGAACAGTCAAGAGAATAATTGTATGGAAAAATATAAAAACTGCCAATCCTCCTTTCCCTCAGGTTTTCCAACCACCTGCCGGCAAACTGCATTAGAGGGGCTTTTCTTTCTTAAATACAAGAGCCCTGTGAGAAATAAATTAAATAAATTCAAAGCACCCTCACCATTTCCTGGAGCATTTCCTGATGATGGGATTTCCACGTCAGAGAGTGGCACGAGTGCCTGTGCCACCCATTGGTCCCCTCTGTGTGTCTGTGTGTGATGCTGGCAGGTGAGGTGAGGTGAGGGCAGGGAGCTGCAGGTAACACACCAGGAGCTTCAGCTGCACACCACAAAATTAATGAGCAGCTTTGGAGTAATAATTTGTAGACTTCACAGAGAACCAGGGAAGATTATAAATGCTGCTGACCTAGAAGGAGTAATAGAGAATTCAGTATTCAGTACTGAAGAACAATTTGTAAGGGAATAAAGTCCAGCCTGGGCCACGACTGCTGTCTGTTGACAGATGGCAGAGAAGCGTCTCCTCCATTCTCTCTCATTAAAATAATTATGGCAATGTATGTTAGAGTCTCTTCAAGCCTGGCATTTTCACAGCACATACAGGGGCATCAGCGTTGCAGGAATAAGGTTAAATAATAATGGAAACACATCTCTGGCATGCAAAGGGCATTTGATATTAAACTTACCTGCTTCCAGAAATAACAGCAGGGAGAAATTTGTTACCTCGGAATAAATGAAATGATTTTCCTTATTCTAACAGGAGGTTAATTAGAGCTCTCTGCTAACTTGAGAAACACGTCCCAAATCCAGGTCAAGCCCTGGTTCGGCTGATGAGCCTCTGCCTTATGTAACTCCTCAGAACCAACCCTCTCTCTCCTTTTTTTTTACCTTGGCTGCCAATTGCTCCCTGTAAAACTGCAAATCAGATGCAGTCCAGTGTGAAACTTCTTCCCAGCTGTCAAATAATAAGGTCTGGGAAAGCATGGGATGAGAGAATGTAGGTTACGGGAGAAATATTCCAGGTTCAAGTGCATCTCTTGCACGGGCAGTGCATTGGTGCCTGGTGCTCTGGAGGGGGACTGGGAGGAGAAGGGAGTTAGCACAGTTATCCCCTGTGCAGTTAATGACTCCGGCAGGTAGTTAGTGACACGAGTTAATTAGCCAGCCCTGCGAGCCCTTGTCCCCACCACAACACGTGGCACCAGCGTGATGTCACAGCCAGCAAAAATCACCCAGCATCAGCACTCCCCTGTGCTGCTCCTCGCTGCTGTTCTCCCCAATATGATTCACTTTCATTATTTATGAGACTTGTCTCACTAACCCTCAGCAACGGTTCCAAATAATGATAGGAATCTGTCAGTGTAGGATTGTATTTCTCAAAACAATAACCACAGTTCCTGGAAATGTCAATATGTCAATTGAGGGTAACACATCTCTCAATAAACCAATATTTTGTAAAAACAAAACAAAATCTAAGGCAAAAAAAAAAAAAAAAAGTCATGCACGGAAAATGGAAATTTGAGCTCCATGGAGCTCTTCTCTTGCAATGCCCAGCAGAAGAATTCCTGCTTCCTGCCAGATGGTGGAGACAGAAAGGTACAATTTTGTTTTCCCCCAATTAAAAAGTGTGAAATATTCAATATTTTAGCTCTTCATATTCAAGAAATGCCATGAGAAAGGAGATGAGGGTCTTGACAGAAGTCAAAGAACTCACGCTACAGCAGAAACCAAACTCAGTGACACAATGTGCGGAAAACTGAACCAAGGATAAATCAAGTCCTTGAGCAGTTCCATCCTGAACCCAATGATTTCAAAATTTGAAGCTAATCAAAGGCAATTCTGCACCACTGTTGAAGTCACCCTTGCACACATCTGCCTTCTAGCCCAAGGCAACAAGGAGAGAGGTGAAGATCAAATCTCTGTTTATTAGCTCTGCATTTCCACCCAAACATCTCTTAGGTTCTTAGAGGCCAATGCTAATCAAATAAATTTTATTAACTATGTAGTTCTGAAAGTATTTCTGCACCTCTAGGAGATGTTGGTAGAACTTCAGACTGGTTTGGGTTGGAACGGACCTGAAAGCTCATCCCATTCCCTCTCCTGCCATGGGCAGGGACACTTCCCACTACTCCAGGGTGCTCCAAGCCCCATCCAACCTGGCCTGAGACACTTTTGGGTTACAGGTTTGTTCGTTTGGGTTTTTTTTGAAAAAGTTTTTCCACTGAGGCTTTATCCCATGCAAGTTTTTGCCCATGAAGGAAAACCAGTAAATTTTACAAAACACCAGTTTGAGCACAAAAGGAAATGCGTGAAGAGTTTTCTCAGATGCAACAGCAGCATTTAGCATATGGGTAGGAAAACCTGAAGGTATTTCAGGTGATGCTTAAATTATCAGAAATTGAGAGACCATTTGCCATTTCTGAAATTCCAGGATGTTGAAATTTCTCATACCACAAGCAGAACAATAGAAAAAAAAAAGAATCAAAGGAAAGAAAAATAAAGTTCTACAAAACTGAAGTTCTACAGAATAATGTATTGATTTGTTAGAGGAATGTTCTACTAAAAAGCAAAACTGTTCTAAAGCACAATACAAATATTAAAAGCACTAAAATTTCTGTTTCCCACTGCAACGCTCGCATTGGTGTGTTGGGAATAGGGAAAATACAGCCTATCTATTTTGAAGAATATAAATTTATCACAACAGCTGTAAATCCCCACCCCTGACACAAACTACAAATAACTACACAGCCCTCCCTAACAAATCATCTTGAATTTAATCTTTCCAAACCCAAAGACCATCCCATTTGGCTAATTCTGTACATCTTCCTCCACCACTTGCATGGGACTTTGGTCTGGAGCGATCCATTTATTCTGGAAAATTCCAACTTGTAGAGCAAAGATTATCAAAGCTGTGAGAGCTGATCTAAGAGAAAATTAAATAAACATATCGGCTTCGCGTGACACTACGTGCAGCACATAATGTTAAACAACAGGAGGTAAAAGTGCTAATTAAACAGTTTATATCCTTCAAAATGTACAATCTCCAGTGATCAAGGAGCATGAATTAGGTAGGTAAATATAAGGGAGTCTGGAATGACAGCCTGACACTCCGGGAGCGTCTGCGGGGAGCGGCGGAGGGGTGACAGGGATCTGCCAAGCCACGGCACAGCCTCTCAAAGGGAACGGCAGAAATCCCAGCCCTTGGGAAAATCAAAGACCAGGCTAAAGTGCACAACAGAGGAGGTGGGCTGTCTTCATCCCTAACAGCGTGAGCCTCTGATCACAAGGCAACAGCAGTAATTGGGTGGTTTCTCAGCAATCTTTAGCACGCGGTCCTGAGAGCCATCGACATTCGGGGGCTCCTCCAGAGGCAGCAAAAAATGACAAAGGATATAAACATCAGAAGGCTACAGAGCCTGAGACATCAAGGGCTATAAACAACCAGGATGAGATGATTCCAGACACAAAACAACTGGAAAAGCTCAGCCATTAAGGAGCACGTTCACTGTGTCACCACCAGCCCCGGGTGCCAGAGGGTGTCAGCAAGAACAGACACAATTCCTCGCTGTGGCTTCCATTAGGAACAGGATAATGGGTTTGTGCTCTGCAAGGGACACTGCTCAGCCAACTGGTCCAGAGACAGTCCTGACTCACGGCTTGTTGCTCACAGAAAGCCAGAAAATAAATCACAGAACAGAACATACTGAGTTAGAAGGGATCAAGTCTGACTGTTCAGGGCAATCCCAAAAATCACACCAATGTGTCTGTGTTGTTTTTCCTATTCTCCGTTTTCTTTTCTGTTCTTCAGGTTATCTCCTTTTGCTTCCTCTGATTAGAAGCAGTTTCCTCTAGAAACAATCTTTTCCCTAAAAAGTATCATCTTTGACACTGCTGAGCCTGGATGAACCTAAGTCCATCACAATTCCAGTGCTGGAAGTTTCACCTACCCTCCTACTTGCTCTGTTAAAATTTTATATTACATTTGTTTATACATGTCAAATACTGACAAAGGCCCATTCCTAGCCCTAATTATCCTATTGTCCCTCAAATCCATCTCTGTTGCTTCCTCCAAAACCTCTCTCTTACTCAATACTCCATCACCAGTTTTATTCCCGTTTTCTCCATTGTCTCTTCCCCTCACGGACAACTCAAATGCTTTCAACAACCAACTCCACAACTTCCTGTCCCTGCATTTGCCCAGAAATGTCACCTCTGCAATAAGGGCACCCAAACCACCCAGTCTTTGCCTCATCCACGTCCTGCTTTCAGCTGAGATGTGACCACACATCTTCCAGGGCTTGTGGAAAACCCCAGCTGCCTTCCAGTCCTGCAGGTGACAGCAGCTGAACTTTCCATCCTTCCAAAACAGCCCCATGTCAGTGCCAGCAAAGTGCAGCAGGGCAAGAGACTGAACCAAACCTGCTGTTTGCTACTGAACTCGCAGTTTGCAGCTGCACTGACAAGACTTCACGAGTGACAGGAGCTGTATTTATCATACAAACAAATAGGAAGCCCCAAATGAGAGAATTAATCTCCCTCCTGCACATATGCTGCCTTCCCCAGCCCTGTACACACGCAGAGCGTCGAGTTTGAACACGGGCTGGCACACCTATCAATCCACAGCAAACTTATCATAAAGCAATCAGAGCTTAATTAAAGGCAGAGAGAGGTCAATATGTTCATATGCAAGATGATTCACTATGATGTCACTTGGGTACAATCAATTAAAACGCACAGGATATTTTTTAAATGGGAAAAACCTGAGTAGGGAGCCTGTTGTCTACCCAAAGGTTTTGCTATCCTTTAAAAGCTTCATTTAAATTTTTTTTTTTGCCTTATTTATATGCACAAAAGTAACGGTTATATCAGCTATTCATAGGTGATTTAGATGATTGATACCAATTTCTCTTCATAATATGACTAGCAAATAAAAAACACAGCGGTTCTCATATAAAAAAATAATGTGTGACAAGGTTTCCTAAAACATTTCTATTTTGGACCTCACAAGCTAAATTGCTTTTGCTGGCCCCTTCCACCTCTCAGCATGGTTGACAGACAAATTGATCGAAACATCGGAAAATAATATGCTTGCAAAATTTCTCTGGGTGAGTTTTCAGTCTTTTGAATTTTTCATACCAGAACAAAATGAAAGATTGCCTCCTTGATTTTTCCTCCATTATGCGTCCCCATCTTATGTACTACAGGAACATACAATACTTCAAATAGCAGCAATACATTGTAAACAAAATGTAGAACATTTTTCATAGAACACCCAAGCCGTGCGAAGTTAAAAGACTGGGTAGCAGGAATCTTTGCCCTGCAGATTATGTTGTTCAATTATAATGAATTCATACATTTGAAGTTGCCTTAGGGCCTCTCATTAGACTTAGGGGTGTTTATTACAGGAAATATTGCTTGTATCATTTAAGAAGCAAGAAGGCTGGATGATTTGATTAGAAATGTTGACAGTTGAGGTGTGTAAAAAATATGTCATTCACCCACATTTTCCCCCCACTTTAACATTAGGATCCTTCATTTTTTATGAATTCTTTAACCCTTTCCTCCCTTCCCCGCAGCCCACAGCACAATCTGTGCTTGGGATCACCAGCTCTGCACCCGGAGCTGCTCCTGTGACACCAGGCCATGTTTTCCACCCGGAAACAGGAGGAGAACACAACCATCCCCATCGATGCCTGAGGTTTGAATTTTTCT